>JAYESD010000004.1:111034559-111140548 GCA_036927565.1 Tuctoria greenei | reverse complement strand
GGTAAAGAATGCCTGTTCTACGTTTTGATTCGTTTTTGCACTCTGCATAAGAATGAAATTGAAGTCTGAGAAATTTACAATCTTGGCAACTTAAAAAATTTGTGACATCAGGTATATGCTCAGCTTATGGGAAAAAAAATATAACCGTCTCAAAGAATTGCATCCCGTATTCATCTGCGAGCTTCTGACCTTGAGCTGTGGAAATCACCTGCTCACAGGGACCATGTCATAATGGCATGGAGAAGAATGGCCATATGCATCTAACAGAGTGTAATTTTATGAAATGCTTACCCGCTTCGCATCCATATCGACTTTGTTGCCTACCAAGATCTTGTTGACGTTATCAGATGCATGCTGCTCTATGTTGCGGATCCAATTTCTAATGTCTAGAAGTAATTGATTAAGGAAGTCATTTAAGAAAGGTAATAGCATTTTCATCTTCCATCAGCAAATGGGATGCACATTCCCGTTGGATACTGTTGAAGGAGGACTCGTCCGTGACATCGTATACAAGCAGAATTCCCATAGCTCCTCTATAATAAGCTGCAAAATGGAAGGGAAAAAAAAGAATGAAGATATTAAAGAAGTTAGCAGAAGCATTGTTTGCAAATAAACAAATGAATCGCAACTGTAAACATTGGAGGAAATAATACTACATATCGAAAGTATACATAGAAGTGACTGGACAAGAACTAAATACTAGTGTCTAGTTTTGCCACAAGTAACAAGTCCTTGGCCAGTCTGGTCGCAAAAGAAAAGTTATGGGACAGTCTTGTTGCTAATTTTTGTCAAAATTAGAAACAATCATATGGTCATCAAAGGAAGATCGTGAGTAGCCAGCACATGCTTAGTCATAGGCATAGATAAATGCATATGGTCTGTTTACGGAAGGCCAGAAGTGGTGAGAGTCCTACTGTCCTACTAACATATCATGTTAGGTGCACCTAAAATAACAATACATACAGGTTTTTACAGCTCTTCAGTTCAAAGCAGCCAACACCAGGACTGAGTGGTACACGATTCCTGAACTCTTGGGCTTGGGCACTATAGGCTTCATGGTCAAGGTTGGCCTGGGTTCTTTCAGATCCCAAGCTTCACTAATATGGCACGGCTTAGTCATATCTCAAACCTGACTACAAGAGAGGTTTTATCCTTTTTACCATGCCCATTTGCTTTTTTATTCCAACCTATCAGAACTGATATTCTTAGGACTAGCAGAAAGTAAAGTAGTTACCAGTTGTTATTGTTCGGAAACGTTCTTGACCAGCAGTATCCCAAATTTGTAATTTTACACGCTTTCCATCTAGCTCAACTGTCCTAACCTTGAAATCAATGCTGAATAGAAAGAAAAAAAATCAACTTAGAATGTTGGCTTTAACAATGTGATACTTAAACATGAGAGTAACGATAACCGAGTCTGTACCCAATGGTGGTGATAAAACTTGTGGTGAATGTGTCATCAGAGAACCGCAGCAGCAAGCAACTCTTTCCTACTCCTGGAAATAAAGAAGGGCATCTTATTAGACTCCATAGTGCATACACTATGTTGTCTGAGGGAGTTGCCTCAACTAATAATCTGACCAAAGGTAGTGGTTATGGAACATAATGTGAATCAGAGACAAAAACAAGGGAGCATCGGTAGTAAATCAAAGCCATGGGAGGGAACTTCGTAGGATACTGACTGTCCAAACAAACTTTTTGTTGGACTGTGTTGAGTTATGTGTTTGGGTCTAGCCTGTATACCGGCCCATCTATATATCTATAAATATGTACATAGACCTTTGGTTAATCAAGCATTCATTCTAGCCTTCTATCATGGTATCATTAGCCAAACCCTAATCCCCACTACCCTAACCCTAGCCGCCGACCCCCCTATGGCCGGCGCCCCTCCCCTGGACGCCGCCGCCGGCGCCCCCCCTGGCCGCCGCCACCGGCGCCCCCCCCCCCCCCCCCCCCTGGCCGCCGCCGCCGGCGCACCCCCCCTGGCCGCCGTCGCCCCTCCTCTGGCCGCCGCCGCTGCCGCCCCCCCCCCCCCTCTGGCCGCCGCCACCTCTCTGGCCGCCGCCCCCCTCTCTGGTCGCCGCCGCCGCCCTCCCCCTGGCCGGCGGCCCCCTGGCGGGCGGCCCCCTGGCCGGCGCCCCCCTGACCAGCGGCCCCCTGGCCGGCGCCCCCCTGGCCGGTGCGCCCCATCCCGCCCGTGTACCTGCTACTGGTTCGGCGGCCGGCGCACCTCTCGTCTCTGTGACTCGGGACGCGCCCGCCGCAGCGACTGATCCGACAGTTGGCGGATCACTTGGCGGCCCTACTGCCGCCGCCTTCATGACGGGCTCCGGATCTGCTGTTGGCACTGCTATTGCTCCTCGTGCGGCCACTGATCCTCTCTGCGGCATCGCCAGCACCACCACGACGGTCGCGGACACCTCCGTTGTCTTCGCGGCTCTGGCTGTCTCTCGCGAGCGCGAGCGGGCACTCGCTCTTGCCTTAGAGCAGGAGCGCGCTTCAGCGGCTGCTCTCTCGCACCAGATCCAAGAGAGTGCTCACCGGCCGTTGAGCGCGACGTACGAGCCCACCTCGAACACCAGTGTGCACTCCGCATACTCGGCGTCGCTCGCCGTCGCTCTACACGCCCAGGCGACTGGAGTTCAGAACATTCGGACACTAGTACCGACTGTTCTGAGCTGTAACTCCACCACCTACGCCCGCTGGCGTAACGAGTTCCCCCTCACATTGCGGCAGTACCAGCTTGCGGACCACGTCCAGCAGGACGACGCCCCGTGGGATGATTCTTGGATCAGCATGGACAGTCTGGTCCTTGCCTGGATCCTTGGCACTCTCGCCGACGATCTGCACAAGCTTGTCAGACAGCGCGGTGGGAGACCGCGCGCCGGGCTTGGCAGATACTGGAGCACCACTTCTTGGGGAACCGTGCGACTCGGGCTCTTCACATTAACGCACGGTTCCAAACTACAGTGCAGGGTGACCGCTCCATCTCTGCCTACTGTGGAGAGATGAAGGGCATGGCTGACTCCTTGCGCGACCTTGGCGAGCCGGTTGCCGACAGCACTCTAGTACTTCGGGTCCTTCACGGCCTGAACGAGCGTTTCAGCCATCTTTGCTTCTGGCTTCTTCGTATGGAGCCGCCACCGACCTTCGAGAAGGTCTGGTCTGATCTCGGGCTTGAGGAGATCACGACTGGTGGATCTGCTACCACTGGGCCTGCCACAGCCTTCTATGGCTCTGGGCAGCCCTCACGCCCACCGTCTTCTGGAGGACTACTACCGCGACCACCTACTCCGCCTACCGCCCCGAGTGCCTCTACTGGCTCTGGGAGTGGTACTCGTCGACGTCGCGGCAGAAGGCGCACAGGACGAGGTGCTGGCGGCACTTCTACGTCCACTGCTCCTACTGGTAGTGGTACTGGTGGCACTGGCCAGGGAGGTGCGCCCTGGCCCACACCGTATAACCCGTGGACTGGCCAGATCTCTATCTGGCCTGGACCGTCTCCGGGTATTCTTGGGGCGCCACCGACTTCCTCTACTCTGCGCCAGCCACGTCCTCAGGCGGCATACGTAGCCCATTCGGGCTATGGCGGACTTGGTCGCCCTGCGGCTGGATCGCCAACTCCAGCCTACGGCGGTGCTTCCTACCCCGCTGGGTACTCGGAGCCGCCAGCACCCCTCCAGGAGCCGCCCCTGGGGTGGGATCGTCAGGACTTGGCGTCTTCCTTCAGCACCATGCACCTTACACCGCCGACTACTGATTGGGTGGCTGATTCTGGCGCCTCCTACCACACCACCCCAGATGCTGGTATTCTCTCTTCTATCCACCCACCTCATCCCTCGTTTCCTTCATCGATCGTTGTTGGCAATGGATCCGTTCTTCCAGTCACCTCAGTAGGTGACTCAGTTTCTCCGGGTTCATTCCATCTTAATAATGTTCTAGTTGCTCCAGACATTATTCAAAATTTGTTTTCCATTCGTCGTTTCACCACTGATAACAATATTTCTGTTGAGTTTGATCCTTTTGGTTTGTCTGTGAAGGATCTTTCCACCCGGCGTCTTCTTCTTCGATGTGATAGTCCGAGGCCCCTGTACACTCTTCGACTTCCTACTTCCGCTGCGTCTCCGTCATTTGCTCTGGCTACTACAGCATCGTCCGCTACTTGGCACCGCCGGCTTGGTCACCCTGGCGCTGATGCTATGTCGAAGTTGTCTAGTAGTTCAGTTATATCGTGTACTAGGGGCACACATGAGTCATTATGTCACGCTTGTCAGCTTGGTCGCCATGTCCGGCTTCCCTTTCCCACTTCTGTGTCTCATGTGCAATACATTTTTGATCTTATTCACTGCGATTTGTGGACATCTCCTGTTATCAGTGTCTCGGGTTTTAAATATTATTTGGTGGTACTTGATGATTTCTCGCATTTCTCTTGGACTTTTCCCTTATGTATGAAATCTGAGACATTTGATACTCTCTCTCACTTCTTCAATTGGGTTTCCACACAGTTTGGGCGTACTGTTCGTGCTCTCCAGTGTGACAACGGACGCGAGTTTGACAACTCGCGACTCCGTGACTTTCTTCTTACACATGGCACACAGCTACGCATGTCTTTTCCATACACATCCCCGCAGAATGGCAAGGCTGAGCGCATGCTTCGCACCACTAATGATGGCATGCGTTCCTTGATGTTTCAGGCATCTGTCCCCGCTCGATACTGGGTAGAGGCACTTCACACTTCCACCTTCCTCCTTAATCGCCTTCCCACCAAGGCGATTCGAGCACCGACTCCTTTCTTTGCCCTGTATGGCACTACCCCTCTCTACAACCACCTCCGTGTCTTCAGGTGCGCCTGCTACCCTAATCTTTCCGCTACTGCTCCACATAAGCTTGCGCCCCGCTCTACTAGGTGTGTCTTTCTTGGGTACTCCCTTGAGCATAAGGGATACCGGTGCCTCGACCTCTCTACCCACCGCATTTTGATCTCTCGGCACGTCGTCTTCGACGAGTCCTCCTTCCCCTTTTCTTCTTCCACCTCTGGTTCAGCTGCAGAGCTGGACTCCCTTTTTTTCTACTGACACCGAGGCTGCTCCACCACAGCTGCCTTGGCCTTTTTTTGCAGGTACATCACCCATCGGCTCACAGGTGGCTCCCACGACGTCGACAGCTGCACCTTACGCAGCACCGACACCTGTGGCGACTCCGGCTATGCCTACTACAGCCACGACATGGCGGTTCACTGACCCTGCTCTCGTCTACTAGCGACGAGTGCGGGTTGGTGCCCAGGCTCCGTCGACCCGGGGGACGAGTGCTGCACCACGCGTGGCACCGACGTCTCCCGCTGCGCCACGTGCAGCCCCGATGTCTCCTACGGCTGCGCCACGCGCGGCCCCGGCGTCTCCGACCTCGCCTCCTGCGCCACACGAGGCCCCGGCGCTTCCTACGGCTGCGCCACGCGCGGCCCCGGTGTCTCCGACCTCGACTCCTGCACCACACGAGGTCCCGACGTCTCCTACGGCTGCGCCACGCGCGGCTCCATCGTCTCCAGCCTCGACTCCTGCGCCACACGAGGCTCCGGCGTCCCCTACAGCTGCGCCATGCGCGGCCCCGGCGTCTCCGGCCTCGACTCCCGTGCCGTGCGGGGACCCGACGACTACTCCGGCTCCCGCGTCCCCCGCTGCGCCACGCGCGCCCCTGCTCCACGGTTCGCCGACCCTGCTCTTGTCTACCAGCGACGAGAGCAGGTTGGTGCCTCTGCGCCTGCTCGTCCCGAGCCCTCGGTGTACCACCCACCGTTGCTCCACCGGGACCCAGGACACGTTCACCCGATGGTGACTAGACGTGCCGCTGGGGTTCTCTGGCCTCTTGAGAGGTTCTCCGGAGTGGTACTCTCTTCGACGACACCGACACCATCCCCTTCCTCTTCGGTATCACCTATACCGACCTCCGTCCGTAGCGCCCTCGCTGACCCTCACTGGCGCCGCGCTATGGAGGAGTATGCGGCCCTACTTGCCAACCGGACATGGGACCTTGTTCCCCGTCCTCCTCGTGGCAACGTTGTCACAGGCAAGTGAGTTTTCACGCACAAGAGGAAGGCGGATGGCTCCCTGGAGTGGACTACGACGAGACCTTCAGTCCGGTGGTTAAGCCAGCGACAGTACGGACTGTTCTGTCGTTGGATCTCTCGCGTTCTCGGCCTGTCCACCAGCTGGACGTCAAGAACGCCTTCCTCCACGGGACGCTGACGGAGACGGTGTAGTGCAGTCAGCCGACAGGGTTCGTTGATTCAGCCCGTCCGGACTTGGTCTGCCGGCTGAACAAGTCCCTATACGGGCTGAAGCAGGCGCCTCGGGCTTGGTACAGCCGGTTCGCATCCTTCCTGGCCTCGCTCGGCTTCGTCGAGGCCAAGTCGGACACCTCGCTCTTTGTTTACAGGCATGAGGGTGACACTGTCTACCTCCTCCTGTACGTGGACGATATTGTCCTCACGGCGTCTAGCCCGGCTCTTCTTGAGCGCACGATCTCCGCCCTGCAGCGCGAGTTCGCGATGAAGGATCTCGGCCAGCTCCACCACTTCCTGGGCGTTGCGGTCGAGCACCGTCCGGACGCTCTGTTCCTCCACCAGCGTCAATACTGCCTGGATATCCTCGAGCGAGCGGGCATGGCTGATTGCAAGCCGTGCTCCACTCCCGTGGACACCCAGGCGAAGCTGTCTTCGGCCGACGGCGCCTCGGTCGCCGACCTCACCTCTTACAGGAGTCTTGCAGGTGCCCTGCAGTATCTCACCTTCACCAGACTGGACATCTCCTACGCGGTTCACCAGGTGTGTCTCCACATGCATGATCCGCGGGAGACGCATCTCACGGCGATGAAGCGGATTCTTCGGTACCTGCGCGGCTCCCTCGACTACGACCTTCTACTTCGACGTGACTGGCCTTCTGAGCTGGTGGTCTACACCGACGCTGACTGGGCGGGGTGCCCTGATACCCGTCGCTCCAGCTCTGGCTACGCTGTCTTCCTGGGGGGGAATCTTGTCTCCTGGTCCTCGAAGCGGCAGCCCGTGGTTTCTCGCTCCAGTGCTGAGGTGGAGTACCGCGCCGTGGCTAACGGCGTAGCAAAGGCGTCTTGGCTCCAGCAGTTACTTCAGGAGCTCCACTCCCCTGTCGCCCGGAGCACGTTGGTCTACTATGATAATGTCAGCGCCGTTTACCTCTCCACCAACCCCGTCCAGCACCAGCGCACAAAACATGTGGAGATTGATCTTCACTTTGTTCGTGAGCGGGTTGCACGCGGTGAGGTTCGAGTTCTCCATGTGTCGACGACGTCACAGTTTGCCGACATCTTCACGAAGGGACTCCCGTCGACTTGGTTTTCTGAGTTTCGGTCCAGTCTCAACATCTGTTGTGGCTAGATGTTGGGACTGCGGGGGGTGTTGGACTGTGTTGAGTTATGTGTTTGGGCCTAGCCTGTATACCGGCCCATCTATGTATCTATAAATATGTACCTAGACCTTTGGTTAATCAAGCATTCATTCTAGCCTTCTATCACTTTTGACAGGCAAGATCAATTGCTCCCGCTCCTACCATGAGGTGTTAGAGATTTGGAGGGGTCTTTAAAGTTTTCCAATCAAATGTCGCAAGCACAAGCTCATGGTAACTCTTATATGCAAAACTATCAGGATTGTCCATGAAGTGTTCGATGCAGGGGTTTGAGTATTATGAAGACATTAAATATTCCAGGAACTTTCAAACAAACTCTCATCTATTTCAAAAGAGTGAATTTCATAAATGTACAACTATTTGTAACCTTGTATCTGAAAACAACTTTTGATGCCATTTTCCAAAAATCACGACAATTTTTCCCCGTTTCAAAAAACTACAACTTTTGTATATCCAGTCCCATGTGTCATTCTCACAATAAAACTTTCTCATGCTACGAGGTTGACATGTGGGACCAAACACAAAACTTGCAGTTCTCTGATACAACGTGTCAAAGTTGTTGTAGTTTTCTGAAATTGGTTTCAAAAGTTGTAGTTTCTAATACAATGTCACAAATAGTTGTATTTTTCTTAAACTTCCTCATTTTAAAAACTATAATTGATGAATTTATAGTCGGTTATGCTATTAATTCCTTAATTCAACTGAAGCTAATGGTGCAATATATCTAGGTTCCAGTGCAGTAAGTCTTCCAAATGTATAAACACATTTCTGGTGTGGTTGATGTTATGAATGATGTTTGTATTATTAGGAGGGTCAACAATATGCAGAAAAGCTCTTATGTAAAAGGGAAAAATACAAATAACCCATATATCTCTAACACCCCTCTCAAACTCAAGGTGCGTCACGAACACTGAGTTTGGAGAGATAAAAACTATACTGAGCTCGCGTTTGCGTCTTCGTGAAGAAATCCGCCAGCTGAAGATTTGAAGGCACATACTGAATATCAACAACACCGTCCTGTACCTGTGCTCGTGTATAAGAAGCATCAACACCAATATGCTTGGTAAGCTCATGCTTGACAGAATTACGAGCAATACTAATAGCACCTGTACTGTCAGACAAAAGAGGAGTCGGCATATGAACAAAAACACCAAAGTCCTCAAGCAACCATCGCAACCAAGTAACCTCTGCACTCAAGCAACCACCGCAATCAAGTAAACTCTGCACTCACAAGAGCCATAGCACGCAACTCAGCCTCTGCACTCGAACGAGAAACTGCTACCTGCTTCTTAGTCTTCCAAGCAATAAGGGAACCACAAAAAAACACAATAGGCAGAAAGAGATCGACGATCAGAGGGATCACTAGCCCAAATAGCATCAGAATATGTTTTGAGCTGTAAAGAGTTAGAACGTGAAAAGAACAAGCGTCTAGAGAGAGTCCCACAAAGATAACGCAAGACACGAAGCAAGTGACTATAGTGGACCTGGGTGAGAGCCGAAACAAACTAACTCAGCATGCGAACATAGTACGAGATATCAGGACAAGTGACACAAAGGTACACGAGACTACCTACAATATGACGGTAACGAGCAGGATCATCAAGAGGCTCACCATCAGTGGCTCGAAGATAGACATTGAGTTCTATGGGAGTCTCAACAGTCCGGTGATCAGTAAGAGATGACCGATCAAGAAGATCTTGAATGTACTTCTCCTGAGACATATACATGCTCACTGAGACGAGCCTTTACAAAGGCTATGTACTCAGAATCATCTCCGGTGATGATCATGTCATCAACATAGAGAAGAAGAAGAGTGCGGCCACGAGACGAAGTGTGCACAAAAAGCGCGGGATCATGAGCACTGGTATAGAAACCGGCAGCAGTGACCACAAACGCAAAACGCTGAAACCAAGCACGAGGAGCCTACTTATAAACCTCCTCACGCAACTCACTATTAAGAAAGACATTCTTCACATCAAGCTGAGAGATGGACCAGCCACGAACAGAGGTCACAGCAAGCAGAGTGCGAACAGTGGTCATGTGAGCAACAAGAGCAAATGTCTCATCATAGTCACGATCATGTTCCTGCTGGAAGCCTCGGGCGACTAATGGAGCCTTATATCGCTCAAGTGAACCATCAGAGCGGGTCTTAACCTTATAGACCCACTTACATGTGATCGGGCGAACACGTGGAGGACAGGGCACAAGTTCCCACGTGTCAGTGCGCTCAAGAGCAACAATCTCCTAGGCCATCGCACGTTGCCATTCCGGATGAGAAACAACATCACAATACGTAGCCAGCTCAGGAAGAGCAGTAGCAGCAAAGATAGAAGGAGAGTACCGAGCAGGAGGCTGGCGAGGACGATGACCGCGTCCAAAAGGCTGCTCACGAGAAGAATCATTGGAATGAGATGATCCCTCAAGAGAAGAAGGCGTATCCGAAGAGGCGGGCTGAGCTGGAGAAGCTGAGACATCACAAGATGACTCAACTGGAGTAGACGGCTCATCAGAAGAAGAAGGCACATCTGAGGGAGGCACAACTCGTTGAGTATAGACCTGCGTTACAGGAGCCTTCAAAATGTAATCGGGAACCAAAGAACAAGGCTCCGAAGAAGGGGGGGGGGGGTACTGTCGAAAGCGGCACAGAGTGTGACCGGGGTTCTCTAGCAACGGGAGCATCTGGAAAGAACAAGAATGAAATAGGATCAACTACAGATGCAGAAGAAGCATAAGAAGGACAAGGATAGAAAGGACGTGTTTCATCGAAAACAACATCCCGTGAAATCCTCATTCGTCGACCAACGGAATCTCAACAACGATAACCCATTATGCTCCGAATTGTACACTAAGAAAACACACTCAACTGACTAAGCAGTCAACTTAGTACGCTCACGAGGTGCGAGCAGCATGTAGCACACACAACCAAAAAGATGAAGGCTGGTGTAATCAGGCGTCTTCCCCGTAAGACGCTCAAAAGGAATCTCGCCTTTAAAAGCGGACGAGGGCTAAATGTTAATCAAGAAAGTGGTAGTGAAAACAGCCTCAGTCCAAAATGAGGAGGAACGGAGGAAACAATGAGAAGTGTGCGTGCTGTCTCAAGGAGATGACGATATTTTTACTCAGCAACGCTAGTCTGAGCATGAGCACCAGGGCAAGAATACTAAGCAAAAGTACCTTGCTCAGAAAGAAAATCACGAAGAGCATCAGAGAGGTGCTCACCAGACGAAAGACCCAGATAGGAGTGTCAAAATGAGTGCGGACCATAGCCGAAAAAAACTTATAGATATACAATGTCTCACTACGATGTTTCATGAAGTAAACCCATGTGTGGCGAGAAAAATCATCTATAAAAATAATAAAGTATTTGTGCTCTCCTTTGGAAACAAAAGGAGCAGGACCTCAGACATCTAAATAAACAAGGTCCAAAGGACGCTCAAACACTGACTCACTGGAAGGATAAAGAAGTTGAATCTGCTTCCCTAATCGACAACCCTGACACTGAGCTAACGACTGAGATCCTGAAACTGATCCTAAGACACCACGATGAATCAAGGCAGGTAGACGAGAGCCACAAATATATCCTAAATGATGATGCCATTGAGCAAAGGACGAGGTAGACGGAACAGCAAAAGCAAAGCTAACATGACTAGTAGGCACAGCGGAAGGAAGACGAAATCAGTCAAGCTCCCAAAGACGCTGGGAATCGCAACGACGAGGACCGGAGCCAACAAGCTGACCCGTACGACGATCCACAACAGAACAAGAATCAAGAATCACTCAACATCCGACATCCATGATCAGTGAGTTGAACAACAGACATAAGCTGCATGGTCAGGTTAGGAACATAGGAGACATCATGAACATAAAAATAATCATATAAAAAGGTACCCTGTCCAAGAACTAGAAGTGAAGAACCATCTGCAGTAAGAACAGTGGGAGAACGAGACGAATGACTTAGAGATGATAAACATGTGGAGTAAGGAGTCATATGAAATGAAACCCTAGAATCAAGAATCCATGGGTGAGTACCTGAACGAGGAGTGAAAGGTGGTCCCTCAGAGGAAGACGGAGAAGCAGCAGCAGAACCTGAAGGCGCAGAAGGCTGAGTCACAATACCAATAGCTCTTGAAGGTGTAGAGGTAGCAAGACGAAAAAGAAGCATAAGCAACTCGACATTTGTGGCAGCTGAAATCCCCTGACATCCTCCAGTACAAGCACCACGAGCATCATCCTCCAGTACAAGCACCACGAGCATCGTGTGAAGAACGGCAAGACTGAACACCAGCAGTGGGTTGAGAAGTCGAAGAACGAGCGGGCAAAGCGGTAGAGGTCCGTAACAAGCCACCATCACGAAGACGAGCCTCCTCCATCTGATCAAAGAACTCCTCCACAGTAGCATCTCCCTGTCGTAACAGTTGCTCATGACGAAAAGCAGCAAGAGAGGTAAACTGACCAGTAGGCTCGTAATGACGACGAAGAAAAGCTCATATCTGGTGTGAGTACTCAAACTCAACAATATAAGCAGAAAAAACGATCCTCCATACTAGCAGCAAGAATAGTCCCAGCTCGAGCATCATCATCCAACCAAGACTTGTACACGCTGAAGTCAGAGTCGTAGGAAGACGGGCATTTGAGATCACCCGTAAGATACTCCCAAAGACGCAGACCATGCATATGCAGACGCATGTGGAGAACCCAATCGCGATAATTGGTGCCATTGAAAAGTAACGGACATCGCAAGACTAGGACACAACTCGACGAAGAAGTCATCGTGATGAGATGACAGACGACAGCTAGAGCGCAAGATAAGTAGCGGCAGGCGACGGCGAGAGCGCGAAAGAATAAGCGGCGCGAGCGAAACTTTTTTTTTACCTAAATCAAGCCGTCCTGCAAGTCAAGCCTGGCGGCGGTGGATCACGAGGCCGTGCGGTGCACAGCACCCTCGGTCATGAGTCACAACACCCAAGGCAAATTAATTGCTTTTGTACAGGACGTGGACAACAACTCCTATGTACAGGATGTGGACTGAAAGGCCAGTACGGTAAATCTGCAGGACTGACGCAGGACCGAGACAAGGCTGGCCAGATCCAAGCCGGATCGAGGCGGCCAGATCCACGCAGCAGAGACGGACAGACGCAAGACCAGTAGACGGATGTTGCACTCCTCAGGCGTCGGCAGCAGACTGAAGCACGGACGGGTCAAGATCATGCACCAATCTGGGTGGATATCCACGCGCGAATCGGCAGCGCACGGGAGGAAGAGACGCGGGACAGCAGAAAGAAGCACGTCCGAAAGAGCGCTGAGAGCCAGCCGCGGAGAGGAGTGGCGAATGATGGTGGTTAGGGAATCTAACCCTAGTTAGATAGCTCTGACGTCGGCTCCAGATTCGAAGAGGACCTGCCGTTCCAGAAAGAATTAGAGTAGAAAACCTAGGCTCTGTATACCATGTTATGAATGATGGTCAGAAGCCACAATAAATAAAAGTAAAAGGAATTACAAATATGTGGAAAAATCCTTATGCAAAAGGGAAAAATACAAATAAGACTTATATCTCTAACAGTTGAAGCTATCATTATATAACCGATCGGGCGATCCGCCTATGCCAGCCTTGGTGCCAAGGGAGCATTCACAAAGGTTCTCTTCTAAGGGAAAGAGACTAAGAAGTTCCAGGTGAGCGATCTACTTTGTTATAAATAGAGCTTGCATTATTATGAGGGCCAGAGACCACTATAAATAAAGTTACAAGGGATTTAAAATATGCGGAAAAGCCCTTATGCAAAATGGAAACTAAAGATATATCCCTACATCTCTAACACCCTCTCAAACTCAAAGTGCATCACGAACACTGAGTTTGGAGATATAAAAACTATGTTAAGCTCGGGTATGTGCCTTCGTGAAGAAATTCGTCAGCTGAAGCTCTGAAGGCACATATTGGAGATCAACAACACCGGCTTGTACCTGTGCTCGTGTATAAGAAGCATCAATACCAATATGTTTGGTAAGCTCATGCTTGACCGGATCATGAGCAATACTGATAGCACATGTATTGTCAGACAAAAAAGGAATCGGCATACCATTAGAAATACCAAAATTCTCAAGCAACCACTGTAACCAAGTAACCTCTGCACTCACAAGAGCCATAACACGCAACTCAACCTATGCACTCGAACGAGAAACTGCTACCTGCTTCTTAGTCTTCCAAGCAATGAGGGAACCACCAAGAAAAACACAATAGGCAGAAAGAGATCGACGATCAGAGGGATCACTAGCCCATGTAGCATCAGAATATGCTTTGAGCTGTAAAGAGCTAGCGTGGAAAGAACAAGATTCTGAAGATAGTCCCACGAAGATAATGCAAGACACGAAGCAAGTGACCATAGTGAACTTAGATGGGAGCCGAAACAAACTCACTCAGAATATAAACAGGGTATGAGATATCAGGACGAGTGACACCAAGGTACATGAGACTCCCTACAATATGACAGTAACGAGTAGAATCATCAAGAGGCTCAGCATCAGTGGCTCGAAGATGGACATTGAGTTCTATAGGAGTTTCAACAGTCTGGCGATTAGTAAGAGAAGCTCGATCAAGAAGATCCTGAATGTACTTCTCCCGAGACAGAAAAATTTCCTCAGAAGAGAAGGAAACCTCAATTCCAAGAAAGTAGCGAAGAAGACCAAGATCGGACATAAGAAACTGCTCACTGAGACGGGTCTTTACAAAGGCTATGTACTCAAAATCATCTCCGGTGATGATAATGTGTTGTGAATCGGGACCGGGGGCACACCTCCTGATGTGCCTGGGAGTACGCAGCGGGGAGGAGAGGAAGAGGGAGGCTTGACTGTTGCTGCGCAGCACGTACCGCGGTGGAGGAGGGAAGATGTCACAGCGGCTAGGGTTAGGGTTTGTAGCCACGGTGACTCAAGGAGAAGAAAAACCCAATGGGGCAATTCTTGTTTTCCTGGATGATGTTTACAAGAGGGAGGGAGGTTGCATATATAGAGGGAGGGCTGCTGCAACAGCAGGGTTGTGGACCCTATGTGGGCCATGTGGGTCCCAATCCAAAACATTTCCCCCCTCCCCAACATCAGCTCATCTTCGAGCTGAGCTTTCAAGAGGGTGAGGTAAGTGTCCAAGGCGTGTCATCTTGCAGCGCCGTCGTTGGTCCTGAGGTGGATGCTCTCCATAGCAAGGAAAATGGTCAGGTCTTCCATGATACCCATGCCAAATTTCAAGCTTGCTGAAGGTCTTCTTGTCGCAAGGTTGATCGAGAAGCTCATTGACCACTGTAGGCAGTAACTTGTTCTTGACAGTTTTGGAGTGGAGCTCGTCGTAGTCGATGTAAGAGCGCCATGTACCGTCGACCTTTTTTAGTAACATTACTGGAGAGGAGAATGAGGATGTGTAAGGCAGCCAGTCGCTCATCATGTCTTGCGCCGTGATATTGGAGGGGTCTTGTAGGCCCTCCCATCGGGTCTTCTTGTCGTAGCGCTGCAACTCCATAGTGAGGTCGTTGAAATTTCAACTGATTGTCCCAAGCAATTGCAACCACTGGACTCCCAACACAAGGTCGAAGCCCTCCAAGGGAAGTGTCATGTGGGGACGCACGTACAGGCGCCGCCGTGACGTGCGCCGCGCCACAGACCGCACCGAACAGGAACAGCACCAAGAGTAGTTAAGATTTAGAAAGAGAGATTAGTTTAGATTCCTTGAGTTTAGGAAAGATTAGTTAAGGCTTTAGCCTATTTATATTCCCTGTACCCGTACATTGAAGGGCAAGCAATAAGATCATATTCCCTAATTCCCTATCCCTTCTCCAATCCATGCCGACGGCAGAGGGGCAAAACCTCGCCGACGACGACGAACCGCGGCTACGAGCTTCGAAGCCAAGGGCCGGCTACCCTAGGCCCTGACGCCCTTGACAGGGTACGATGTCGTCCTTGGCACAAGATGGCTCGCCGGGCTCGGTCCGATTATGTGGGATTTCGGCAACCGCACGGTATCTTTCACATACCAGGATCGCGCTTTCTGCTGGCAGGGGCTAGCGGCCCCTCGCGTGCCGGCCGTGAGCACAACCACGGCTAGCAGCTCGCTACTCGACGAACTCCTAGCACATTTCGACGACGTCTTCGGTGAGCCACACAGCCTGCCTCCATCACGCAGCCGCTACCACAGCATTAACTTAGTACCGGGGGTACCGCCGGTGGCCGTTCGTCCTTACCGCTACCCTGCTTTGCACAAAGACGAACTGGAGCGTCAATGTGCATCCATGCTGGACCAAGGGATCATTCGGCGCAGCAGCTCAGCCTTCTCGTCACCGGTTCTGCTCGTCAAGAAAGCGGACAACTCATGGAGGTTCTGCGTCGACTACCGCGCGCTGAACGCCATCACCATCAAGGACGCGTTCCCCATTCCAATCGTCGATGAGCTTCTGGATGAACTCCATGGCGCCCGTTTCTTCACCAAGCTCGACCTCCGATCCGGCTACCATCAGGTCCTTATGAAGCCGGAGGACATCGACAAAACGGCGTTCCGGACGCATGACGCCTTCTACGAGTTTTTGGTCATGCCGTTCGGGCTATGCAACGCACCTGCCACGTTCCAGTCACTCATGAACGACGTGCTGCGCGCCTACCTCCGCCGGTTCGTGCTTGTCTTCTTTGACGACATATTGATATACAGTGCTTCCTGGGCGGATCACCTACGCCATCTCCGCGTCATCCTCACGGTGCTCCGGCAACATCGTCTGTTTGTCAAGCGCTCCAAGTGCTACTTCGGCGTGAAAGAGGTCTCCTACCTCAGGCACACCATATCCGCGGCAGGCGTGGCCATGGATCAGGCTAAGGTCCAGGCCATCCACGATTGGCCTCCACCACGCTCGGCGCGGGCGGTGCGGGGCTTCCTCGGCTTGGCAGGATACTACAGGAAGTTTGTCCACAACTACGGTGCTATCGCTGCCCCTCTCACAGCTCTTCTGAAAAAGGAGGGGTTCTCCTGGAACGACAACGCAGCGGCGGCCTTCAATGCTCTCAAAGAGGCGGTGACATCGGCGCCAGTACTGGCACTACCGGACTTCTCTAAACTATTCGTCGTCGAGTGTGACGCCTCGACCTATGGTTTTGGGGCGGTGCTGGTCCAGGAGGGCCATCCCGTCGCATTCTTCAGCAGGCCCGTGGCGCCGCGCCATCACTCACTCGCCGCGTATGAGCGAGAGCTCATTGGTTTGGTCCAGGCAGTACGGCATTGGCGGCCGTACTTGTGGGGACGACGCTTCATCGTCAAGACGGACCACTACAGTCTGAAGTACCTTCTTGACCAGCGTCTGGCCACAATTCCACAACACCATTGGGTCGGCAAGCTGTTGGGGTTCGACTTCGCCGTCGAATACAAGTCCGGCTCTGCGAACGTCGTGGCTGACGCCCTCTCCCGCCGTGATACTGAGGAGGGCGCCTTACTGGCGGTTTCGGCTCCTCGTTTTGACTTCATCGGCCGTCTTCGTCACGCGCAGGCCACGGATCCATCACTGGTAGCCATCCACGAAGAGGTTCGAGCAGGCACACGCGCCGCGCCGTGGACAGTGGTCGACGACATGGTCACCTACGGAGGGCGCCTGTACATCCCACCCACCTCCCCGCTGATATCGGAGATCGTGAAGGCCGTGCATGAGGATGGGCACGAGGGTGTCCGACGCACGCTCCACCGCCTCCACCGCGATTTTCATTTCCCTAACATGCGTCGTGTGGTGCAGGACTTTGTGTGGTCGTGTCCTACTTGTCAGAGGTACAAGTCAGAGCACCTGCATCCAGCAGGGCTGCTTATGCCATTGCCGGTGCCAGCGGCGGTCTGGTCCGACATTGGTATGGACTTCGTGGAAGCGTTACCAAGGGTGAATGGGAAGACGGTCATACTCTCTGTCGTCGACCGGTTCAGCAAGTACTGCCACTTTATTCCCCTTGCACACCCGTACACGGCAGAATCGGTGGCACAGGCTTTCTTCACCGACATTGTTCGCCTCCATGGCGTCCCGCAGTCCATCGTCTCCGACTGTGACCCAGTGTTTACTTCGTCATTCTGGCGCGAACTCATGCGACTTATGGGCACCAAGCTACACATGACGACAACTTTCCATCCACAGTCGGACGGTCAGACGGAGGCTGCCAACCGCGTCATCGTGATGTACCTGCGTTGCTTCACCGGAGATCGTCCCCGCCAGTGGCTGCGCTGGTTGCCGTGGGCCGAATACATATACAACACCGCATACCAGACCTCCCTCCGGGACACGCCGTTCCGAGTGGTATATGGCCGGGATCCGCCGTCCATCCGCTCTTATGAGCCAGGGGAGACGAGAGTGGCTGCGGTCGCCCAAGACATGGAGGCTTGGGAGGCCTTCCTGGCGGATGTCCGGTACCGCCTGGAACAGGCCCAGTCATCACAGAAACTCCACTACGACCGGCAGCATCGGCAGGTTTCGTATCAGGTCGGCGATTGGGCACTACTTCGACTCCGGCAGCGTGCAGCGACCTCCCTACCCAGGACATCCACGGGCAAGCTGAAGCCCCGATTTGTGGGACCCTTCCGCGTCACCGAGATCATCAACGAGGTCGCAGTCCGCCTGGAGCTGCCCCTGGGTGCCCGACTCCATGATGTGTTCCATGTTGGCGTCCTCAAGAAGTATATCGGCGAACCTCCAGCATCGCCCCCGACCCTGCCGGCCATCCACAACGGCGCGGTGATTCCAGAACCACAACGTGTCGAGAAAGCTCGCTTGGCGCGTGGGGTTCAACAAGTCATGGTTCATTGGCGCGGCGAACCAGCGGAGTCGGCTTCGTGGGAAGACCTCGACGAGTTCCGCATCAAGTACCCCGACTTTCAGCTCGGGGACGAGCTGGACCTCGAGGGGGGGAGAGATGTCATGTGGGGACGCACGTACAGGCGCCGCCGTGACGTGCGCCGCGCCACAGACCGCACCGAACAGGAACAGCACCAAGAGTAGTTAAGATTTAGAAAGAGAGATTAGTTTAGATTCCTTGAGTTTAGGAAAGATTAGTTAAGGCTTTAGCCTATTTATATTCCCTGTACCCGTACATTGAAGGGCAAGCAATAAGATCATATTCCCTAATTCCCTATCCCTTCTCCAATCCACGCCGACGGCAGAGGGGCAAAACCTCGCCGCCGACGACGAACCGCGGCTACGAGCTTCGAAGCCAAGGGCCGGCTACCCTAGGCCCTGACGCCCTTGACAGGGAAGGGTGTAGCAGCTGACGTTAAAGGCCTCTCCTGCAATGGACAAGGGAACATGGGGACAAATTCCTTTACAGAAGATTGTGTCACCATTCGCAACCTTGACACCCGCACTTGGTCGCGGTTGTACCATTAGGTTGAGCTCATGGGCGAGGGGCTCCATGAAGTTGTGGGTTGAGCCGGTTTCGACCAATGCGGTCAACAGCTTGCCGCGAATGTAGACCTGGAGCTTCATCGTGTTGTCGAGGTCGATGCCAGTCAGGGCGTGAAGGGAGATGCCCATGTTGGCAATGACCGCGTCAACGTCGTCGTCGTTGTCGAGCTCCAGGAGGAAGATTCCCTTGTCGACGCACTTATGGTCCGGCGTGTACCGCTCCGAGCAGTGATAGCATTCGTCGCTCGCTCGTTTAGCAGCCATCTCATCAGCCGTGAGGCACTTGAAGCGCGGCCGAGAGGATGCCGACACCAAAGATGTCGGAGCAGGCGCAGCAGAACCACCACTAAAAGCTGTGGTGGTGGCGTGTGACACAGGGCAAGGGCGCGTAGAGCGTTGAAAGGTGGCACCCTTCAGTGTCCCGATGTCTATTGATGTCGCAAACTGTCGTTCGAAGGCCCTGGCCAGACTCATGGCCGTCTGCAGAATCGTAGGGCGCTGCAGTTCCACACTAGTATGAAGTGGGTCACCAAGGCCAGCAGTGAAGAGATTGATCTGCTGGCGTTGGCTGAGATCCTCGCAGCGATTGAGAAGGACAAGGAACTGACGCTGGTACTCCTCAACCGTACCTGTACGACAGAGATCTTTAATCTCAGCCAGGTCGTTGGAGCAGAGCGGGGGTTCGAAGCGCATGTTGACGAAGTCAGCGAACCGTTCTCAGGACACGATGCCGCACTCACGTTCCATCGCGATGTACCAGTCGGCCGCGGAACCATCCAGGTGGAGAGACGCGAGTCACACCTTTTCTTCATACATCGTTTGTGTCCCGCGGAAGTATGCTTCGCACTTGTTGAGCCATGTCAGAGGATCAGTTTCCCCGTCGTATTTGGGAAAGCTGATCTTGTGACGGCGCAACCCGCCGTCATCAAAAGCAGCGCGCCCCTGGTGGCGCCGGAAGACGTGGTCGTTGTCGCCACCAACGTCGCGGGGACCGTTGGTGCCTCGCGGTGTGTGCTGCAGATCCTCCTGCTCGGAGTTCTCCTTCTCCGGGGTCTTCTCAATGCGTGCAAGGCGCACGTCATGGCGATCCAAACACTTGTTGATGGAGTCGATCTGTCCCATCATCTGGCTCATCATCTTGCCCAGATCTTGGAGAGTAAAGGTCCCAAAATCGTCCATGGGGCCAGACATGGTCGCTGCCCTTGTGTCTCTGGATACCAATTGTTGTGAATCGGGACCAGGGGCACACCTCCTGGTGCGCCTGGGAGTACGCAGCGGGGAGGAGAGGAAGAGGGAGGCTTGGCTGTTGGTGCGCAACACGTATCGCAGTGGAGGAGGGAAGATGTCACGGTGGCTAGGGTTAGGGTTCGTAGCCACGGTTACCCAAGGAGAAGAACAACCCAATGGGGGCAATTCTTATTTTTCTGGATGATGTTTACAAGAGGGAGGGGGTTGCTTATATAGGGGGAGGATCCCCCCTGGCCGCACGCCCCCCCTGGCCGCACACACACAACCAGATCGGTTGGGGACACCCCTCCAACCGATCATGACTCTTTTTTAATTCTATCTCCGTCTATTTAAACTCTTCTCAATCTAATACTTCCTAATTTAAACTCACCCTAATCTCTAATTCATTTATTCTTTAAACTTTCTTTAATCTAATGGACCTTCTAGAAGATCTTCAATCTCCGTGGTGCGGCTGGGCTGCTGCAACAGCAGGGCTGTGGACCCTATGTGGGCCCTGTGGACCCCAGTCCACAACATAATGTCATCAACATAGAGAAGAAGAAGAGTGCGATCACGAGACGAAATATGCACAAAAAGCGCGAGATCATGAGCACTAACAGAGAAACAAGCAGCAGTGACCACAGACACAAAACGCTGAAACCAAGCACGAGAAGCCTGCTTAAGGCCATAAAGAGAATGCCGAAGGCGACAAACCATACCCTCAGGAATAGAATACCATGTGGTGGCTGCACATAAACCTCATCACGTAACTCGCCATTAAGAAAGACATTCTTCACATCAAGCTGAGAGATGGACCAGTCACGAACAGAGGCCACAACAAGTAGAGTGCGAACAGTGGTCATGTGAGCGACAGGAGCAAAAGTCTCATCATAGTCACAACCATGTTCCTGCTGGAAGCCACGGGCGACTAATCGAGCCTTATATCACTCAAGTGAACCATCAGAGCGAGTCTTAACCTTATAGACCCACTTACAGGTGATCGGGCGAACACGTGGAGGACATGGCACAAGTTCCCAAGTGTCGGTGTGCTCGAGGGCAACAATCTCCTCAACCATCGCATGCTGCCATTCCGGAGAACAACATCACGATACGTAGCCGGCTCAGGAAGAGCAGCAGCAGCAAAGCTAGAAGGAGAATACCGATAAGGAGGTTGTCGAGGACGATGACCACGTCCAAGGGGCTGCTCAGGAGAAGAATCATCAGAACGAGATGATTCTGCAAGAGAAGAGGACATCCCAAAAGAGGCAGACTGAGCCAGAGAACATGGATTAGAAGGTGACCCAACCGGAGTAGACGACTCAATAGAAGAATCTGGTACATCCGAAGGAGAGACAACTCGTCGAGTATAGACCTGTGTCACAGGAGCCTTTAAAGTATAATCAAGAATCAAAGAAGCAGGCTCCAAAGAAGAAGGAACCGTGGAACGCGGCACCGAGTGTGAAGGTAGTACACTAGTAACTGGAGCATCCGGAAGGAACAGAAACGGAAGGGGATCGACCACAAAGACAGAAGAAGTATCAGAAGAAGGACAAGGATAGAAATGACGTGTCTAATCAAAAACAACATATCGTAAAATCCTCATCCGTCGACTAACAGGATCCCAACAACGATAACCCTTATGCTACGAACTGCACCCAAGAAAGACACACTCGACTGACTGAGCAATCAGTTTGGTGCGCTCACGAGGTGCGAGCAACACGTAACACACACAACCAAAAAGACGAAAGTTGGTGTAGTCAGGCGTCTTACACGTAAGACGCTCAAAAGGAACCCCCCTCTAAATGCAGACGAAAGCTGAATGTTAATCAAGTAAGTGGCAGTAGCGATCGCCTCGGCCCAAAAATGAGGCGGAACAGAGGAAGCAATCATGAGAGCACAATCCGTCTCAAGAAGATGACGATGCTTACGCTCAACAACGCCATTCTGAACATGAGCACCAGGACAAGAAAACTGAGCAAGAGTACCTTGCTTAGAAAGAAATTGAGTAAGAGCATCAAAAAGGTACTCACCAGCGGAATCAACTCGAAAAATACGAATAGGGGTGTCAAACTGAGTGTGGATCATAGTCGAGAAGGACTTATAGATAGATAACACCTCACTACGATGTTTTATGAAGTAAATCCAAGTGTGGCGAGAAAAATCATCTATAAAAATGATATAGGATTTATGTCCGCCTTTTGAAATAGAAGGTGCAGGTCCCCATACATCCGAATGAACAAGATCAAAAATTTCACCCTGCCAATGACAAGGGGGCCCAGGGCCACCCAACGATCAAGTTGAGGTCCTTATCCCAAGCGAACAGTTGTCATCATGAGAGGCGGGAAACCCAATGGCGGCGGCCTGACAGGGCGCGCAGAACCAATACGGTTTTTGTATTGGGAACCGGCGACCTTCAATTGCGTGAGATCCGCACACGCAGATCTCACCTGCCGCATTCTGGAGATGCCACGCGGCGATGGTTTAACTGCAAACCACCACCCCAACGGCACTTCCAAAAACCCTTGAAGACACGGTGCGGAAATCGAAAGATGGTCCCACCTCCGGCAGAATGACTTAACCCAAAAGATCTCTCCCAGAGGTGGGCCCAGGAGGCCACTGTCGGTACCCTGCGTACCGGATACCCTTTGGAACTGCGAAGAGTGCAAAGGAACTCCACCTATCAGAGTTGAAGACCTCTGAAGGCCCCACTTGTCACTCAGAACCGGACATGCCTCCCTTCTATGGTCAGTCCTAGTGCCGCCACGTGTATCATAAAACCGGAGCTACATTCCATACATGGGATGACTCCGGACTAGATACCTGTGTAGCACCCCCGGACCTAACACCCGACAGAGGGAAGCTCCGGTACCGACACGAGTACAACAGCACCGGACCTACTCGTCCAAGACAATGAGCTCCGGAGCTGCCACGCGTCCAGCCGCCGAACCTTCAACTTTAACAGGCTTATTGGTGGACCTCCAAGTCCAACGGCTCGTACCTTCAAGGAACAATTAAAGCTTCAAGACCCGATTATGTGTCATTAATACTATCTTAATGACACACGATCGGAGGACCTTTAATACCAGTAACGCCACCATCAAGGCGCGTTACCATGTTGTTAAGGGTAATTAAGTACATTAATTGTGTATTAAGCATTAGTAACTGCCAGGGCCACCTGTCTAGCCAGGCTAACGATGTAACGATCAGTCCTTGTAATATAAAAGGACCAGTCAAGCGATACACAGGGGGACACGCCCACGTACGCTGAGACGAGACACTCTAGTCTTTCACACTCAAAGCGGTCAGACGCTTAATATAATAACAACACACACCCATAGAGTAGGGTATTACGCTCAGGCGGTCCGAACCACGTAAATCCTTGTGTCAATTTGCCATCTTGTTCTGAATCTCTGCGCGCCCACAACCGAACTACAAAATTCTGATGGAGCGCGTGCTCTTCTCCAACGCGCGTGCTCTTCTCCAACGTCCACCGCCTCCAGGAGCACCCAAGGGTGCGATGGAGCAGTGGAGAGCTGATGTGGAACATCTGGTTGCAGCAGCAGCTGATGGCATCAACAATCAAGGTCCTCCCCCCTCGGGGCGAGCCCCATCGCAGCATCGGACCTTTTCAGGTAGACTTGGTCTGCACGCTTCACAGCACAGGAGGCGTGCTGCGTCTCAACAGGCGACGTCGCTGCCTTCCGGGGCGCGACGTACTCACACGGTAACCAGGCTTTCGACTCACGACCTCCGGGCGGAACTTGATCGTCGTTACCGTCAACAGGACGGCCGCATCCACATCGAGCGTCTTGCGAGAGGCGAGAGGCTCGGGACAGCCCTGCTCGTGAGGGAGTAGGAGGAGATTGTTCTGCCTTGGTCATGCATCTACGCATGGTCAGATGGCCGCAGAAATTCCAGCCTCACCTACCGGAGAAATTTACCGAGATTGTCAATCCCGTTGAATTTCTCCAAAATCTACTCCACCGCTATCCTTGCGGCTGAGGGAAATGAGACCGTGATGGCCAATTATTTACCAGTGGCTTTAACTGGGACCGCCAGGTCTTGGTTCATGAGCCTTCCGCCCGACTCCATCAACAGTTGGGCGGAACTGTGCCAACAATTCACCGTCAATTTCGGGAGCTCATACACCCGACCAGGCACAAAATTGGACCTTTTTACTGTCAAGCAAAAAGGGGGTGAGTCCTTGCGATCCTTCATCCAAAGGTTCTCCCAGGTACGAAATATCATTCCTTCTATCTCAAGTGCCTCTGTTATTGTGGCATTCAGACAGGGCGTTCGAGACAAGAAGATGCTGGAGAAGCTGGCGACCAAGGAAGTCACCAGCGTCACGGAACTCTTCAGCTTGGCAGACAAGTGTTCAAAGGCTACGGAGGGCCGTGAAATGCACTCCCAACCACCTCCGGAGGACAACAAAAAGTCCTCCAAGGGTGAAGCTGCTACCTCCGGGAGTGGCAAGAAGAAGAAAAAGTCCAACGGTAAGAAGAAGTCGTCGGCCGGCACACCCACTGCTGCTGCTGCCGCAGCTCCGGGTGGCCGAGGGCCATGCCCCGAGAAACGACATCGTTCGTCGTCTGAAGACGGTGGCAGCTCCAAGATGTGGTGCCCCATTCACAAGACGGACAGACACAACTTGGAAAACTGCCGAGAGGTCCACAACCTTGCCGAGCGCTACAACAAGCGCCGGGAAAAAACTCCTTTCCGTCAAAGAGAAGGCAAACAAAAAGTCGACGAAGCTCCGGCTGAAGAGGAGTTAGGCTTTCAGGACCCCAAAAAGGTCCTGAAGGCTGTTTACACCTCTATTGACGACGACTCCGACGTCTCCGACAACGAGCGTCGGAAAACTATGAACACCATCTTTGGTGGTTTGTGGGACATCACCTACCGCTGTGTCCTCAAGACAATGCGGCTGGACATGGCCTTTGTAGCTCCCACCGCCAGGGCGGAGCCTCACCGGAAGTGGATGGACACTGCCATCACTTTCGATGCTTCGGACTGCCCTCGGAACATGATCGGAGCTGTTCAACTTCCACTGATGGTATCTCCGACCATCAATAACCTCCAGCTCCACCATGTAAGAGTGGACTGAGGTTCGGAGCTGAACCTCATAAGCTTTGAGGCTTTCGTCAAGCTTCAGCTCCGACCTTCGGATCTTCGCCCCTCCCGACCTTTCTCCGGAGTAGGTCCGGAGGCCATAACTCCACTCGGTGACATTACTCTCCTAGTGACCTTCGGGACCCGGGAGAATTACAGGACTGAGAAGTTGGTCTTCGACGTGGCGCAGATCAACTTGCCATTCAACGCTATCTTGGGCAGGCCAGCCTTGTACAAATTCATGGCTGCTGCTCATTATGGCTACTTGGTGTTGAAGATGCCAACACCATCAGGTGTTCTCCGGATCCGCGGAGATCGCACCGTCGGAGTTACTGCTCTAGAAGAACTTCATGCGCTTGCTACAGCGCAGGAGGAAGAATCCGGAAAGGAGCAAGCTCCGAAACCCCCGAGCATTCGTCATCGAGGCTCAACCACCGCACTTCGTGTGCAACCAAGCGGCGACACCGACATTTCCGTCAAGGTCGTCCAAATTGGTTCTGACGCTGCTCAGACCACCCGTATATCGGGAGGTCTGAATGACAAATAGGAACTCGCGCTCATCACTTTCCTCTGGGCCAATGTTCACGTGTTTGTCTGGCAACAATCACAAATGTTTGGAATCCCTAGGGAAGTGATTGAGCACAATCTGAAGATTTATCCCGATGCTCGGCCTGAACATCAGAAGCCTCGGAAGCAATCAGTAGAGCGACAGAACTTCATACGTCAAGAAGTGAAGAAGTTGCTCGAAGCTGGATTCATCCGAGAAGTCTTCCACCCAAAATGGCTTGCAAACCCAGTCGTTGTACCCAAGGCCAGCGGGAAGCTTCGGATGTGTATCGACTACACTACATTGAATAAGGCATGTCCAAAGGATCCATTTCCACTACCTAGAATAGATCAGATAGTGGATTCCACCTCCAGGTGTGAATTACTGTGTTTCCTAGACGCTTATTCTGGGTACCATCAAATCAGAATGTCTAGGGAAGATGAAGAGCATAATTCCTTTATCACAGTAGATGAATTATATTGTTACACTGCCATGCCATTCGGTCTCAAAAACGCTGCTTCAACGTTTGTGCGAGCTATGTACAAAACGTTTGGAGAGCTCATCAGAGATGTAGTGGAAGTGTACGTCGATGACATCGTCGTCAAGATCAAGAACAAGGAGTCATTCCTTGACACCTTGCAAGCTGTCTTCGACAAGTTGCGAATCACACGCACAAAGCTGAACCCAGACAAGTGTGTCTTCAGGGTTAGCTCCGGGAAGCTTCTTGGATTCTTGGTGAACCACCAAGGAATAGAGGTGAATCCGGCGAAGATTAAAAACTATTGAAGACATGTGACCACCAGCTCGCATCAAGGATGTCCAGAAGCTGACTGGATGTCTAGCTGTCCTTAGTTGGTTCATCTCAAGACTAGCAGAACGGGCGCTACCCTTCTTCAAACTACTGAGGAAGACCGGACCATTCCAATGGTCTGAAGAAGCGGAAAAGGCTTTCCAAGAGCTGAAGTAGCTTCTCACCACTCTACTAACTTTAGTAGCCCCGAATCCCGGTGAGCCACTTCTGCTTTACATTTCAGCAACTGACGAAGTTGTCAGCATGGTCCTGGTTGTGGAAAGACCAGAACCATCTCCAGTTCAGGAATCCAGACCCCTCCAGGAGGGTCCGGAGCTACCTGAAGGCGAGTCTGGGTTCCAGCTCTCAGACCCGGATCCTCGAGGTGAAACGCCAGAGGATCAAATTCCTTCAAATGAAGGAGTTGTTGCTGAACAAGAAGATCCGGACCCCTCCGGGAAGGTACGGGTCACTTGAGAAGAAGCTCCAAGTTCCTCTAAGCATAAACCTGGAGATCCCCGAAGAAGGTCCGGACCCCTCCGGGAGGGTCCGGGTTGATGAGGAGGAAGCTTCGGGACCCTCCGGGAGGGTCCGGACAGTCCAGCGTCCAGTGTACTTCATCAGTAAAGTACTCCATGACGCCAAGACTCGGTACCTAAAGGTGCATAAGCTGCTGAAAGCATCTAGGCCTCCATGAGGTATGGTTTCGGTGATTAATGACAACCGTTGGATATTACTAATGAGTTTGTGGATGCAAGGTCTCTCGTATAACTCATCACTCCTAATAGACTCTATATTTATATCATCTACTGCTCATTGGATACAATTGGAGACCCCTAAACAACTATTTCACGAGGTCAATCGATTTTCATGAAGACTAAAAGAAAAAGCACATATGTCAAAATCATTCCATCAAATTTGACAGCATTTGAGACTTAGTCGTCATCAGAAGAACATTTCAAACCAATGTCTAAGAGGTCACTTGAACAAATTCCAAAAGAATCACTTAGAACAACTCGAAGCAGACAAAATCAACTCACCGGATTATCCGATGTATCCAGAAAATACTACATCGGTCGAGTTGGCTCAATAGCAGAAAAAGACCTCAGACTTGAGTATACACCGGATCATCCGATGATGAAGCAAGTGTTAGATCGGTCGATAATTCCAGTAAGCAATTTCCCTGGACCAAGTGTAACACCGGACCATCCGATGTACAATTATAACACATCGGTCAATCACTCCAGTAAGCATTATTTCTGGACCATTCTGGATCAAGTGTCACCGGATTATCCGATGTACAGGTGTGTACAACATCGGTCGATCAACGGTCATATCTGACACAGTGACATCAGCTAATTTGTATTCGACCGATGACAACTGAAGGGAGAACATCGGATCATCCGGTGTTTGCAGAACAGTGATGTCAGCCTACTTTTCCAACGACTATCTCGTGAAAGCTGGCTATTTATACCCCTTCAACCAGTCATTTCGATAAATCTTGATGCCCAAAGCTACTCTACACATTATCAAGCATTCAAGACGTTGAGAAACCACTTTCATATCATTTGCATCACTTGTACACCAAAAGATAGGCTATAATTTGCTAGAGATGATGCTTGTGTGCTTCCATTCTTGGTGATTGGAGTCTCTAGTCTGGTGAGAGCTGTAAGGGAGTGTCTCTTGATGATTGCATTCACCGTGTAACAGTCGGTGATTGGAGAGAGCCTTCCGGAGCTTGCCAAGTCGGTTGTGGAAGCCCGGAGGATCAAACTTGCACAAGGCTTGAGCTCCACCTTGCCAGGGATGGCGAACGGAGACTTTTAGTGAAGATCCCTGGTCTCGGTGACTTGGGAGTGGCTATACCCTTTGGTGGGTGCCACAACGTGGATGTAGGAAGGTCTTGATGATCTTGCCGAACCACGGAATAAATCACCGTGTCTTCGTGTCTCCTCGGGAGTTTGCACACTCTTCCTTACCGTTACACTTATGCATTTCATATACCAAAAAATTATTATTCACTTGAATGCATGGGTTGTTTGCATATGGAATTGGGCTTTTAGTAGTTAAGTTTTTATTGCTCTAATTTTGAAAAGAAGCCCAATTCACCCCCCCCCCCTCTTGGGCATTCGATCCTTACAATTGGTATCAGAGCAAGGTTGCTCATTGGATCATTCTAGCTTCACCGCTAGAGAGCTAAAATGGCCAAGATTGGGGGTTCGGTTCCCATCTTCGAGGGCAAGAACTTTGCCTATTGGAAAGCACGCATGCGTGCTTATCTAGAGGCTATTGCTCCCGAGGTATGGGAAGCGACCTATGCGGGGTTTGGTGAGCATAACTATATAGGTGATCAAGTCAAATAGGATGCAAAAGCTAGAAATGCTATTTACGAATGCATTAGTCAAGATGTGTTTGTTGGGATTGCTAGCAAAGAAAAGGCTTATGAAATTTGGGCTTGCTTGATTGAAATTCATGAGGGTTCTTCTTGTGTTAAAGAACTAAAGTATCATATATTTAAGGCCAAATATGATGAGTTCAAAATGCTACCTCATGAAAATGTGAATGAAATGTTTTCTCGCTTAAATGTTCTCATTGAGGAAATTAATGCTCTTGATATTGCTTCTCTTGGCAAACGACTCATCAACCGCAAGATTTTTATGCTCCTTCCTAAGCCAAAGTACAACATCATCAACTCCATGCTTCAAAAAGAATCTCTTGATCACATTGAAATTTCAGAACTTATTGAAGAGATTCACGCTCATGAGATGAGTGTGGTTGGGATGATGGAGGAATCATCTTCAAAGACAGTTGCTCTAAAGGCTTCCACCAAGAGAACAAATCTCAAGAAAAAGAAAGTGGTTGAGCCTAGCTCAAGTGAAGAAGAGCAAACATCAAGTGAAGATGACGATGATGAGCTTGCATTGATGATGGGAAAATTCTCTCGCTTGAACTCCAAGATTTCCAAGAAGGGATACATCTTTGATCCCAAAAAGAAAGCATTTCTACCAAGAAAAGATGACAACAAGACTTGCTATAATTGTGGTGATCAAGGTCACATCTCCTATAATTGTCCAAAACCAGACAAAAGAAGGGAGAACCACAAGGGCAAACATCGCAAGCTTGAGGATAGTGAGGATAATGAAGAAGAGGTCAAGCCTAAGCCAAGATTCTTTGGGAAGAAGAAGCATGACAAAGGCAAAAAGACAAAACTCTTTCCAAAGAAGAGAAAAGGCCCACAAAAGATGTTCATGTGTGAGGCAAATGAATGGATCACCGACGAAGAATCTAGTGACGAAGAGAGTGAAGTTGAAGAAGAAAGCTTGGTCGGCCTTGCCATTGCCAACAATGATCATTCATCTTTTCGTCCACCTCCCATGTGCTTCATGGAAAAAGGTAACACCAAGGTATGTGATGACTCTAGCGATGATGAGCTTTCCCCCGATGACTTAGCTTCATTGATAAATGAATACCACACTATCATTAAATGGGAAAAGAGTAAGGTCAAGGCTCTTGAAGAAGCTCGTGCTAAGCTCGAGAGTGCTAACCTCGATTTGCTTGACAAGTATGAAAGCATACTTAAGGAGCATGATATGCTCAAATCTCATGTCAAGCAAGTTGAGGAGGATAAGGCTCAAATCAAGCTCGATCATCATGAGTTTGATGTAGCACACCAAGCACTCTTGGGAAAGCACAATGAGTTAATCCAAGAGCATCAAGTACTTAACATTGCTTATGAAGTCCTTGATCAAGAATTGAAAACTATAAAGAAAGAAACCCTTAATGATAAGGTATCTATTGTTTCTCACGAAATTAATGTCTTGCATAAGTCTTTGCCTTTGAAAAAGAATGCTAGGGAGAAGGATTTGACGGATGAAATTGAAAGTCTCCGCACTAGTGTGGCTAGACTAAGGGAGAAGTCAAACACAAAGAAATCCTCTTCCAACAAGCAAAGGCCTTCAACAAGAGAGGACTTGGATCCTTCCCAGTGCCTAACAAAGAAAAGGTGCCCTCATCGGAGCTTAAAACAAGCTTCATCAAGGAAGTTGGTTCTTATTGCCAACATTGTGAGGTCACCGGTCACCATACAAGGGAGTGTCTTCTTCCTAACCAGCCTTCTCGAAAATTCCCTACTAACTACAAGTCCACCTTTGATGATCACTATTATCTCTTGAGTAAAGTAGATGGCAAGGTGAAGGCAAGGTTCATAGGCAAGGACATGAAGGACATGAAGGGGAAGCTTCCCAAGTAACTTTGGGTCCCAAAAACACTTGTATCACACATACAAGGACCTAAGTTGACTTGGGTGCCTAAAATCAAAAGTTGAATTCATGTGTGTAAGTGAACTACAAAGCCGGAGGAAAGCATTGGGTACTCGATAGCGGGTGCACTCAACACATGACCGACAACGATGGTATGTTCACCTCCATAGAGAACCCCGACAATCATGAACAAGTCACCTTTGGTGATAACTCTAAGGGGAAGGTAATTGAGTTGGGTAAGATTGCAATTTCAAATGATTTATCTATTTCCAATGTGTTGTATATTAAATCACTTAGTTTCAATTTGCTTTCTATTGCACAATTGTGTGATCTTGGACTAACATGCACCTTTAGCAAGAATGATGTTGTTGTGACTAGTGAAACGAGCAAAGAACAAATCTTTAAAGGGTTTCGGCATGGACATCTCTACTTAGTAGACTTCTCCGACAAAGATGCTATCTTGACCACTTGTCTTTTCAGCAAGACAAGTTTGGGTTGGCTATGGCATCGACGCATCGCTCACATTGGAATGAGCAAGCTCAAGAAGTCATTCAAGCTCAGGATGGTGACCGGCATGAAGGATGTCACATTTGAGAAGAACAAGCTCTGTAGCGCTTGTCAAGCCAGGAAACAAGTTGTTTCACACCATCCGATGAATACAATGGTGTCAACCTCCAAGCCACTTGAGTTGCTCCACATGGACCTCTTCGGACCGTCCACATATAAAAGTTTTGGTGGTAATCTCTATTGTCTTGTTATAGTTGATGACTACTCTCGCTATGCTTGGACATTGTTTCTAGGTGACAAGAGTGAAACTCCGGAAGTGTTCAAGACCTTCGCTAAACGTGCTCAAAGGGAATTTCAACTTCCCATCATCAAGGTCTGGAGTGACAACGGCACCGAAATCAAGAACTACAACATTGAGGAGTGGTGTGATCGTGAAAGCGTGAAACATGAATTTTCAGCCACATACACTCCTCAACAAAATGGTGTCGTTAAAAGGAAGAACAAGACTCTCATCACTCTTGCACGAGCAATGCTTGATGACTATGGCACGTCCGAGAAGTTTTAGGCCAAAGCAATCAACACAGCGTGCCATGCCGCAAATCGGGTCTATCTACATCGACTACTTCAAAAGACCCCGTACGAACTCCTCATTGAGAGAAAGCCCAACATCTCCTATTTCCGAGTCTTCGGGTGCAAGTGCTACATCTACCGCAAGAAAAGGCTCGGTAAGTTTGAAAGAAGATGTGATGTTGGTATCTTTCTTGGTTATGCATCAAACTCAAAAGTATATCGAGTATTCAATCAAACCTCCGGTTTAGTTGAGGAAAGTTGTGATATTGAGTTTGATGAAACTAATGACTCCCAAGAGGAGAGTTTTGGTCATGATGAAATAGATGATGAGCCTCTACGAGAAGCTATGAAGAACATGACCATTGGAGACATCAAGACTAAAGTTGAGGAGAGCCATGATCAAGGGGGAGCTTCAAGTTCCAACATCAACACATATATGGCACCTCAAGTTGACGAAAAAGAAAAAGATGATTTATTGCCGACACAAGATTCACAAGCCACACAACATCAAGAAGAAGAACAAGTCCATGATCAAGTCCAACCACAAGAAGAGCAACACGCATCACCACCGCCAAGTGCTTCACAACCACTTATGAGGCATGGACGCATCTCCAAGGCGCATCCGATTGATCAAATTATCGGTAGTCCGTCAAGGGGAGTAAGTACACGTTGTCGCCATTTCGCTACGTTTTGTGAGCACTACTCGTTTGTTTCATGTGTAGAACTCACTCACATTGAGGAAGCACTCCAAGATCCAAATTGAGTGATGGTCATGCAAGAAGAATTTAACAACTTCATCCGCAATGAAGTTTGTGTGTTGGAGGAGCGACCCAAGGAAAAGAACGTCATCGGGACAAAGTGGGTGTACCGCAACAAACAAGACGAGAACGGTGTTGTAATCCGCAACAAGGCAAGACTTGTGGTCAAGGGTTTCTCGCAAGTTGAAGGACTAGACTTTGGAGAAACATTTGCTCCGGTCGCTCGACTAGAAGCCATCCGTATACTTCTTGTTGTTGCACCACATCATAATATAAAGCTTTATCAAATGGATGTGAAAAGTGCATTTCTTAATGGTTATATTAACGAGCTTGTCTATGTTGAACAACCTCTCGGGCTCGAAGATCCGAGGAATCCTAATCATGTGTATAGGTTGTACAAGGCGCTCTACGGGCTCAAGCAAGCACCTAGAGCGTGGTATGAACGACTACGGGATTTATTGATCACGCAAGGATTCAAGATCGGGAGGGTGGACACTACACTCTTCACCAAAGACATCGATGGAGAACTATTTGTTTGTCAAATTTATGTCGATGATATTATTTTTTGTTCAACTAACGATGCTCTTAGCCATGAGTTTAGCAAAATGATGTCTAAGGAATTCGAGATGTCAATGATTGGAGAGCTCAACTTCTTCCTTGGATTTCAAATCAAGCAACTTCGAGAGGGGACCTTCATCTATCAAGAAAAATATACCAAGGATCTCTTGAAGAAATTTGAGATGAAAGATTGTAGCTCAAGCAGTACTCCAATGGCAACAAATTGTCATCTCGAAGCGGATAAGGACGGTAAACCTTTTGACCAATCTAATTACCGTTCCATGATTGGTTCTGATGGAATAAGTCTTGTAGTCCTTTGGTCTTTGATCCCCTAGTCCCTTGTACCCTTGTCCTTAGTTTGTTGTACCTTAATCCTTGGTCTTTGGTCCTTGTTGTACTCATCTTAGACTAGACGACAGCATCTTGACTGCTTTTAGGATAGCAGTTAGGACAGCAGCATCTTGACTGCTTTTAGTACGGTTGTTAGCATCTTTAGGACAACACCTTGCATGGCATCTTGGACTAGCAAGAAGGCATATGCTTGGTTGGTTGGCTGCCCTTGGGCTGCTATAAATATGTATCCCCAACCCCTTAGAAGGTATGGCAGTGTGTGAGCAATAGACAAGAAAAATTGCCCCAACTCTCTAGTGTCATCCTCTCTTCAATGAGAGTAAAAATTCAGCTACTAATACTTGGTATCAGAGCCGTTCTATCCTGTAGCCTAAACATCTCTTGCTCATCTCCTTCCTGCGCCTCTCCCTGTCCACAACCGGTAGCAGGAACACCGGCTGCCCCAGCTCATCCCTCTTCCCCACACACCAGCTCCCCACTAGTGCGCGATGTCCGACGGACAGTCTCAGCGTTCGGTCGCCTCGAGCGCGCGGCAGACGGAGGTCGCCGCGACGGAGGAGCGCGAGCAAGCGGCGGCAGAGGCTGCGGCGACGGCGGCACTAGCGACAAGGTTGGCGGCGGCGGAACTGGCAGCAGCGAGGGCGGAAGTGGAAGCAACGGCGACGGCGGCTGCAGCGCGTGCAGCGGCAGCAGAGCTGCAGGCTCTGCGCGGCCGTAGCTCCAGCGGCTCTGTCGACGGCGGCGTCGACGATGAGCTCAGGTTGGCAAGGGAAGTGGCGCGAGCACAGGAGATGCATCCAGTAGCCGCGCGTCCCCACGGGCGCGATAGCCGCAGCACAGGCCGACGCGGACGTGCCGGTGGCGCTCCCGGCGGCGGCGGAGTCGACGGAGAACGCGGCCGTTACAGGCAACGCGGTTCTCCCTCCCCAGATCGGTACCATGGATACCATGGGGTCCATATGGTCCAGGCCATTGTCAGGGATGTCGGTCCCGGCGGTGGGTGACCTACCCTCACCAAGACCAACTACGTCGAGTGGGCCGCGGTGATGAGGGTGCGGCTCCAGGTGCGACACATGTGGGAAGCAGTTCGGTACGGCGACATCGACTACTATATGGATCGACGGGCGCTGGATGCCCTCATTACTGCAGTCCCGCCCGAGATGCAGTTCTCGCTTTCCAAGAAGCATACTGCTAAGGAGGCTTGGGACGCCATCGCTGCGGCACGCATCGGCAGCGACCGCGCCCGCAAGACCACACTGCAGGCGCTTCGTAAGGAGTGGGAGAACCTGGCCTTTAAGCCAGGTGAGGACGTCGATGACTTTGCTCTCCGTCTCAACACTTTGTTGCAGAAGTTAGAGTAGTTCGACGATGACACCTACGACGAGGAGAGAGCTGTCGAGAAGCTCTTCTGTTGCATCCCTGAGAAGTACAAGCAGATCGCTCGCTCGATCGAGTCTCTGCTGGACCTCTCCACGATGTCGATCGAAGAGGCGATAGGTCGCCTCAAGGTCGTCGACAACGACGAACCACAACCTCTCTTGGGGCCTATCACCATTGGCGGGAAGCTTCATCTCACTCGCGAGCAGTGGGAGGCTGGCCAGGGTGACCGGGAGAAGGGGGAGTCCTCTTCCTCGACAGGCGGCCGCAAGCGCGGCAAGCCGCGCAAGGGGCGCGGAGGCGCCCAGGCCGGGGCGCAAGGACGTGCCTGCGGAGGAGCCCAGGGCGGTGCCGCCGGCAACCACAAGCCGGCACGAGACGACACCTGCCACAACTGTGTCAAGCTTGGTCATTGGGCCAGGGAGTGTCGACAGCCACGACGTGGTCTGGCCCACGTCGCACAAGTGGAGGAGGAGGCCCACGTCGCACAGGTGGAGGAGGAGTCAGCTTTGCTCATGGCACATGGAAGCATCAAGCCACCTCTAGCGGCATCGACCGCAGCGGCTCTCTTTCATCTTGATGAGCCAAGAGCACACGCTCTCCTCGGCGACGGCTCCAGCAACGACAAGACTGACGGGTGGTGCCTCGACACTGGCGCCACCCATCACATGACTGGCCGACGGGAGTTCTTCGTCGAGCTTGATCCCAATGTCCGAGGCTCCGTCAAGTTTAGTGACGCCTCCGGCGTGGAGATCAAGGGTGTTGGCTCCGTCCTCCACAGCGCTAAGTCCGGTGAGCACAAACTGCTCGTCGGAGTCTACTACATCCCCGCGTTGCGAAACTCCATCATCAGCTTGGGACAGCTGGATGAGAGTGGTTCGCGCGTAGAGATCAAGGATGGAGTCATGAGGATTTGGGATCGCCATTGTCGCCTTCTTGCCAAGGTAACTAGAGGCACCAATCGACTCTATGTCCTTCACGTGCAGGTAGCACAACCTGTCTGTCTTGCCACTCGTCGGAAGGACGAGGCATGGCAGTGGCACAAGTGCTTTGGGCACCTTCACTTCGAGGCCCTGAAGCAGCTCAGTGCCAAGGAAATGGTGCGAGGCATGCCATGCCTTGACCACGTGGAGCAGCTCTGCGACGTCTGCGTGGTGACGAAGCAGAGGCGGCTTCCTTTTCCCCAGCAGTCGAGCTTTCGAGCCAAGGAGCAGCTCGAGCTCGTTCACGGGGACTTGTGTGGCCCGGTGACACCTGCTACACCAGGAGGACGACGCTACTTCCTGCTGCTCGTCGACGACCTCTCCCGCTACATGTGGGTGGTGGTCCTTGGCGGCAAGGGAGAGGCTGCGAACGCCATCAGGCGTGCGCAGGCCACTGCGGAGGCGGAGTGCGGCCGCAAGCTGCGCGTACTGCGCACCGACAACGGCGGCGAATTCACAGTGGCTGAATTCGCGTCGTATTGCGCGGATGAGGGTGTCCAGTGCCACTACTCCGCGCCCTACAGCCCGCAACAGAACGGCGTCGTCGAACGGCGCAACCAGACGGTTGTGGGGATGACTCAAGCCCTCCTCAAGCAGAGGGGAATGCCGGCTGTCTTTTGGGGAGAGGCGGTGGTGACCGCCGTCTACATCCTCAACCGTTCGCCCACCAAGGCCCTCCACGGCAAGACGCCGTACGAGGCTTGGTATGGGCGCAAGCCGGCGGTCTCTCATCTACGGGTCTTCGGCTGCCTCGCGTTCGCCAAGGAGCTTGGCCAGATCGGCAAGCTTGACGACAGGAGCACCCCCGGGGTGTTCATTGGCTACGCGGAGAGCTCGAAGGCCTACCGCATTCTCGACCCAGAGACACAGCGTGTGCGCATGACGCGCGACGTTGTGTTCAACGAAGGGCGAGGATGGGCATGGGACAAGGCGGTGGACGATAGTTCGACCTTGACGAACGACGACTTCATCGTCGACTACGTCTACTTCAAGAGAGTTGGGGGAGTAGGCAACTCTTCTCCACCGAGCGTGTCTACCCCAGCCCCAGAGCGTCCACCTCCACCTCAGCCGGTGACCCCACGCACTCCATCACCGACAGCCACCCCTCCGGCCACGTCCACTCTGTCGCCAGCTCGTGTCGAGCACGACCCAGTGGAGTTTGTCACTCCGCTCTCCCACGACGAGGAGCGCCTCGACGGGTGCTATGACGGCGAGCAGTTGTGGTATCGCAAGATGGAAAACATTCTCGGCAACCAGCCGGTGCCGGGATTGGCCCCTCACGATCTGCATGATCAAGATCCGAAGGCGCAGTTGCACCTGGCGTGCGACGACGGCGAGCCTCGGTCTTTTGCGGAGGCTGAGAAACACGCGGCATGGCGTGTCGGGATGCAGTCGGAGATGGATGCGATTGAGACAAACCGCACTTGGGAGCTTGCTGACCTCCCTTGCGGTCACCCTGCAATCACCCTTAAGTGGGTGTTCAAGCTGAAGAAGGATGAAGCCGGCGCCATCGTCAAGCACAAGGCTCGCTTGGTGGCACGCGGCTTCTTGCAGCAGGAGGGGATCGACTTCGACGATGCCTTTGCCCCCGTGGCACGGATGGAATCTGTGCGACTCCTTCTTGCGCTGGCTGCCCAAGAAGGCTAGCGTGTCCAGCACATGGACGTCAAGTCGGCGTTCCTCAACGGCGACTTGAAGGAGGAGGTCTACGTACACCAGCCGTCGGGGTTTGCGCTCCCTGGCAAGGAGGGCAAGGTGTTGCGCCTGTGCAAGGCCCTCTATGGCTTGCGGCAGGCACCACGGGCGTGGAATGCCAAGTTGGATTCCACGCTCAAGAGGATGGGCTTCGGGCAATGCCCGCACGAGGCGGCCATCTACCGGCGGGGCAATGGGGGAAACACCCTACTGGTGGGTGTCTACGTCGACGACTTGGTGATCACCGGCACCAAGGATGTGGAGGTGGCAGCGTTCAAGGAAGAGATGAAAGCCACCTTCCAGATGAGTGACTTGGGATCCCTCTCCTTCTACCTAGGGGTTGAGGTGCACCAGGCCGACTCCGTGATCACACTTCGACAGACCGCCTACGCTAGGCGTATTGTTGAGCTAGTTGGGCTCACAAACTGCAATCCAGCCCTCACTCCGATGGAGGAGAGGCTGAAGTTGAGACGCGACAGCACGGCGGAGGAGGTGGATGCTACACAGTACCAACGTCTTGTGGGGAGCCTTCGCTACCTCGCCCACACACGGCCGGACTTGGCATTCTCCGTCTGCTATGTTAGTCGGTTCCTGCAGCGACCAACGACAGAGCACCAGCAGGCTGTGAAGAGGATCATCCGCTATGTTGCGGGGACTCTCGATCACGGCCTCCACTACTCGAGGTGTCCCGGGGAGGCACACCTTGTCGGGTACAGCAACAGCGACCACGCCGGCGACATCGACACCAGCAAGAGCACGAGCGGGATCCTCTTCTTCTTCGGCAAGTGCCTCGTTAGCTGGCAGTCGGTCAAGCAGCAGGTGGTGGCCATGTCCAGTTGCGAGGCCAAGTACATAGCGGCCTCCACCGCTTCGACTCAGGCGCTCTGGCTTGTTCGAATGCTTGGTGATCTCCTCAGTAGAGACACTGGAGCGGTGGAACTCAGGATGGACAACGTGTCTGCTTTGGCCCTGGCAAAGAACCGCGTTTCCCATGAACGGAGCAAACACATCCGGGTGAAGTACCACTTCATCCGAGGCTGCTTGGAGGACGGCAGCATCAAGGCAATCTACATCAACACCAAGGACCAGCTTGCGGACTTGCTCACCAAGTTCCTTGGGAGGCTCAAGTTCATTGAACTTTGCTCCAGGATCGGGATGGTCCAACCCTCCCAGAAGATGACATACAAGACTTAGGGGGAGAATGATGGAATAAGTCTTGTAGTCCTTTGGTCTTTGGTCCCCTAGTCCCTTGTACCCTTGTCCTTAGTTTGTTGTACCTTGGTCCTTGGTCTTTGGTCCTTGTTGTACTCATCTTAGACTAGAGGACAACATCTTGACTGCTTTTAGGACAGCAGTTAGGACATCAGCATCTTGACTGCTTTTAGGACGGTTGTTAGCATCTTTAGGACAGCACCTTGCATGGCATCTTGGACTAGCAAGAAGGCATATACTTGGGTGGTTGGCTGCCCTTGGGCTGCTATAAATATGTATCCCCAACCCCTTAGAGGGTATGGCATTGTGTGAGGAATAGACAAGAAAAATTGCCCCAACTCTCTAGTGTCATCCTCTCTTCAATGAGAGTAAAAATTCAGCTACTAACAGGTTCATTGCTTTATCTTACCGCATCTAGGCCCGATATCATGTTTAGTGTATGCTTGTGTGCTCGCTTTCAAGCGGCACCTTAAGAATCGCATCGGAAGGCAGTCTTTAGGATACTTCGGTATCTCAAGCATACCCCAAGTGTAGGCCTGTGGTACCCTAAAGGTGCTAAATTCCATCTCTTGAGTTACTCGGATTCGAAATTTGCCGGATGCCGTGTGGATCGCAAGAGTACCTCCAGAGGGTGCCACTTGCTTGGGCGTTCCCTAGTATCTTGGTCTAGCAAGAAGCAAAATTCCGTTGCTTTGTCCACTGCGGAAGCGGAATATATAGCGGTCGGTGCATGTTGTGCACAAATCCTTTATATGAAGCAAACCCTTTTGGACTTTGGTGTTAAATTTGGTTGTGTGCCTCTCCTTTGTGACAATAAAGTGCGATTAAGATTGCTAAAAACTCCGTTCAACACTTCCACACTAAGCACATTGATATTCGCCATCATTTCTTGCGGGACCATGAAGCTAAGGGAGACATCTCCTTGCGAGGTGTTAGGTCCGAAGAACAATTGGCGGATATCTTCACTAAACCACTTGATGAGAAAAAAAAATTTAGACTAAGGAGTGAATTAAATGTGCTAGATGCATCGAACGTCATGTAAGTTGCTATGGTCATGTAAGAATGCATCACATATAGGTCTTGTCTAACTTTCAAAGGATAGGGGCGACCAAGGGTTAGCTTGGGATGGCGGTTCTTTTGGGTATCCCCAAGACTTGGAGAAAGGCTCCCTAAAGAAGCCTTTGAAAGGTTCAAATTTAGCATGATAGATTTAATTTATGTCTTGCATGATGCCTGCCATATAGACTTGCACTCACGTTTAATATCCTGCATTTAAAATTGTTTGGCATTGCATACGGTAGATTGTCACAAAGGGGAACCCACTTCATGAGAGACTTGTTTGAAATGCAATATCTCAACTCATATGATGTGGAAAGAACAAAGTGTTAGGTGTGTTAATGCCTAAAGGAACATGCTTTAAAGAGATAGGAGTTTTCATCCTCTAGCTCACAAAGCATGGGCCTTATATTTTATTTGGATTTTTTTCCTTGTTGGTTTTTCTGGTGTTCTATTTGCTTTAGAGCTTAGCCAAGTTATTGGCAACTAGCGTTAAAGTGTTTTTGAGGGGTTAGGGGTTGCCCAAAAAGTCATAAGACTTGTGTTTCCCTTTGTTTGTTTAAGTCAAATGACATATATGGGCTCTTGTTGATCTTTTGTAGTCATCGGATTATCTGATGCTTAGGGCAGAAGCATCATCGGATCAGTTTGTGCGTAAGTGCAAGGGTCAGCTCAGACAGAAAGTCAAATCAACCGATGAGTTCATTCTGAGAAACATCAGAGCATCTGATGTTCACATTTCTGGAGTTGTGCCAAATTCAACCGATGCTAACCGTTTCCACGTCGGATCATCCGATGCTAAAGGTGCCTCTAGAATACCCTTACTGTACCATTCGACCGATGCACCTCTCAACTGACATCGGATCATACGATGTTAAAATTTGAGTTAGAGTTCGGGCCCCACCTATTTAGCACCTCTTCGTTTCTTCTCTCTCCCTGCTGCCTCACTCCTCGCCCTGCCGCCACCTGCCGTCGCTGCCCCACTCGCCGTCGCCGCCCCACTCGTCGTCGCCGCCCCACTCGCGCTCCGGCCGCCGCCCCACGCAGCGCCGCCGCCGCCCTGCGTCGCAGCCCTAAGCGCCGCGCCGCCGCCCTCTACGCCGCCGCACCGCCGCCCTGCGGCCGCCGCGCTCCTCGCGCTGCCGCCCTCCGGTCGTCGTGCTCTCCGTCGCTCCGCCGCCTCCTCTTCGCCGCTAGGGTTCGCCCGGCCGCGTCGTACTTTGCGTCGCCGTCTCGTGCGCCCGACATTGTTGTTCCGCGATCTCATCTTCGCCGTCGTCACTCGCGATGGGTCATGACAAGAAAGGAAGGGGAAAGGCTATTGAGGAGCCGGCAGCTAAGAAGCAGAAGCTGTCGAAAGAGGAGAAGAAAGCTCTGATGGCCGCTCCCGTTGCTGAGGAGCAAGAGCGTGGCCGAGGAGGATCGCTGAGGATCCGGGAGGTCCGACAGAGGCAGCCACAGCAGACAGAGACAGAGGAGACAGAGAAGTCTGAGGTGCCGCTTGTTCGCCGGCGCTCAGTCAGGACCTGTGGAGGTCATCCAGCTGCAGCCCCGAGACAGAGACCTTCTGCAGCTGAGCTTCGGGAGGACAGAGCGGCCCAGAGAGCCGTCTATGAGATGGACACCAATCTCCGGGTTGGTGAGGGTGTATGCCTGACTGATTACAGGAAGTTGAAGGCAAAGCAGCTTAGGAAGCTTCGATGGAGCATTCTACTTGAGGAGTGGTTCCTGCAGCCCAGAGAGCCACTTGTGGACAGCCGCTTCTGGACCCTGACACACGCGTCGCTGTATGAGACTTACAGACGTCGGGGCCATAAGCTTTTTCAGCACAACTTCCTTGATTGGGATCAGCTTGCACTTACTTTGAGAGGTACAGGGGGCTAGTGGAGCTGATGTATTACTAGCGGGGTGCCTATGTGGAGGACTGGGTCTGAGTGTTCTATGCCACACTCTACGTTTCAGAGGGCCGCAGATCCATTGACTTCATGTTCATGGGCCAGCATCACCATATGACTCGACACAGCTGCTAGGCGTGGATCTCCATGACACCTGCCTGCATGAGTTAGTATATGGTCAGGCTGACCCACCGAGGAGGCCGCTTACTAGAGGTGTGGCACCACCTCTTAAGGAGATTCGGTCACTGTTTGCTCAGCCCTTCTCACCTGACCAGCCGAGGGTACCTGCTCTACTCACTCCAGCTGTGCGCACTGTGCACCTTGCCTTGCGCCGCACGTTGCTACCCAGGTCCGGATACCTTGAGGGCTTTACCAGTCTGCAGCAGACCCTCCTGTTCTATGTCATGAACGGAATGGAGTTCAACATCGTGGATATTCTCATCTGTGAGATGGAGGATGTTATCACCGATGGAGTTGGGATGATGAGGCAGCTTGTGTTTGGCCACTGGATCAGTCACCTACTCTACCTGCTGGCTCCAGAGGGGTCTGCCGTGTGTGACAGTCTCACCGACGAGAGTGTCACTCGGTTCGGACACTACCGTGCTCCCTCCTGGAGACCGCCGCCTTGGCCGCCCAGTTGAGCGTCAGGTCCGAGCGCGACTTTCAGAGGAAGACTGGTCAGACTTAGAGAAGGAAGACGAGATCCTAGCACAGGCTGAAGCTCAGGGAGGGGATCTGCAACACATCTGGTCAGAGAGTGACACTAGTGACAGTGTCGAGGAGTACTTCCCACCTCCTCCCTCACCCAGGCAGCACGACGCGGAGGCTGGAGGCTCGACAGCACCTCCACCTGCCCCACCTCCGGTGTCCGAGGCACAGGTCTCTCAGCCATCCGAGCTCACTTCTCTACTTCAGCAGATGGTTGAGCAGCAGCGATAGGATCGGCTTGTAGCTGAGCAGGCCAGAGCTGAGCAGACTGCGCGTCTTATGAAGCTCCAGCAGCAGCAGCAGGAGATGCAGCGTCAAATAGCCCGCGAGAGGCGAGAGGACACTAACAGGCTCACTGGACTGATTGACCAGATGCATCAGCGTTCACTTGACCAGCAGCAGTAGACGCAGCAGGCTATGATGGGCATCCTGGGGTTGATCACCAACCTCTACACTCAGACCGGGATTGCCCTGCCCTCACAGCTTCCGGGTCTAGCTCCAGGTCCGCCTGTCCTGGCACCAGTTTCAGCTCCAGTGCCGACCACGCCGATACCGACGATTAGCATGTCACCACTGCTTGCTCCAGGCGCACCGATTCATCTCTCCTGCCGGCTTCGACACTCTTCCAGGAGACTCCAGCTCCAGTTGTCAGTGCCCCGTTACCAGCAGTCTAGACTCAGCTGGCACCCTCAGCACCGACAGCAGCTCCCGCAGCCTCCGTCACCTCCACTCCAGCCTCAGCAGCAGCAGGCAGCAGCTCTAATGACAGCACCTCCGACGGCGACCAGATCATCATCGCCCCGAGCGCTCAGGATCCTTAGACACTCGGCTTCCCTTTTTGGTGTCTTGATGCCAAAGGGGGAGAAGAGTCAGGGGGGGATAGCTTAGTCCTAGGGGGAGTCCTAGTTGTAGGGGGGGCATTCTTTTTGGGAGCTTTTGTAATTTGGGAGCTTTGCTATTCACTTGCTATCTTTGAGTATTCGTGTGCCACTTAATTCTCTCATGTTTTATTGATCGTTTTTTAGCCTTCGAGTTATTGATCGCTTTTGAGCCTTCGAGTTTCGTGTGCTGGATTTTGTACTTGTTGCATATCCTTTTGAGTATCGTATTCTTAATTTCATTACTGTTATGCTTTACTCGTTGTGTTGTCATCAATCACCAAAAAGGAGAAGATTGAAAGCATCTAGGCCCCCATGAGGTATGGTTTCAGTGATTAATGACAACCGTTGGATATTACTAATGAGTTTGTGGATGCAAGGTCTCTCGTATAACTCATGACTCCTAATGGACTCTATATTTATATCATCTACTGCTCATTGGATACAATTGGAGACCCCTAAACAAACTATTTCACGAGGTTAATCGATTTTCATGAAGACTAAAAGAAAAAGCACATATGTCAAAATCATTCCATCAAAATTGACAGCACTGGAGACTTGGTCGTCATCAGAAGAACATTTCAAACCAATGTCTAAGAGGTCACTCGAACAAATTCCAAAAGAATCACTTAGAACAACTCGAAGCAGACAAAATCAACTCACCGGATTATCCGATGTATCCAGAAAATACTACATCGGTCGAGTTGACTCAACAGCAGAAAAAGACCTCAGACTTGAGTATACACCGGATCATCCGATGATGAAGCAAGTGTTACATCGGTCGATAATTCTAGTAAGCAATTTCCCTGGACCAAGTGTAACACCGGACCATTCGATGTACAATTATAACACATCGGTCAATCACTCTAGTAAGCATTATTTCTGGACCATTCTGGATCAAGTGTCACCGGATTATCCGATTTACAGGTGTGTACAACATCGATCGATCAACGGTCATATCTGACATAGTGACATCAGCTAATTTGTATTCGACCGATGACAACTGAAGGGAGAACATCGGATCATCCGGTGTTTGCAGAACAGTGATGTCAGCCTACTTTTCCAACGACTATCTCGTGGAAGTTGGCTATTTATACCCCTTCAACCAGTCATTTCGATAAGTCTTGATGCCCAGAGCTACTCTACACATTACCAAGCATTCAAGATGTTGAGACCACTTCCATATCATTTGCACCACTTGTACACCAAGAGATAGGCTAGAATTTGCTAGAGATGATGCTTGTGTGCTTCCATTCTTGGTGATTGGAGTCTCTAGTCTAGTGAGAGCTGTAAGGGGGTGTCTCTTGGTGATTGCATTCACCGTGTAACAGTCGGTGATTGGAGAGAGCCTTCCGGAGCTTGCCAAGTCGGTTATGTAATCCCGTAGGATCAAACTTGTACAAGGTTTGATCTCCACCTTGCCAGGGATGGCGAACGGAGACTTTTAGTGAAGATCCCTGGTCTCGGTGACTTGGGAGTGGCTATACCCTTTGGTGGGTGCCACAACGTGGATGTAGGAAGGTCTTGATGACCTTGCCGAACCACGGGATAAATCACCGTGTCTTCGTGTCTCCTCTAGAGTTTGCACACTCTTCCTTCCCGTTACACTTATGCATTTCATATACCGCAAAATTATTATTCACTTGAATGCATAGGTTGTTTGCATAGGGAATTGAGCTTTTAGTAGTTAAGTTTTTATTGCTTTAACTTTTGAAAAGAAGCCCAATTCACCCCCCTCTTGGGCATTCGATCCTTACAGTTGCTCTATGCAGTTCTTATCGTCTCTAGGAAGCTTCGTCACTACTTCAAGCTCACAAGATTTCAGTGGTAACCTCTTATCCACTGCGTGCAATCTTGCATAACCCCAACTCTACTGGGAATATTGCAAAGTGGGCATCAAAATTGGCTGAATTCGATCTTGAATTCGTCACAAGACTAGCGATTAAGAGTCAAGCATTGGCAGACTTCGTAGTAGAATGGACCCCTTCTCCATCAAATCCTGGGGCCCAATGAGCAAAAGCCGGAACCCAAGGTTCCGATCTTCACTCAACCTCACTGGATCCTCTACTTCGACGGTTCCGTGTAGAAGCAGGGGGCCGGAGCTGGAATCCTTCTCCTCGCTCCGACCGGGGAGAAGGTCAAATACATGGTTCACCTTGACTTCAAGGCGACCAACAAAATGGCGGACTATGAAGCATTAATCTATGGGCTCAAGGTGGCACTATCAAACGGTGTCAAGCAGCTGTTGGTAAAGGGTGATTCGCAACTCCTTATAAAACAAGTCAAAGGTGAATGTTGCTGCAATAACACTCAACTAGTTGCATACCTACTTGAAGTCCAGAAACATCAGAAGGACTTCGAAGTCCTGGATCTTTGTCATGTCCAACATCTCAACAACGCTGAAGCTGACGAACTCTCGACGAAAGCTTCAACCGGAGCTCCGGCTCCCGACGGAACCTTCGTCCGAAGATTGTCAAGACCAACAGCTCAGCCTGCCGAACTGAGCGAAGGGGACAAGACCAGCACCTCGAAGCTGGCAGTCCCGATGGCCCTGTTACCACGGCGTCCATCAAGGGCCGTAGGTGCTACATGAAGCTCCGAGCAACCCAGCACGCAAGACTCAAATGCTCAAGTTAGCTCCGATGCATGGATCTCGGAAATCCGGAGCTACTTGAAAGACAACATCCTTCCTGAAGACAATGTATCTGCCGACCGGATAGTTAGATTGGCTAAAAGGTACACACTGGTAGACGGGGATCTCTACCGGCGTGGTGCCAACGGCGTCCTAATGCGGTGCATTACAAGGGAAGAAGACCGCGAGCTTCTCGCAGAAATCTATGGAGGCAAGTGTGGGAACCACGCGTCTTCCCGCACGTTGGTCGGTAAAGCCTTCCGGCATGGTTTTTACTAGCCTACAGCACTTCAGGATGCAACCGAGCTAGTGAAGAAATGTGAAACATGCCAGTTTCATGTGAAGCAAATTCACACACCAGCTCAACCCCTACAAATGATACCTCCTACATGGTCATTCGCTGTGTGGGGGATGGATATCTTGGGACCTTTCCCAAGAGTTGCCAGAGGTTACAAGTTCCTGTACGTCGCCATCGACAAGTTCATCAAGTAGCCGGAAGCAACTCCAGTTGTGATAATAAACAAGCAATCAGCTATCAATTTTTTGCAGTCCATAGTATGCAAATTTGAAGTCCCAAACAAGATCATAACTGACAACGGAACCCAATTCACAAGCTCTGCGTTCCAAGGATATTGCGAAGACCTCGGCATTCAAGTCAGCTACGCCTTCGTAGCTCACCCGACAAGCAATGACCAAGCTGAGAGAGCAAATGCAGAAATCCTAAAAGGACTCAAGACACGCACATATGAGCGCCTGAAAAAACATGGAGCCAACTGGATTGAAGAGCTTCCGCCCACCTTGTGGGCAAACAGGATAACTCCAAACCGGTCCACTGGAGAGACAACCTTCTTCCTGGTGTACGGAGCTGAAGCAGACCTTCTTCCGGAAATCACCTTGGGGTCGCTTCGGGTCCGGACCTTCGACGAAGCCACGCAGGACCAGCTCCGGCGTGAAGACTTTGACCTCGTTGAAGAGGGAAGGTGTCAGGCAGCTGTTCGAAATGCACGATACCGCTAAGCGCTCCGGCGCTATCACCAAAGGCATGTGCATAACCGACAGCTCGAGGAAGACGATCTGATGCTATGGAGAATACAAACTCGAGAAGGGTTAAACAAACTTTCCCCCAGCTGGGAAGGGCCCTTCCGAGTGATGAAAGTATCCCGTCCCGGATGCGTTCGCTTGGCAACCGAGGATGGGACACCGCTCCCTAATCCTTGGAACATTGAGCACCTCTGTAAGTTCTACGCTTAATATCACAGAGGTGAGTCTGTAATTACATGTGATGTATGTTATAGCGTCATTGTACAGAGTCGGGTAGCTCCTCCGGGAGGACAGCCAGAGCTTTCCAGGAAGGTCCGCAAAGTTCAAGCAACACTTGTCACAGTCTCAGAGCTAAAGGTGTAGCTAGCTACCTTGGGTCAAACGAGAAATGCAACACACTTAGCCTGGTTCCGTATCCTAAGAGTGTACTTGTTTCCCTGTACCCTAGACCTATAATAAAAGACATCATTATTTGAAAACAGAATCCACGTGCATTTATTTTGTACAGGCTCAATATTTTTTATTTTTCTCTTTCTTGTCTATAACAAAGTTGTGCAATTCTCAAGAAACTTTAGCTCGAACAATTCATGTATAATTCAAGTTGCATTGTTAATTCTTTCGGGTTTTAACATTGTTGAATGGCCTACTCGCCTGAACGTCAAGCCAATCTAGGTCCGGAGTGTGCTATCGACTTAGTCTGGTCCAACACCCTAAGTAAGCCACTCTACCTACACCCCGACAGGCCTGAGTAAGGTGGGTCCAGGAAACGATCGGACCTGAAGAACAAAAGCAAATGCAATTGATTGTATAAAGAATTGCTGTCGACCTAAAAGTTTCTTTCGGGAATAGTAGCCGCAATCGAGTTATAGATAAGAAACGGATTTTACTGTTTTTCTTCACTTCAGTGTGCAGGAAAAACATAAATCTCATGATGATGGTGGATGATGCCGGAGCTATCAAAGCTTCGACATCCCCTAAGGTGGCCCGTTGTCGATGTTTTAAACATTGAAAGTAGGCGTTGCCGTAGCTACCAGGTTCCGGCAAATCCAAGGGACCAGCCGTCAACGTGAAGAAAAGATGATAGGACACCCCAATGGGGTCTGCTGCCAACGCTCCGCATATTGACAGTGGTCGCTACCGGAGCTACTAAGCTCTGACAACCTCAGGGGGCCCCGCTATCAACGACTTCGGACCTACACTCTACAAGTTCAAAGCACGCAAGTCTTCAACAAAATACTACATCCTCTTGGTACATGTTTACAATCAAATTGTGTACATCTACCAGGGGGCCAAGTGAGACAAAGGTTGAAGACAAAAAATGAAATTCGTAAAATTCTTGGATTTCATTCATCTAAGGACAAGAGATTACAAAATTGAGGAAAAGAAGAGAAAATACAAGTGGAATCTACAAAGAGAGAGTCCTAGATCCTACGGAAGAACGAGGCAACCTTTTGGGCAAACTCCGACACGCTGGCCTTGGCGGCATCTCCCTCTCCGTCGATGGGACCTTCAAGCACTGGGTCTAGTGGGAAGTGAGGATCCCGGCTTGTGTAGCACGTCAGCATGTACTCTACGACGTTCTTCGCCAAGGATTGTCCTTCAGTTTCCAACTGGTCCACGATGACATCCCCCATCTTGTTGAGCTTGTTGCACGCCGAGCTCAACGCCTTCAACGCCTAGTCCAGCTCTGGCTCCGGATCGTCCGGACGCACAGGACTAAAGCCCAGCGGCGTCAGCGCGTCATTGGCTTTGCCCAAGAAGTCCCATACTTGTTGGGACTCCTCAACCCTTGAGCCTCACACCTCTTCCAAGGACCTCTTGGTCGCCGCAAGCTCCGAACCCTCCTGGGCAAGGCGCTCGACCTCTTTGGCGTGCTGCTGAATCTTTTTAGCAACATGCCTTTCGAGTTTAGCAAGCTCCTCCTCTCGGACATGGATCTTGTTCCGGCGATCGACTAGGTCTCTCTCCCGGACCCGCACTTTCTTCTCCCTGGCAGCAATTTCATTCTCCCTCTTGGTGAGGTCCTTTCCCCGCTGCCAGGCTTTCTTCTCGCTCTCGCAGCCCTCCTCCAGCTTTTTGGTGCGCTCCGCGAGGCTCTTGTCACCCAGAGCCAGCCTCTGAGTAAGATCCTCCTCCCTCTTCACGAGGTAATCTCACAGCTCCAGGAGATTTTGCTCTTCATCTTCGAGTTTTTACTCCCGCTCCTCAAGAGCCTCCCGGCGCTTGACGAGACTGCCGTGGATAGCACTGAGCTTCTCCTGACGATCATTCGCCGCCTCATTAGCAGCCACGGCTTGCTCATGGATAGCCCGGGACTGGTTATCGAGAGATCGCACCATGCTTTCCATCTCGTCCAGCAGCTGGCCCCAGTACTCCATCCGGGCCTTCTCCCTTTTCACCCACTCCTTGTCGTCAGCCAGCCTAGTCTGCGCCAGCTTGGTATCGAATTGGAGCCGATTGCGCCACCTCCTAAGGGTTTGGCGCTCCTCCTCGAGGGCCTTGCTGTCGTGGTAAAAGGCCAGCTGAACCTGACGAAGGCTGGAGCAGGCGTTGTCGATGGATAACGACAAGGGGATTGGCTTCGAACCTACCTGGGTCCTCTCCGCTAGCTCCAGAGGGTTCTCCATAACAAAAATCGGGCCCCACTCTACAAGAGCGGTCCCCTGAGCTTCTGCAACACTAGGGCCGCCCTCCGGGATAGCCTCGGTCGCCGCCGAGGAAGGTCCTGCAACGGAAGCTTCTGCCTCCGGAGTCGGCTCCAAAGGTCCCGCCGTCAGATCGTCAGCAACTGGTCCCTCGGGCGGAGGAACGGCCGCTTCGTCTTGGCACCCTGGCTCAGGTGCGGGTACCTCCGGAACTATCACCTCCGGGGCAGGCGTTGAAGATTCGGCCGGAGCTGAGGCTACTTCCGGCTCCGACGCTGGTGCCTCCTCCACCGTCGGTTCAGGCACCGGCGCTTCGACCTCCACCGGCTCGGGCGCCAGCACCTCCGCGACAACTGGCTCAGGCGCCGGAACTTCATCAACCACCAGCTTCGTCGTCAGGGCTTCAATAACATTCGACTCTAAGGCCGGAACTGCAGCTACCTCCGGCTCTGAGGCCGGAGCGTCGGTCATCACAACATCCAAAACCTGAGCTTCAACCTCCGGAGTTGGTGCCACCGGTACATCTTCATTCTCGTGGTCCGACGCTACCACGGGAGCTTCAGGGGCTGACTCGAGGTCAAGGACCACGACAGCTGGCGCCGGAGTTGCCGCATCCTCAGCCACCACCTGGGGCGGCGCTGGATCTGGAGCCGGAGCTTCCGCCTACACAGCATCAGCCGCCGTTGCAGGAATCGGAGCTTCAGCACCTTTTATGGGTACCCTGTGGATTAAGGACGAAGAAACTCAAAATATGATTACAACAAAAACAATCAACTGAGGTAAAAAAACAAATTTACCTTGGAAGGCTTCCGCTCCAGCTAGCGCGGAACCTCTTCACCGGACGCTCAGGACCGGACCGTGTCGCCACTGGCGTAGTAGCTCCGGAAGGCTCCCCGAAGCTTGCTGCCGCCGTCAACGACGTCTTGATTGAGGCCCCCTCGGACCTAGAGCCCTTAGCAGGTCCTGGTACCGGAGTCACATGGCCGGAGCTGGCATCCTAGGGAGATGCCGATGCGGGAGTAGGTGTCGCCGTTGAAGACCTCCCCCGCCGGGGAGAAGGAGCTGTTGTGGAAGGAGCAGGTCTGACGGACCTCCTGTCAGAGTGCTTCAACATCCTTTTGCGGCTGGAGAGCTCGACCAACTCCTTGCCCTTGCCTACGACTTCAGCCCTCTGTCTCGGAGCAGAAGCAGGGCCACCCTCGGAAGCTCCGGGGATCGCCAGCTTGGTGGTCGGACGCCTTTCAACTTCACCGAGGTCGTCAAGCACCGGCATCTTCCACCGGAGCTCCCTGCTGAACTCCGCCTCCATGTTCAGAGGGAGGAAAGCTGCTGGCAGAGTCAAGTCGTCGCCTTCGACGTCGATGTCGTGCTGGAACTTCTTGAGATGAAGCTCCAAAGTTGCGCCTTCCAGATTGGACTTCAAACCGGTCTCAATCCGGTCATCGTCCATCACGCTGTTGAGGGCCCAGGCGAGCTTATCCCTCTTCTTCAGTGGAGCCCACCTATTGACTAGGAAGTTGCAGAAGACTGCTGTCGGTGGTTTTGATCCGGCAAATCTCCCGACACTGCTAAAGTGTTGAAGGAGTTTGTGGTTCGGTGTGGGCGCGCGGAGATTCAAGAAGGTGAAAATCAAAGTAATGTAGGAGACACGAGGATTTACGTGGTTCGGGCCGCCTGAGCGTAATACCCTACTCCACGGGGTGTGTTGTTGTATTGGTTGTTGTGCGTTTGATCAATGGTGAGTGATCGAATCAGGTCAGATCAGTTCAGATCCCCCTTTCTCTGTACCGTCGGCCTGTCCTTTTATAGTATAAGGACAGACCGTTACAAATTTGCCTGGCCCGACAGGTGGCCTCGGCGGTTACTAATATTGATATACATTCAGTACATTCGATTCTCCTTAATGACCGAGTTATGGGCTTTGACAGCACCGTTACTGGTGATTAAGGTCATCCGATCGGGTGTCATTAATGTAGTATTAATGACACTTAATCGGGTCTTGATTCCCTCTCGAAGATCCGGAGCCGTTGTGGAGCCCTCCGGAGGTTAGAGGTAGGAGATCCAACGGTAGGACACGTGGCAACGCCGGAGCGTAATGTGGAGAACGGACGGTTCTGGCGTTATCTGACACGTGGCAGTGCCGGAGCTTCCCACGGTTCTGGGGTTAGGTCCGGGGGTGCCTCTTCGGTACATGGCCCGGAGCTTCCCCCTTGCGGGAGGTAGCTCCGGTTCGATAGTACACGTGGCGGCCCTGGGACTAACCATATCGGAGAAGCGGGTCCGGGCATGCCTGACATGTGTGCCTCTGTAGGTCTTCAAATTAAATGGGTGACTTTCCCTTGAGATCTTTACAATCCCAAGGGGTATATGGTACCCAGGGTACCGACAGTGGACCCCTGGGCCTACCTCCAGGGAAGACCCTTTAGGTGAAATTGTTCCGCCGGAGGTGGGTCCATCCTTCGACTTTTGAAATGAGTCTTCAAAGGTTTTCGGATGTACTGTCGACGATGGTTTGGAGTTAATCCTTCGCCACGTGGCGTATCCCGCGTGCGGCAGGTGAGATCTTCGGCGTGCGGATCTCACGCAATTGAAGGTCGCCAGTTCCCGATACGAAAATCGTATCGGTTCCGCGCGCCCTGTCAGGCCGCCGCCCTCGGGTTTCCCGCCTCGTGATGACAACCGTTCGCCTGGTAGGAACCTCGACTTGATCGTCGAAGTGGTCCCGGGCCCTCTTGTCATTGGCTGGGTGGGACTTTTAAGCGGTATCTCCGACTTCCCTGCGGTTTCCATCCAAGCATCGCAAGGGCTTACTTAAGAAGGAAAGCGCGCACCGTTTGGAGTTTTTTACGCCTCTCATTTGCTTTTGCGCTCAAACCTCCAACTCGTGCTTGCTTTTCCTCTCCCGCCTTGCTGTGCAGCGATGGAGTTGGGTCTCCGCGAAAGCCGTTTGAAGACCGAAGGCGACGTGAAGAAGGTTCGGACCCTCATGGGGTGGTCCTCGGACTCCTTCGACCGCTCGGTCCACGCCGGAGGAGGGCTTCCGTTTGAGAAGGAGCACTCCGGCGAGATGGTGTACTTTTCCTCGTACGCCATGGTGGGGTTGATTCCACCTTTTTCTTCCTTTTTCTTGATGCTGCTGGACTTTTATGGTCTGCAGCTGTATCACCTTGGCCCCCACTCCATTCTTCTCGTATCGATCTTTGTCCACTTCTGTGAGATGTGGGTGGGCATTCCCCCCTGCGTCGAACTCTTCCGGGCCTTCTTCACCGTCCATACCACCGGGAGGAGCAATGAGTATCTTGGCTTCTACTACTTTGTGAAGCGCAAGAAATGCCCATTCAAGTACCTCCGGTCGTTCCCTTCTGGGAAGTGGGATTACTGGAAGAAAGACTGGATAGTGGTCCGAGTGGAGGAGCACGAGAGACTGGAGTTGCCCGAAGGCCTTCCCAGCATCGACACGACAATCTGGGCTCCGGTGTTGGCGGAAACCTTCAACCCCGCTCTGACCAGGATCCGTCAGTGCGTGGAAGGAGGTCTAACTCCTCAAGCGGTGTTTTGCAATTTCCTGGTTAACAGGAGGGCACCGCTGAAGAGGAGGGAGAAACTCGCTTGGGCCCTCAACGGCATGATGGATAGCGACCGGATCGAGTCCGGGCGGAAGTCCGACATGGCGAGGAAAACCTTGGAGTTCCACCTCAAGAAATTCCAGCACGGCATCGACATTGCGGGGGATGACTTGTTCCCGCCATCGGCTTCCCCCCCCCCCCCTGAACGAGGCAGTAGAGTTCCAGAGGGAGCTCCGGCGGAAAATGTCGGAACTCGACGACCTCGGTATCGTCAACAGGGGATCGACCACCAAAGTGGTGATCTCAGAAGTCCCCGAAGGTGGTCCCCCCCCTGCTCCGAAGCCCAGGACTGAGGTCGTTGGCAAGGGTAAGGAGCTGGCAGAGGAACCCGTGCGCCGGAAGAGGAAATATCCGGCTGCCATAGGGTCCTCCAGGTCTGCAGCCTTGGCGTCACCTCCTTCTCCCCGGAGGGAGAGGTCTCCTGCGGTCGCGGCGATGGTGCCCACGGTGGTGCCTCCTCATGATGTCAGCTCCGAGCGCGTGACTCCAGCGCCAGGGTCAGTTGGGGCCCCTAGGTCCGGAGGTGCTTCTCCGCTGAGGGGGGCCCCAACTAAGGAAGCGCCCGCTGCTGCATCAGGTCCCGGGAGGTCCTCCAGGGCATCTACACCAGCGGCTGCGGTGGTTAGCCCGGAGCGTCCGGGAAAGAGGTTCCGAGCAAGCTGGTGCGGAAACCTCCCGAGGTAAGTTTTGAACTTTACTTTGGACAGTCACTTTGTCATAGTAACTGTTTTTTGAGTTTCTTTATCCATCATCTGCAGCGTTCCCAAGAAAAAGAGCGAGGCTCCACCCTCAGCCGCAGCAGCTAAGACTGCGAGGGCGGAACCCTCTGCTCCTGCCCCGGCGCCAGCTCCGGCGGTGGCGGAAGCCGCGACAGCTCCGGCGCCAGCTGTCGTGGTCATGGACCTCGACTCATCCCCTGAGGTTCCCGTGGTAGCGCCGGACCACGGGAGAGAAGATGCGCCAGCGGCACTTGTCCCGGAGGCTGAAGCTCCGGGTCCTGATGTTGTGATGATGGAAGCTCCGGCGGTTGAGCCGGAGGAAGCGGTAATTCCAGCCTCAGAGCCGGAAGTTGTTGAAGCCCCGGCGGTTGAGCCGGAGGTGATTGGAATCCCGGCAGACGAGTTGGGTGTTGATGAAGTCCCGGCAGTTGAGCCGGTTACCTCAGAAGCACCGGCCGCAGAGCCGGTTATTGTTGGAGCTCCGGCCATAGAGCCGGTTGGAGATGAAGACCTTCCGGCGCCCGAGCCGGCCGTTGCTGAGGCTTCGGTGCTTGAGCCCCCATCGGAGGAGGTGCCCAGGCCAGAACCAGAGGCAGCTTCTGCTCCGGAAGCAGTGACGTCGGAGGTACCCACAGCTGAGCCGGAGCGCCCTGAAGACGTCGCTGGCCCCCTGCTTGAGGGGGTGAATGAAGACCTGGTGGCGGGACCTTCCTTGATGGCGACTGAGGTCATCCCGGAGGACGGCCCTAGTGCCACGGAGTCCCAGGGGACCACTCTTGTGGAGTGGGACCCAATTTTTGTTTCTGAAGATCCGCTGGAACCAGCGGGAGTGGCCCCAGCAGGTCCGGAACCTATTCCGTTGTCATTGTCTATTGACAACGCCTGCTCCAGCCTGCGTCAGGTCCAACTGGCCTTCTTCCACGACAGCAAGGCTCTTGAAGAGGAGCGCCAAACCCTTAGGCGGTGGCGTAACCGGCTCTACTTCGAGACCAAGCTGGCGCAGTCGAGGCTGGCGGACGACAAGGAATGGATCAGGCAGGAAAAGGTCCGCCTGGAGTACTGGGGCAAGTTGTTGGATGATCGGGAGAGTCTGACTCGCGCCCTCGACGCTCAATCCCGGGAGATTTATGAGCAAACCCAAGCAGCTAACAGTGCGGCCAATGAACGCCAAGAAAGGCTTGAGGCCATTAACACTATACTCATCAAGTGCCGAGAGGCACTCGAAGAGAGGGAGAAGCGGCTCGAATATAAAGAGCAGGAACTCCTAGAGCTGCGGGATGGCGTCGTGCGGAGGGAGGAGGAGCTCACCGAAAAGGTGGCTCTGGCTGACAAGGGCCTCGAGGAACGCACCAAGCAATTGGATGCGCGTTGCGCCGAGGAGAAGGAGAAGGTCTGGCTGCGAGGACAGGAGCGAGCTCTACCAGCAAGAGTGTGCCCTCGTTGCCAGGGAGAAGAAAGTGAAGGGCAGGGAGAAGGACCTGGTCAACCGCCAGAACGAGATTCATCTCCGGGAGAAGGAGCTCGGGAGACTCGAAAGGCAGCTTGCTGAAAAGATTCAGCAAAATGCTACAGAGGTGGAGCGCCTTACTCGCGAGAATTCAGAACTGGTGGCGGCCAGAAGATCCCTGGAAGAACAAAAGAGCTCAAGGGCTTCGGACTCCCTTCAAATTTGGGAGTTCCTGAGCAAGGCTGACGACGGGCGGACGCCGATGGGGTTTAGTCCCGTGCTTCCGGATGATCCGGAGCCGGAGCTAGACTTGGCGCTGCAGGCGTTAAGCTCGGCAGGTAGAAAGCTCTCCAAGATGGGCGACGCCATTTCGGACCAGCTGGAGGTTGAGGGGCAGTCCCTGGCGAAGAACGTCGCAGAATACATGCTGACGTGCTACACCAGCCGGAATCCCCAGTTCCCTCTAGACCCGGTGGTGGAAGGTCCCATTGAAGGAGAAGGCGAAGCTACCCGGGCTAACGTGTCGGAGGTTGCCCAGAAGGTCGCTCAGTTCTTCCGTAGGGTCTAGGACCATCCCTGTACCTTTTACTTGTATTCTCTCTTTTCCTTTTCCAATTTTGTAATCCCTTGTCTCCAGATGAATGAAATCCACATTTTGCGATTCTGCGAATTTCATTTTTTGTCTTCAACACTTTTGTCTTTACTTGGCCCCCTGGTAGATGTACACAATTTGATTGTGAACATGTACCATGAGGATTCTGTGTGATGTTGAATACTTGTTTACTTCGAACTTGTAGAATGTAGGTCCGAAGTCATCGATAGTGAAGGCCCCCCGAGGTTGTCGGAGCTTAGTAGCTCCGGCAGTAGTTCCTATCAACGCGTAGAGCATCGATAGTTAAACCTCCAGGTTGTCGGAGCTTAGTAGCTCCGGCATTGACCTTTGCTAACACGTAGCAGCAGACTCCGTTTGCAGAATCTTCTCACTATCTCTTGTTTCGCGTCGACGGCTGGCCCCCCTAGTTTTACCGGAGCTTGGTTGTTCCGGTAATGCTTGTTTTTAATGCTTAACATCGATTACTAACTGTCTAGGGGAGTCGGAGCTTCGTTAGCTCCGGATTTTCTCCATCAACGTGGACTTTATTTTTCCTGCACACTGAAGCCAAGAAAAATAGTAAAATTCGTTCCTTGCTTATAACTTCGTCATGACTTACTGTTCTCGAATAAATTTTAAGTCAAACGCGATTCTAAATACAACCGAATGTAATGCCTTTTCTTCCAGATCTAATTGTACTTGGACCCGCCTTACTTCCGCCCGCCGAGGTGTAGGTAGAGTGGCGTACTTAGGGTGCTTGACCAGGCTAAGTCGATAGCACACTCCGGCCCTAGATTGGCTTGGTGGCATTCAGGCGAGTGGGCCATGAACAATGTTTGAATCCAAAAGAATAGACAATACAACTCGAATCATATATGAACCGGTTGAACTAAAATTTCTTAAGAACTGCATGCCTTGGTTATAAACAAGAAAGAGAAAAATAAAAAATGTTGAGCCTGTACAAAGTAAATGCACGTAGAGTCTGTTTCATATGAAGATGTCTTTCATTATAGGTCCGAGGTACAGGGGAAACAAGTACACTCTTAGGGTACGGAACCAGGCTAAGTGTGTTTTATTTCTTGTTTGACCCAAGGTAGCTAGCCACACTTTTAGTTCTGAGACTGTGACAAGTGTTGCATGAACTTTGCGGACCTTCCGGGAAAGGTCCGACTGTTCTCCCGGAGGAACTACCCGACTCTGTACAATGACTCTATAACATACACTTCATGTTACTATAGACTCACCTCCGTGATGTTAGGCGTAGAACTTACGGAGGTGCTCGATGTTCCAAGGATTTGGGAGAGGTGTCCCATCCTCGGTAGCCAAGCGAACGCTTCCGGGACGGGATACTTTAATCACTCGGAAGGGTCCTTCCCAGCTGGGGGAGAGTTTGTTTAACCCTTCTCTAGATTGTATTCTCCGTAGCACCAGATCGCCTTCCTCGAGCTGTCGGTGATGTACATGCCGTTGGTGATAGCGCCGAAGAGCTTGGCGGTATCGGGCATTCCGAACAGCTGCTTGGCACCTTCCCTCCTCAAGGAGGTCCAGGTCTTCACGCCGGAGCTGGTCCTGCGTGGCTTCGTCGAAGGTCTGGACTCGGAGTGACCCCATGGTTATTTCCGGATGAAGGATTGCTTCGGCTCCGTACACCAAGAAGAAGGGTGTCTCTCCAGTTGACCGGTTTGGAGTTGTCCTGTTGGCCCATAAGATGGGCGGAAGCTCTTCTATCCAGTTGGCTCCATGTTTTTTCAAGCGCTCATAAGTGCGCGTTTTAAGTCCTTTCAGGATTTCAGCATTTGCCCTCTAGGCTTGGCCATTGCTTGCCGGATGTGCTACGGAGGCATAGCAAACTTGAATGCCGAGGTCTTCGCAATATCCTTGGAATGCGGAGCTTGTAAATTGGGTCCCATTGTCAGTGATGATCTTGTTTGGGGCTCCGAATCTGCATACAATGGATTGCAGGAAATTGATAGCAGATTGCTTGTTGACTGTAACAACTGGAGTTGCTTCCGGCCACTTGGTGAATTTGTCAATGGCGACATACAGGAACTTGTAACCTCCGACGGCTCTTGGGAAAGGTCCCAAGATGTCCATCCCCCACACGGCGAAGGGCCATGTAGGAGGTATCATTTGTAGGGACTGAGCCGGTGTGTGGATTTGCTTTGCATGAAATTGGCATGCTTTGCATTTTTTCACCAGCTCAGTTGCATCCTGGAGCGCTGTAGCCCAGTAGAAGCCATGCCGGAAGGCTTTACCGACCAGCGTGCGGGAGGACGCGTGGTTCCCACACTCGCCTCCATGGATTTCTGCGAGGAGCTTGCAGCCTTCTTCCCTTGTGATGCACCGCATTAGGACGCCGTTGGCACCGCGTCGGTAGATATCCCCTTCTACCAACGTGTATCTTTTAACCAATCTGACTATCCGGTCAGCGGATACATCATCGTCAGGAAGGATGTTGTCTTTCAAGTAGCTCCGGATCTCCGAGATCCATGCATCGAAGCTAGCTTGAGCATTTGAGTCTTGCGTGCTGGGTTGCTCGGAGCTTCCGGCAGCACCTACGACCCTTGATGGCTGCCATGGTAACAGGGCCATCGGGACCGTCAGCTTCGGGATGCTGACCTCGCCCCCTTCGCTCAGTTCGGCAGGTTGAGCTGTGGGTTTTGACAACCTCCGGACGAAGATTCCATCAGGAGCCGGAACTCCGATTGATGCTTTCGTCGAGAGTTCGTCGGCTTCAGCGTTGAGAGCACGCTGAACATGGTGAAGATCTAGGACTTCAAAGTCCTTTTGAAGCTTCTGGACTTCAAGGAGGTAAGCAGCTAGCTGGATATTGTTGCAGGAGCATTCACCCTTCACTTGCTTAACGATGAGCTGCGAATCTCCCTTGACCAGCAGTTGCTTGACACCGTATGACAGTGCTACCTTTAGTCCATAGATGAGTGCTTCGTACTCCGCCATGTTGTTGGTTGCCTTGAAGTCAAGGTGTACCATGTATTTTACCTTCTCTCCGGTTGGCGCTAGGAGAAGGATTCCAGCTCCGGTCCCCTGCTTTTGCATGGAGCCGTCAAAGTAGAGGGTCCAATGAGGCTCGGTGAAGACCGGGGTCTTGTGTTCCGACTTCTGCTCACTAGGGCCCCCAGGGTTTGATGGAGAGGGAGTCCATTCCGCCACGGAATCTGCCAATGCTTGACTCTTGCTTGCCTCGGAATGAATTCGAGATCGAATTCAGCCAATTCCGATGCCCATTTTGCGATGTTCCCAGTTGAATTAGGATTATGCAAAATTGCTCGGAGTGGATAAGAGGTCACCACCGAAATTTTGTGAGCTTGGAAGTAATGGCGAAGCTTCCTGGAGGCAATAAGAACTGCATAGAGCAGCTTATGCACCTCTAGGTATCGAGTCTTGGCGTCATGAAGTACTTCACTGATGAAGTACACTGGGCGCTGGATGGTCCGGACCCTCCCGGAGGGGCCCGGAGCTTCCTCTTTATCAACCCGGATCCTTGCTGATGGATCCGGCACTTCTTCAGGGATCTCCGGATCCTGGCTGGAGGGACCCGAAGCTACTTCAGCAACGACCTGGACCTTCCCGGAGGGGTCTGGGTCTTCTGAAGTACCTCCTTGTTGGTTCGAGTCTGGGAGCTGAGGCCCCGACTCGCTTTCAGGGACATCCGGACCCTCCCGAAGGGATCTGGAGTCCTGAGTATGGGGCGGCTCTGGTCTCTCCGCAACCAGAACCATACTAACAACTTCGTCAGTTGCTGAAATATAAAGCAATAAAGGCTCACCAGGGTTCGGAGCTACCAGGATTGGTAGGGTGGTGAGGAACTGTTTCCGCTCCTGGAACGCCTTCTCTGCTTCTTCAGACCATTGAAATGGTCCGGACTTCCTCAATAACTTGAAGAAGGGAAGTGCCCGTTCCGCTAGTCTTGAAATGAACCGGCTAAGAGCTGCTAGACATCCAGTTAGCTTCTAGACATCCTTGATGCGGGTTGGTGGCCGCATGTCTTCAATGGCTTTGATCTTCGCCGGATTAGCTTCTATGCCCCGGTGACTCACCAGGAAACCAAGAAGTTTTCCGGAGCTAACCCCGAAGACACACTTGTCTGGGTTTAGCTTCGTGCGGGTGACCCGCAGCTTATCGAAGACAGCCTGCAAGGTGTCAAGGAGAGACTCCTTGTTCTTGACCTTAACCACGATGTCATCGACGTACACTTCCACTATGTCTCTAATGAGTTCTTCAAAAGTTTTGTACATAGCTCGTACAAAAGTTGAAGCTGCATTCTTGAGACCAAATGGCATGGTTGTGTAACAATATAATCCATCTACTGTGATGAAAGAAGTATGTTCTTCATCTTCCCTAGACATTCTGATTTGATGATACCCAGAATATGCGTCTAGGAAACACAGTAATTCACACCCAGAGGTGGAATCCACTATCTGATCTATTCTGGGTAATGGGAATGGATCTTTTGGACATGCCTTATTTAGTGTCGTGTAGTCGATACACATCCGAAGCTTCCCGCCGGCCTTGGGTACAATGACTGGGTTTGCCAGCCATTTTGGATGGAAGACCTCTCGGATGAATCCAGCTTCGAGCAACTTCTTCACTTCTTGTCGGATGAAGTTCTGCCGTTCTATGGATTACTTCCGAGGCTTCTGGTGTACTGGCCGTGCACCTGGGTAGATCTTCAGATTGTGCTCAATCACTTCCCTGGAGATCCCAGGCATTTGTGACGGTTGCCAAACAAACACGTCGACATTTGCCCGGAGGAAAGTGATGAGCGCGAGTTTCTATTTGTCGTTCAGCCCTCCCGATATACGGGTGGTCTGAGCGGCATCGGAACCAATTTGGACGACTTTGACGGGAATGTCGGTGTCGCCGCTTGGCTGCACACGAGGTGCTGACGTCGAGCCTCGCTGACGAATGCTCGGAGGTCTTGGAGCTTGCTCCTGCCTGGAGTCTTCCTCTTGCGCCGTAGTGAGCGCATGAAGTTCCTCCAAAGCAGTTACTCCTGCAGTACGATCTCCGCGGATCCGGAGAACGCCTACTGGTGTTGGCATTTTCAACACCAGATAACCATAATGAGCGGCTGCCATGAATTTGTACAGGGCAGGCCTACCCAAGATGGCGTTGAATGGTAAGTTGATCTGAGCAACGTCAAAGACCAACTTCTCGGTGCGATACTTCTGCCGTGTCCCGAAGGTAACAGGAAGAGTAATAGCTCCGAGTGGGGTAATGGCCCCCGGACCTACTCCGGAGAAAGGTCGGGAGGGATGGAGGTCTGAAGGTCGGAGCTGAAGCTTGGTAAAAGCTTCAAAGCTTATGAGGTCCAGCCCCGAACCTCCGTCCACCATAACATGATGGAGCTGGATGTTATTGATGGTGGGAGATACCATCAAAGGTATCTGTCCAGCTCCGACCATGCCTCGAGGACAGTCTGAAGCATCAAAAGTGATGGTTGTGTCCATCCACTTTCGATGTGGCTCCAGTCTAGCTGTAGGAGCTACAGCGGCCATATCCCGACGCATAGTCTTGATGACACGGCGGGAGGTGATGTCCCATGATCCACCAAAAATAGAGTTCATGGTTTTCTGACGCTCGTTGTCAGAGACGTCGGAATCGTCGTCGACGGAGGTGTAGACGGCTTTCAGGACCTTTTTGGGATCCTGAAACCCTAACTCCTCTTCAGCCGGAGCTTCGTCGACTTTCTGTTTTCCTTCCCTTTGACGGAAAGGAGACTCTTCCCGGCGCTTGTTGTAGCGCTCGGCGAGGTTTTGGACCTCCCGGCAATCTTCCAAACTGTGGCTGCCCGTTTTGTGAATTGGACACCACACCTTGAATTTGCCTCCGTCTTCTGAAGACGGTCGAGGTCGCTTTTCGGGGCGTGGCCCCCGGCCACCCGGAGCTGCAGCAGCTGCGGCATTGGATGTGCCGGCCGACGGCTTCTTCTTGCCGTTGGTCTTTTTCTTCTTCTTGCCGTTCCCGGAGGTAGCGGCTTCTTTGGAGGATTTCTTGTTACCCTCCGGAGTTGATTTGGAGTGCATTTCACGGCCCTCCGCAGCTCTGGCGCACTTGTCAGCCAAGCTGAAGAGCTCCGTGACACTGGTAATCTCTTTGATTGCCAGTTTCTCCAACATCTTCTTATCCCGTACTCCCTGTCTGAATGCCACAATGACAGAGGCGCTAGAGATAGAAGGAATAGTGTTGCGTACCTGAGAGAACCTCTGTATGAAGGATCGCAAAGATTCTCTCTCTTTTTGCACGACGGCAAAAAGATCCAGTTCGGTGCCTGGTCGGGTGTATGAACTCCCGAAGTTGGCGGTAAACTGTCGGCACAACTCCTCCCAACTGTTGATAGAGTTGGGTGGAAGGCTCATAAACCAGGACCTCGCAGTTCCGGTTAAAGCCACAGGGAAATAATTGGCCATTACAGCCTCATTTCCTCCAGCTGCCAAAATAGCAGTGGAGTAAATCTGAAGAAATTCGGCGGGGTTGACAGTCCCGTCGTACTTCTCCGGCAGATGAGGCCGTAACTTCTGTGGCCAATTGACCATGCGCAGATGCATGGCTAGGGCTGAACAGCCTCCTCCTACTCCCTCAGGAGCAGGAGTGCTTTGAGCCTCTCGTCTCTCACGAGCACGCTCAATATGGACTCGGCTGTCTCGCTGACGATATCGGCGATCAAGCTCCGACCGGAGGTCATGAGTTGAAAGCTTGGATACCGTATGGGTGCGTCGTGCCCCAGAGGGCAACAACGTCACTTGTTGTGACGCAGCTCATCTCCTGTTGTTGGAGACGTGCAGACCAAGTCTACCAGACAAAGTCCGCCGCTGCGACGGGGCCCGTCCTGAAGGAGGAGGACCCTGGTTGCTGATGCGGTCGGCTGCGGCTGCAACCAAATGTTCCACATCAGCTCTCCACTGCTCCAATGCATCCCGGGATGCATCAGGAGGTGGTGGACGTTGAAGAAGAGCACGCGCTACATGAAGCGCATGTTCCGGATTGTCATGATTCGCCGACGCCGTGATGGACGCCGGTGCACCATCGCGTTGTCCAGCTTGGTTTGCTGGAGGAGGCAGCGGTGGTGGCTGTGTGACTCCTGCTGGCGCTGAGGCTCTTGCTAGTGGGGGCATATTGGAGGGATTGCCTCCAACAGCCTGAAGAGCGGGTTGACCATTGGATGATCCAGCAGCGGAGTTCACCATTCTTGAAATCTCAGGCGCCCCTACCTGGCGCGCCAACTGTCGGTGGTTTTGATCCGGCAGATCTCCCGACACTGCTAAAGTGTTGAAGGAGTTTGTTGTTCGGTGTGGGCGCGCGGAGATTCAAGAAGGTGAAAATCAAAGTAATGTAGGAGACACGAGGATTTACGTGGTTCGGGCCGCCTGAGCGTAATACCCTACTCCACGGGGTATGTTGTTGTATTGGTTGTTGTGCGGTTGATCAATGGTGAGTGATCGAATCAGGTCAGATCAGTTCAGATCCCCCTTTCTCTGTACCGTCGGCCTGTCCTTTTATAGTATAAGGACAGACCGTTACAAATTTGCCTGGTCCGACAGGTGGCCCCGGCGGTTACTAATATTGATATACATTCAGTACATTTGATTCTCCTTAATGACCGAGTTATGGGATTTGACAGCACCGTTACTGGTGATTAAGGTCATCCGATCGGGTGTCATTAATGTAGTATTAATGACACTTAATCGGGTCTTGATTCCCTCTCGAAGATCCGGAGCCGTTGTGGAGCCCTCCGGAGGTTAGAGGTAGGAGATCCAACGGTAGGACACGTGGCAACGCCGGAGCGTACTGTGGAGAACGGACGGTTCCGGCGTTATCTGACACGTGGCAGTGCCGGAGCTTCCCACGGTTCTGGGGTTAGGTCTGGGGGTGCCTCTTCGGTACATGGCTCGGAGCTTCCCCCTTGCGGGAGGTAGCTCCGGTTCGATAGTACACGTGGCGGCCCTGGGACTAACCATATCGGAGAAGCGGGTCCAAGCATGCCTGACATGTGGGCCTCCGTAGGTCTTCAAATTAAATGGGTGACTTTCCCTTGAGATCTTTACAATCTCAAGGGGTATATGGTACCCAGGGTACCGACAACCGCCCGGAGAGTCACTCCTCCTTCCACACATTGGCGGATCCTGGTCAAGGCAGGGCTGAAGGCCTCCGACAGCACCGGAACTTCGCCCCAGGCTTCAGTGTCAGCATTGGGAAAGCCTTCGGGCAGCTCCAACTTCTCGTGCTCCTCTGTCGTGACGACAATCCAATCCTTCTTCCAGTCGTCCCACTTACCGGAAGGGAACGACCTTAAGTACTTGTACGGGCACTTCTTGCGCTTCACAAAATAGTAGAAGCCAAGGTACTCGTCACTCATGCCGGTAGTGTGGATGGTGAAGAAGGTGCGGAAGAGCTCAACGCAGGGGGAATACCCACCCACATCTCGCAGAAGTGGATGAAGGTTGACACCAGAAGAATGGAGTGGGGGCCAAGGTGGTACAACTGCAGACCATAGAAGTCTAACAACATCAAGAGAAAAGTGGAGAAAGGTGGGATCAGTCCCACCATGACGTACGCGGAAAAGTACACCATGTCGCTGGCGCGCTCTTTCTTGAACGGGAGCTTGCCGGCGCGGACCAGGTGGCTGAAGGAGTCGCTGGACCATCCTATGTAGGTCCGGACCTTCTTCAAATCACCATCGGTCGTCAGACGGCTCTTGCGGAGACCCAAATCCATCGTAGCACGGCAGGGCGAGAGAGGAAAAGCAAGCGAAAGTTTGGAGGATTCAAGCGCAAGTTCGAATGAAGGCGTAAGGAATCCCCAAACGGTGCGTACTTTCCTTCTTAAGTAAGTCCCCGCAATGCTTGGATGGAAACCGCAGAAGGGCCAAAGATACAGTTCAAAAATTTCACACTGCCATTGACAAGGGGGCCCGGGGCCACCCTGACAATCAAGTCGAGGTCCTTACCCCAGGCGAACAGTTGTCATCATGAGAGGCAGGAAACCCAAGGGCGGCGGCCTGACAGGGCGCGCGGAACCGATACGGTTTTCGTATTGGAAACCGACGACCTTCAATTGCGTGAGATCCGCACGCGCAGATCTCACCTGCCGCATCCTGAAGATGCCACGTAGCGATGGTTTAACTGCGAACCACCACCCCAACGGCACTTCCAAAAACCCTTGAAGACACGGTGCGGAAATCGAAAGATGGTCCCACCTCCAGCATAATGACTTAACCCCAAAGGTCTCTCCCAGAGGTGGGCCCAAGAGGCCACTGTCGGTACCCTGCGTACCAGATACCCTTTGGAACTGCGAAGAGTGCAAAGGAACTCCACCTATCAGAGTTGAAGACCTCCGAAGGCCCCACGTGTCACTCGGAACCGGACCTGCCTCCCTTCTATGGTTAGTCCTAGTGCCGCCACGTGTATCATAAAACTGGAGCTACATTCCATACATGGGATGACTCCGGACTAGATACATGTGTAGCACCCCCGGACCTAAGCCCCGGCAGAGGGAAGCTTCGGTACCGACACATGTACAACAGCACCGGACCTACTCGTCCAAGACAATGAGCTCCGGAGCTGCCACGCGTCCAGCCGCCAGACCTTCAACTTTAACAGGCTTATTGGTGGACCTCCAACGGCTCGGATCTTCAAGGAACAACTAAAGCTTCAAGACCCGATTATGTGTCATTAATGCTATCTTAATGACACACGATCGGAGGACCCTTAATACCAGTAACGCCACCATCAAGGCGCGTTACCACGTTGTTAAGGGTAATTAAGTACATTAATTGTGTATTAAGCATTAGTAACCGCCAGGGCCACCTGTCGGGCCAGGCTAACGATGTAACGACCAGTCCTTGTACTATAAAAGGACTGGTCGAGCGATACACAGGGGGACACGCTCACGTACGTTGAGGCGAGACACTCTAGTCTTTCACACTCAAAGCGCTCTGACGCTCAATACAACAACAACACACACCCGTGGAGTAGGGTATTACGCTCAGGCGGCCCGAACCACGTAAATCCTCGTGTCAACTTGCCATCTTGTTCTGAATCTCTGCGCGCCAACAACCGAACTACAAACTCCGCGGGCTGCTAACGGTAGTACTGGGAGAATTACCGGAATCACACTTCGACAGGTATGATAAGGAGTCATATGAAATGAAACACCGGAATCAAGAATCCATGGACAAGTACCTGAAGCGGAAGTGGGAGGTGGTCCCTCGGTGGAAGACGAAGAAGCAACAGCAGTACTCGAAGGTTCAGAAGACTGAGTCACATAACCAGCAGCTTCCGATGGTGTGGAGGAGGCGAGGCGACGAAGAAGCATGAGTAACTGTGTATCTGAAGGAGCAGAACCCCCTGAGATCCTCCAGTACTAGCATCACCAGCAGTATGTGAAGTACGACGAGTCTGAGCCTTCCTTTTCTTGAAACAATATGCTTCTACATGATTATCTTTACCACAATAGTCTCAGTGAAGAGCACCACGTCCCCTTGAAGTAGAAGACGGAACAGCTGAAGACAGCACTGTCGGTGAAGGAGTAGCATGACTCGGTGTCGAAGAGCATGCAGCCAAAACTAAAGAAAATTATAACAACCTAGCAGCCTGAAGACGAGTCTCTTCATTACGAACACTCGTCAGAGCGTCCATAAGAGAGACATAGGGGTGACGAGCAAGCAGCTGAGCACGAAGAGGCTCAAACTCGTCACGAAGACGTGTCAGAAAGTCATAAGTGCGTCGAAGCTCAAGTGCAGTTGTTAGTATCCCGCAGACCGGGTACCCCCGCGCACAAGGAGAAAACAGCTAAGGATTCGGCCTCTACTTAAGAGGTTGAATCCGAGGTTACCACGTCGTGGAGGGAAGGACCAGATCCTACCTCTCCGCCGGGGCAGACTCCCAGGCTGCTGTGTGGCCAACAGAACTGGACCCTCGCCTCCCCGCTGAGGCGGGTTCCGAGGCTGCCACGTGGCCAATCGGAAACTCGGGGCCAGGCCCGCTTCCTCGCAGGGAAAAGTACCGGAACTACCACGTGGCCCGCAGGGTTGAGCCTCCACCCCTCCATAGGGGTGGGCTCCGGATGCGCCACGTGGCCTGTACCATCGAGTGCTCGACTCCCCACAGAGGCAGGCTCCGGCGCAACCGCGTGGCGGACGGCCAACTCAGTGCGGTAGGACGCCGCAGTAAAGGAAGGCGTGCACTGCTCGAACAGGCATTAAAATACGCGCGCCTTCCCCAGGCGAAGCGGAGTCGCGCATGCATAAGTCAAGGCTCCAGTGTCCTGTCTTGTCCAAGTAGCCGGTACAGACCCACGCCGCAAGATGGACGAATGGGCCGCAAAGACAAGACGGGCGGGACGTGCACCGCCATCATGACCAACTATGTGTAGCCCTGGCACACGACGCGGCGGGACGGCGCATTGACGCTCCTGACAAGGGGAAGTAGATAGCATTTAATCTTAGATCTTGTATAGGATTTGGCTCTCCCCGGGACCACCTGTCGGGGCCTGGGGCCCACCTTGTGACTGCAGAGTCCTTGGACTATAAAAGGACTCCACAGACGACCTTCACAGGGGACGACATTAGACCGACTGAAACCCATACACGCTCAAGCAAGGCAATACACAAACACTCCCGTGGACGTAGGGTGTTACGCTCCGGCGGCCCGAACCACGTACACCCTCTGTGTTCACCATCTCGTTGCGCTCGATCTCCTGGGACTAGCCCTCATGAATCCAAAGAACCTCCGCGGGCTGCTCTCTAAGCAGGTCCAGGGGAAGTGTCATTTAAGACCTTCGACATTTGGCGCGCCAAATACGGGGCTTTTTCCCCGAGAAGATTTCCACCAGCAGCAATGGTGAACGGCCATTCCAACGCCAGTACATCCAGGCCGCAGTCACGGCGACAGGCAGCAGCTGAGGACCAGGCATCATCTCGCTCTAGAGCGGGATCCCGCTGTAGAGCAGCAAGGCTGGTACCTTCACGTCGCCCCGCTGTCACCTCGCCGCTGCAGGTCGGCACGCCACACCATGGCGTACTCCAGCCGTGACGGCAGCTACAGCGCCGCCGGCAGCAAGCCCGGAGAGTGCGCCCGCAGCAGCGCGCGCGCTACTCCACAATCCACCTGCTGGAGATGCTCCTCGGGGAGCAGCTCAGCAGTGGATCAACGACGTCGACCACCTCGTCACCGCTGCACTCAACGCACCTCCACCAACGGAGACACATGCCCAGCCGATGCATGTGTCGTTGTCACGGACTCCAACCATCGACCGATGGACGGCGGACTCACGATCGACCAGGATCTCGGCAACAGACCTGAGAACTGGGCTGCAGCGCTGCAGGTCGGGAGAAGACTGTCGAGTTACCATCGAGCGACAGAGGGAGCGGCAGCGCAACCTTGAGACGGACTACAGTGTGTCGGGCCCTGTTCCCCAGGCTCACGCCGTGCCACCGCCAAACCCGGCGTATGTTACGCCACCTCCATACCAGGCGTATGTCGCTCCTCCACCCCTACAGGTGTACGATGCACCGCCCCAGCATCAGGTTTATGCAGGCCCACCTGCTCACCCGGGGTATGCAATGCCACCACCGGCGCCAGTCAGCACCACCCAAGGGTGTGCGGCTCTGGCACCTCACCTCCGTTTCGTGGTCTGACCACGAAAGTTCCGGCCACACATGCCGGAGAAGTACGACGGGAGTGTCAACCCGAGTGAGTTCCTGCAGATCTACTCCACCGCGATACTAGCTGCAGGAGGCGATGAGGCCGTCATGGCCAACTACTTCCCCGTCGTCCTGACCGGCCAAGCCCGGTCATGGCTCATGAACCTGCCCCAGGGGTCCATAACCTCCTGGGATGAACTGTGTCGACAGTTCGTGGCGAACTTCGGCAGTTCCTACAAGCGCCCCGGCACAAAGCTTGACCTCCACGTCGTCAGACAGCGCACTGGAGAGTCGCTGCGATCATTCATCCAGCGGTTCTCTCAGGTACGGAACACAATCCCTCATATCGCTAGTGCATCAGTTATTGTTGCGTTCAGGCAGGGTGTGAGAGACAAGAAAATGCTTGAGAAGCTAGCCACGCATGAAATGCGTGATGTCTCCGAGCTGTTCGTCCTGGCAGACAGATGTGCTAGGGCAGCTGAGGGACGCAACTGGCACTCCCAACCTTCCTCAGAAGCAAGGGAAGCCACGCCGATTGAGGAAGGAGCCTCTGCAAAGAGCAGCGGCAAGAAGAAGAAGAAGGGCAATGGCAAGAACAAGCCAAAGCCCGGAGCCCATGCAGTGGCAGCCGCGGCTCCAGGCGGAGCCCGGCTGCCGCGCCGAGACAAGCGCCCTCGACAGTCACCTGAACCCGAGGAGCCTGACTTCAAGTGCCCGGTGCACCGCACAAATAGCCATAGCGCTAGCGAGTGCCGGGAAGTGAAGAAGTTCGCGGAGCGCTTCCGTAAACAAAAGCAGAAGCAGCAGCGCCAGGAGGGCGCACCTTCCCGCCAGAGGGAGGGCAAACAGAAGGTCGATCCCAAAAAGGAGGATGACAGCGAGATGGGGTTCCAGGAACCCCAGAGGGCGGTGAAGGCCGTCTTCGAGGGTGGCGACTCCGACTCCAGCAGCGATAAGGAGCGCCGCAAGACTCTCCACGTCATCTACGGGGGAGCCACGGATCCCACGTCCCAAAACGCAGTGAAGACTCTACGACGGGCAGTGGCCGCAGTGGCCCCCGCTCCGAGCCCGGCTCCCCACCACAAGTGGATGAGCACGGCAATCAGCTTCGACGCCTATGACTGCCCGAAGAACATGGCGGGAGCAGGCGTACTCCCGCTGCTGGTGTCCCCGACCATCGCCAACGCGAAGGTCTTTCACGTGCTGATTGATGGTGGGGCAGGCCTCAACCTCATCTCCACGGCAGCCTTCCGGAAGTTGCAGCTGCCGATGTCCCGGCTCACACCTTCGAGCCCATTCTCAGGTGTCGGACCGGGGCAGATCCTCCCGTACGGTAACATTCACCTCCCGGTGACCTTTGGGACCCTAGAGAAATACCGTACGGAGAGCGTTTTGTTCGACGTGGTGGACGTCGACCTCCCCTTCAACGCAATCATCGGGAGGCCGGCGCTCTACAGGTTCATGGTTGTAGCCCACTACGGCTACCTCGTCCTGAAGATGCTGACGCCTTCCGGTGTCCTTAGGATCAGAGGGGACCGCTCAGCTGCAGTAGAGCAGCTCCAGGCGCTCACAGCCGGGAGGGCTCCGACTTCGGGGGGCGCGAAGGAGAGTCGACCAGAGCAGGGTCCGACGCAGCGGGCCTCCACTTCTGCACCCCGTGTGCAACCAGTCGACGACGACGTCCCAGTAAAGGTCGTCAGGATTGGTTCCGAGGCTGCCCAGACAACCCGTATCGCGGGGAACCTGGACAGCAAATAGGAACTCGCGCTCGTCACCTTCCTCCGGGACAATGTCGATGTGTTTGCATGGAAACTATCACAAATGCCCGGGATCCCTAGGGAGGTGATTGAACACCATCTGAAGATCTACCCTGACACCCGAACGGTGCAACGGAAGCCTAGGAAACAGTCCATCGAGCGCCAGAACTTCATCTGTGAAGAAATTAAGAAGCTGCTCGATGATGGTTTCATCCGGGAGGTCCACCACCCATGGTGGTTGGCCAACCCTGTCGTCGTCCCCAAGGCTGGCGGGAAACTCCGGATGTGCATCGACTATACCAACCTCAATAAGGCATGCCCAAGGGATCCATTCCCTCTTCCTAGGATAGATCATATAGTAGACTCAACATCAGGTTGTGATCTTCTGTGTTTCCTAGATGCGTATTCCGGTTTTCACCAAATACCAATGTCTAGGGAAGATGAAGAACACACTGCTTTCATAACAGTAGACGGCCTATATTGTTATGTCTCCATGCCTTATGGACTCAAGAATGCTCTCCCCACCTTTGTACGTGCAATGCATAAGACATTTGGGGACCTCAGTAGAGACCTGGTAGAGGTGTATGTCGATGACATCATGGTAAAAATTAGAGTCTGCACATCCTTATTAGACAACCTGGCCCAGGTCTTCAGCAAGCTGCGCACGACGCGCACAATGCTGAACCTCGACAAGTGCGTCTTTGGGGTTTCTGCAGGGAAGCTCCTTGGTTTCTTGGTCTCACACCGAGGAATTGAAGCTAACCCAGAGAAGATCAAGGCAATAGAGCTGATGCGGCCGCCGGCCCGCATCAAGGATATGCAGAAGCTTGCAGGGTGTTTGGCGGCCCTCAGCCGGTTCATCTCAAGACTGGCTGAGCGAGCTCTGCCCTTCTTCAAGATTCTGCAGAAGTCGGGTCCCTTTGTGTGGACCAAGGAAGCAGAAGCGGCGTTCCAGCAACTCAATAAGCACCTGACGACGCTCCCCATTATGGTGGCGCCGGAGCCCGGCGAACCACTCCTGCTCTACATCACCGCAACAACGGAGGTGATCGGCATAGTCTTGGTTGCAGAGCGGCCGGAGTTACTGCCGCAGCAAGCACCCGAGGGAGCCCCCGGGGAGGAAGCTGAGCCTCAGGGCCCGCATCCAGCAGAGGACCCCCTTGTTGTGCGCTCCAGTGACCAAGAACCCTCCGGGTCCCAGCCCCCAGAGGTCCGACCAGATCCTGGGGGCCACATTCCCCAGGATGCAGACACATCGCAAGGAGCTCAGGACCCCCCCCAGGGAGGGTTCGGACCTCCCAACGGCCTGTCTACTACATCAGTGAGGTCCTCCATGAAGCAAAAACAAGGTATCTGGAGGTACACAAACTGTTGTATGCAGTACTCATAGCGTCGAGGAAGCTCAGGCATTACTTCCAGGCTCACCGGGTTTCAGTGGTGACCTCCTCACTAAAAACCGTGCTCCACAGCCCCAACTCGACTGGCAACATTGCCAAGTGGGCAGCGGAGCTGGCGGAGTTCGAGCTGGAGTTCCTACCTCGACATGCAGTCAAGAGCCAAGCACTGACGGACTTCTTGGCAGAATGGACTCCATCGTCAAGCAACCCAGGGGGCCCGGACAACGGAGAAACGGTGCCCAAGGCTCCAGTTTTCACCGAAACTCCCTGGACGCTCTACTTCGACGGCTCCTCGCGAAAGCAGGGGGCCGAGGCCGGGGTCCTGCTCCTCACCCCGACTGGGGAGCAGTTCAAGTACATGGTGCGCCTCGACTTCAAGGCGACTAACAACATGGCAGAATACGAAGCCCTAATCTTCGGGCTAAAGACTGCCCTGACTCTCAATGTCCGTCAACTTCTGGCTAAAGGTGATTCCCAGCTGATCATCAAGCAAGCCAAAGGGGAGTGCAGCTGCAATGGCCCTCAGCTAGCAGCATACTTGCTGCATGTCCAGAAGCTGGAGAAGGACTTTGAAGTCTTGGACCTGTGCCATGTACCCCGAGCCGACAACTCAATCGCAGACGACCTGTCAACGAAGGCGTCCACAGGGGCCCCAGTGCCCGAAGGAGTCTTTGCAAGGACGTTACCGCAACCAACCGCCCGAGCAGCCGAACCGGGCGAAGGGGGCGAGCCCAGCACCTCGAAGCTGGCAGTCACGGCGGCCCTGCTACCATGGAGCCCGCCAAGGATCGTATGCGCCACCGGGAGCTCCGAGCTACCGGGCGCCCAAGATCTAGAGGCTCAAGTAAGTCCCGATGCATGGATCTCGGAGGTCCGAGACTACTTGAAAGACAACATCCTTTCCGAAGAACATGTCCTGGCAGAAAGGATAGTCCGCATGGCTAAGAGGTACACGCTGGTGGAAGGGGATCTCTACCGGCGTGGCGCCAACGACATCCTACTGCGTTGCATTACCCGGGAGGAGGGCTGCGACTTGCTCGCAGAGATCCATGGAGGCGAGTATGGGAACCACGCATCATCCCGCACGCTGGTCGGTAAAGCCTTTCGACACGGCTTTTACTGGCCGACGGCACTCCAGGATGCCGCCGAGATGGTCAGGAGATGCAAGGCGTGCCAGTTCCATGTCAAGCAGATCCACACACCAGCTCAGGCGCTACAGATGATCCCACCCTCATGGCCATTCGCTGTATGGGGGTTGGATATCCTAGGACCCTTTCCCAGAGCCGTCGGAGGATTTCGGCACCTCTACGTGGTCGTAGACAAGTTCACCAAGTGGCCGGAAGCCACCCCAGTTGTTACCATCAACAAGCAGTCAGCAGTCAAATTCATCCAGTCGATCGTTTGCCGGTTCGGGGTCCCGAACAGAATCATCACTGATAACGGGACCCAGTTCACAAGTGCAGCGTTCCAGGAATACTACGAGGACCTTGGGATCCAAGTCTGTTATGCATCTGTCGCTCATCCAGAGAGCAATGGACAGGTCGAGAGGGCCAATGCAGAGATCCTCAAGGGCCTCAAGACTCGCACGTTCTCACACCACAGGGCCGGGGACGTGGATCCTCGCGGTGGGAGCCACTCGCCGCTTGGATAAGGTGGCGGCAGGAATCACCTGGAGGCAGCGTTGATGAGTCTGACGGCGGCATAAATCAGATCTGGCAGGATCGACAAGACCGACGTGGATTTGATAGAAGACGCACGGCAGCGCCCATCAACACGAAGATCGGACCGTCGGCAGAAGAGTCGGCAAGGCAAGCCGACGAAAAAAAATCAAACCCTAATTTGGCTGTGATACCATGTTATGAATAGGGCTTGTATTATTATGAGGGTCAGGGGCCACTATAAATAGAGTTACAAGGCATTACAAATATGCGGAAAAGCCCTTATGCAAAAGGGAAAATACGGATATATCCCTACATCTCTAACATACTCATCTTCCCGCTGAAGGCAATGTCTATTACAGGAGCATTTTTCTTAACAGTACAATCAGCATTATCTGACAAAACGGCATGGTAAAGAGAAGATGTAGATGCCAATATAAAGATACGAGGATCAATTAACAGAAGGACTCAGTTGACTAACTTGGTAAAGAGTAGGAAATATAATGAACAGGGAGCAATTCTGTCATCAAAATTGATGCTGTGTGCAGATGAGATGTGGGCTTTTTATTCTCCAATTGTCTAAACAGGAAAAGATTGTCTACTGTCTGGAAAATTGGTCTTGTAATATACACTTTCTCAGGCAACAATGAATATTTTTTCTGCACTGGTCCTATTCTTCTTGCTGTGAGTCTGAGCAAAATATTCATGTGTGGTATAAAGTTGCTGTGCCAAAAGCCCGCTAAGTATGGTGTAACAATGAAATTAACAGGAGTAGGCATTGCAACTGTGCAAGTATTCAAAAGCCCAACACCATTTGGGACTAATAAGAAATCAACTTACAATTTCCAAAATGAGACCTTATAAGTGTAAAATTCTGATCATGCTACTAGGTTATAAGTAAAAAAAGGCAGTAATTTTAATTGCCCCTGCTCTCTAACAAATAAGCCACAGAATAGGAAAACCAGAAAGGTAACAGTGACTGAGCTGTTCCCTCAAGAAAAATGAAAAAACAGTGACTGAGCTGGTGTAAGTAGGGAATTCAGGACCTAGCTAACAATCAATAGCCTTGAGGTACAACAAAGCAGCATGTGGCTCTGTAATAGCCAAGCCAACAAAAACCTAACCCAACCCTAACATAGTCAACTCTTAAGTCCAGCAGCAGATAGCATCTATCTTTACACGATCCCCAATTTAATCTAGCCATTCCCTCACCCCAAATTTCTGACCTACCTAAATAATTCTACAATTTACCTCGGGACAGAAGTTTCCTCACCCACTGGGAAAAAGGTTCTCAGCAAACCACAACTTCAACAGAGGCCGGAAGGGTAGTAAACCTTGTACGACCAGACAATAATCACGGCACAAGTCCGTTTCATCCAGGACATGTTTCCGCGAACTAATTTGCGCTCTTTTGAAGACAAAAAAACAGCAACTGATCTCCGCAGAGGACGAAAATTATACTATCTCTCACAAGAAGAAAGGGACCGACGACCAGTGCGTTGCTCACACAACCTATTTCCCTCGCGGCAAACCCGTGCGGTACTCACTGGCTCTGAGCTACCAGGCCTTGCAGATGCCCAAGTACTAAACGGACACCCTCCCGAACCGGAAAGAGCACAAGCAACGGTCCGCGGTCCGCGGTCAGTCGGAGCTGAAACCAATCGAGCAAGCACGCGGGAGAATCGAAGCCGAGGAAGGGGGAGGGGGGGATGGAGCACGCACGCACCGCTGTCCCCGATCAGCAGCAGCTTGATGAGGTGGTCGTAGTCGCCCCTCGATCTCGACGCCGCCGCCGACGCCATGGCCCTCGCCTGCCGCTTCCTCGTGGGGGATCTCTCTCTCGCTCGCGCTCGCTTGCCGAGGAGAGGAGGAGGGAAGAAAGGGGACGGGAGGAGAAGGAAGCGAGCAAGCAAGCAACAGCAGTTGAGGAGACAGCTGTGGGTGTACAAGTAGAGCTGGACGTGTACTGTACTCGGGACGGGGTATAAATAATTCTACGCTTCCCGCGCGGCCACAGCCCACAGGATGCGTGCGTTGGCTGGCGGTGGCGGCCGGTGTGCACACCACCACCTGCCTCTGCCAGCCTTGGTCCGCCGTTTGAGAATCTTGCCAAATCGGGGAATTGCTGGAGTTGCAATCACTCGCTCACCAGCGACCACCAAGCTTGCATCGTTAGTTGCTCATCATTTGCTGAGCGGCGCGGTTGAGCAAACAGTATATACACCTAGTGTTTATAAATTATTAGTATATATTCCTTCCTTTTTAAAATTATTACCATTGGAATACCAAGTTTAATTTAATGATAAAATAGATTTTTTTATCTTAACGATATTAATTTGAAAATACTACTGATACATGAGCACCCTGCAATGACTCAACACATAGACCATGGGAAGATGAGTACAAAAGGAATAGGATATGAACAGATATGCCTGTGGACACCAGTGCCACGCCCATATGTAAGGCTACCCGCATCAACGTACATTACACTGTGATACAGTGTATACATTATACTTTACAATGTATTACTGCGGACGGTCTAAAGTAGCAATCACAGCATAAAAAGATGTACGTCAGCTAACCCTATGATTATATTCCCACAAAAGCAGCAGCAGCAACCTCTCTTTCTGTTCTGTCAGACCATTTCTCCGTACTTTCCTTCCGTGGAACAAGTATCCTCTCTCTCAAATCTTTCCTGGATACGATGGCCCTTTTTGACTCTGGAGGGGCTCAGTGTACAAGTACAGTGGTTCTAATAGAATGTACAGCAGCACAAGCTTTAGACCATCCGCAGTGGTGTACTGTAAAGCATACTGGATACACTATTTTACATTGTAATTTAGAGTACGTACTGTAAAAGCTGGACGAGAATAGTATATAGAGTATGATTTAGAGTACGCTGGTGCGGATGGTCTTATACTGCACCCCTACACGTGTTCTGGGTCACATAAGAAATGACAAAAGTTCATGATAATGTGCTGCAAATGTCCATATAAATGTGTCACTACGTTTTCACCTTTATTAATGGGCAGGGAAGTTCACAAATAAATCAACGGATCAACTGTTCTAATGAGCAATGAGAAAGCCAGCATGCATAAGACTGAGCGCAGCGGTGCCGCTAAAGGCACCGCTATAGGCTTTTAGCGGTGGGAGGCAGCCGCAGCGGTTGCGGTAAGCGCACCTCTATTTCCCAGATATGCACAGTAACGCGCCACAGGTAGAGAGATCGCTATGAAGAGAGAGAACACCCACGGTTGCTTCGTGCGCGGGCGACGGTTGGTTCGCGGGCAACGGTGACGGAGGTCGAGGAGGGCGTGACGACCCTCGACTCGCGGCGGCGGTGCTCCACTCCGTCTATGGCTCGGGGGCGGTGGCCATGGCGCGCTGGGAGGAGGACGTCGACGGCGAGCGCGCGATGACGGGGCGGCGGCCATAGGGAGGGGGGCCGGTGCGAGCGCTCGGCCGGTGCGGCAGCCATGGCGAGGGAGATGCGACGGGAGGAGGGCGACGACGGGGACATCAGGCATCGGGAGGGGGGCCGACGCGGCGGCTATGGCGAGGGAGATGCGGGGGCCGGCGCGACAGCGACGGAAGGACGGCGACGGGAGCTGGTGCGGGAGGACGACGGTGCGGTGGTCCTCGGCTCGAGGCGGCGACGCTTGGATCCGTGAGCGTCGGCTTCATTCGCGTCGACGGGAGCGAGGAGAGGCGACTGTGCTTGGATTGATGCCGGGCCGGGAAGGTTCTAGGCGGGGCGCATGAAAAATCTCTGTACATAAATGAGCCGGGAAGGTTCCAGACAGAGGGGGATGAAAAATCTCGGTAAAGAAAGAGCCCGTGAAGGTTCCAGGGGAGCCGGGAAGGTTCCTGGGGAAAAGAGGAAAAATGTAGAGAATATTACTAAAATAAATAAACAAAAAAAGGAAATAAATAATAGGAAAGAAAAAGAAATAGATAAAATAAAAATGAAGGGATAGTTATATTATATGATATAAAATAGATGGTAGTTGGTATAGAGACAGAATATAGAGGTGAACCAGCGTTCGGAACGAAACTGTAAAAGAGAGAATCTTTTAGAGATGGGATATAGAGGTAGGATATAGAGGTGAACCACTGCGAGTAGTCTAAGAACTGTATAGGTTCAATCCTATAAGAGTTGCTGAATTATTGACATGATGAAATATATGGTGACAAATACATACATCAAGTTTATAGTCGACACTGTTTTATTTTTCAAAAAAAAAAACAGAGCCTGCCAAAAAGAAATTTAGTAACCACAAACCTTGGTGCTAGCAACTCTGCATATGCTTAACTAAAAGGTTACTGTGAATCTTACTGTTCCACGTAAGCATTGAACTTCCAAAGGAGCAACCGCACAGAAAATGCTACTCCAGGATGTAGCATCACCAATTTCAGACGCACAAATTTGCACACGGAAGAAATGCTCAAGTATAAAGGCACTGATAAAGTTTTAATTCAAATGAAATGTTCTAAGACAATTGGTCCAATCAACAAAGACTGCTCATTTATAATTGATGGGTTTTGTAAAATAGCTGCAACTACAGTTAGACACATAGAAATAGCAATTTAGCAGTAAGTTGTGTGTTGTTATGTATGTTAGGTTTAATCCCACATCGGATATTGATGATGGGGGAGCCCAATATATAAGGTGGAAGGAACCCCACCTATCATGCTAGTCTTTTGGGTTGAGGTGATCCATGACCTTGGTTGGGGCTCCGGTTGGGCCTGTTTGCGTAGCAGGCCCGTTGCGACCTGGCCGGCGGCAGGGGTCCGTCTGCGTGTGCGGCCCGGGAGACGTTATAGGTTTCCGACCTGGCTCCGATACCACTTGTTAGAAATACGGCCCGGCCCATCACGCAGACGGACCCCTGCCGCCGGCCAGGTCGCAACGGGCCTGCTACGCAAACAGGCCCAACCGGAGCCCCAACTAAGGTCTTGGGCCACCTCAACCCAAAAGACTAGCCTGATAAGTGGGGTTCCCTCCACCTTATATATTGGGCTCCCCCATCATCAATATCCGATGTGGGATTAAACCTAACAATCTCCCCCTTCATCACACATCGGGTGGTCCTACTCCCCTTCACACTTGGGTGGACACCACTCCGACAGTACGATTTCATGTGGCTCGGGAGGTCTCTCCGACGGCCCAATATCCGTGTGCGGCCCGGGAGACGTTATAGGTTTCCGACCTGACTCTAATACCACTTGTTAGAAACACGGCCCGGCCCATCACGCAGATGGACCCCTGCCGCCGGCCAGGTCGCAACGGGCCTACTACGCAAACAGGTCCAACCGGAGCCCCAACCAAGGTCATGGGCCACCTCAACCTAAAAGACTAGCCTGATAGGTGATGGGTCGGGCCGTGTTTCTAACAAGTGGTATCAGAGCCAGGTCGGAAACCTATAACGTCTCCCGGGCCGCACACGGATATTGGGCCATCGGAGAGACCTCCCGGGCCACATGAAATCGGGTTGTCGGAGTAGTGTCCACCTGAGTGTGAAGGGGAGTAGGACCACCCGATGTGTGATGAAGGGGAAGATTGTTAGGTTTAATCCCACATCAGAGATTGATGATGGGGGAGCCCAACATATAAGGTGGAGGGAACCTCACCTATCAGGCTAGTCTTTTGGGTTGAGGTGGCCCAAGACCTTGGTTGGGGCTCCGGTTGGGCCTGTTTGCGTAGCAGGCCCGTTGCGACCTGGGCTGACGGCAGGGGCCCGTCCGCGTGATGGGTCGGGTCGTGTTTCTAACAAGTGGTATCAGGGCTAGGTCGGAAACCTATAACGTCTCCCGGGCCGCACACGGATATTGGGCCATCGGAGAGACCTCCCGGGCCACATGAAATCGTGCTGTCGGAGTGGTGTCCACCCGAGTATGAAGGGGAGTAGGACCACCCGATGTGTGATGAAGGGGGAGATTGTTAGGTTTAATACCACATCGGATATTGATGATGGGGGAGCCCAATATATAAGGTGGAGGGAACCCCACCTATCAGGCTAGTCTTTTGGGTTGAGGTGGCACATGACCTTGGTTGGGGCTCCGGTTGGGCCTGTTTGCGTAGCAGGCCCGTTGCGACCTGGCCGGCGGCAGGGGTCCATCTGCGTGATGGGCCGGTCCGTGTTTCTAACAATGTATCCCCTAGCCACCATCAAAATGCCCATGTCAGTTGTCAACGACGAAAAGCTCTTGCCTAAGTTCTCCATTTCATCTATGCTGCCATCCACTCACTGCAACATGCACAGTTATCATGTATTGCTTCCAGGAGAATCTGATTGTAAAGTCTATTGATTATGAAAGGAATTCAATGAAAGTGTTGTTTTAGGATATTTTTTCCTTGATATTATAATTTTTAAATAGCTTGGTTGTAACACAAATTTACACTTGTGTATTTCTATTGTTGCAAGTAACACAAGAGATTGGATTTGTAACTTTGATATACTTCTTCAAATAGGGCCATAGATTGGGAACTATGTTAATGTTCAGTGGTACCCTACCGAACATATACCCACGAGTCTTGTTTTGTTAGCCTTGACCAGCGTTTTAGAGGCCGCGCTCCGGCCTGGACGCCTGGACTGGTCGCCTCGCCTAGCCGCGGCCGGCAAAGACGCGGGGGAGCGGGGTAGGCACTGAAGGGAGGGCAGGGGGGCGATGGAGGCACGATCCAAGCGGGATTGGCGGCAGCAGAGGCGGTACGGCGCCTGACGGCTGGGGGCAGAGGTGGCCGACGGCAGGGAAGGCAACACTAGTGCTAGGAGACGAGCGGAGGCGGCGCTGGGAGATGAGGGAGGCGGCGCTAGGAGAGACTAGAAAAGTTAGGGTTGGAACATAGGCCGCCAACTGTGCCTTAAAATAATGGTTTGCCCCATCATGCCTCCGATCCAGCCGCCCACACCCGACTGCACTCGACGCCTCCAAATCATGCCCGCCACCTCCAAAATTCCACTCAGCGTCACCAGATTTCCGCCCGCCACTACTGCCGCTCAGTCATCTGGCCACACACCTAGGCACCTAGGCGGGTGTCACTGCGTAGCAACGACACTTCCCCCGGTACTACTCAAGTGTAGCCCGCGGAGGTTCTTGTTATGGTTGGGGTACGCAGAGATCAAGATCAAGATGGCGACACGAGAGATATACGTGGTGCGGGCCGCCTGAGCGTAATACCCTACTCCACGGGGTTGATGTTCTTGTAATGTATGAGTCTGTTCTCTCGTATATGGGTTAGCCTAGATCAGATCAGATGTCCCTAGGTTCATGCGGCACAACCCTTTTATAGTTCTAAGGGCTAATCGTTACAAAGCTTGTCTGGCTCGACATGTGGCCTTGGCGTATTTAATGGCCTAATACACTATCTAAATGGTATTAAGCGTGTTTAATAGTGTGATAATGTGCCTTACTGGCTGCATTACCCCTATTAATAGCGCACTGATCGTGTATCATTAATATAGCATTAATGACACGTAATCAGGTCTTATAACTGCCGCTTTGATTGTCACTTGAATGTACATGTTGAAGGAGATCTGCCAGTGTATACGTTGATGAAGGTCCGGAGGCTCCACACGTGGTAGCTCTGGAGCTTTCTCTTGCGGAAGTGTAGGTCCGGGGCTGCTGTACACATGTCGGCACAGGAGCTCCTCTCTGCTGGGGGTTAGGTCTGGGGTCGTTGTACACGTGTTGTCACCAAAGCTTTCCTTCGTTGGGAGCTTAGTTCCGGTTTTCCTTTACACGTGTTTACCAAGGAGCTACCCATATGAGGGGAGCGGGTCCGGTGCAATGTGACATGTGGGACCTGAGGAGACCTTCAATTCTGACAGGTAGAACTCCCTTGTACTCTTCGCGGTACCGAAGGGTACCCGGTACGCATGGTACCGACGGTGGCTCCCGGGCCCACCTCTTGGAGAAACCCTTTGGGTTAAGTCATTCTACCGGAGGTGGGGCCATTCTCGATTCCCGTGCTTTGATTTTAAGAGTCTTCTGATGTGCTGTTGGAGCGATGGTCTGGGAGTGAACCATCGATGCGTGGCTTGTTATGAATGCGACAGATAAGATCTTTGAGTGAGAATCTCACGCAATTAAAGGTCGTCGGTTCCCAATACGAAAACTGTATCGATTCCGCGCGCCCTATTAGGGTGCCTCCATCGAGTTTCCCGCTGCTCATCATGACAACGGTTCGCCTAGGGTAAGAACCTCGATCTCTTTGTCAGGGTGGCCCCAGGCCCACTCGTCATTGACAGGGTAGACTTTTGAAAAGTGCCTTCGTTCTCACTGCGGTTTCCATCCAAGCATCGCGGAGGCTTACTTAAGAGGGAAAGTGCGCATGATTTGAGGACCCTTTACGCCTTCGGTCAAATTTGTGCTCAGAGCCTCCCAAACTTCGCCTAACTTCCCTTGCTTTGCTCCGCTTTGCTGCGATGGAGTTGGGTCTCCCCAAGAGCCGCCTCAAGAGTGACGATGATCTGAAGAAGGTACGAACCTATATAGGGTGGTCCAGCGACTCCTTCAACCACTTGATTCGCGCCGGCGAGCTCCCGTTCAAGAAGGAGTGCAATGGCGACATGGTGTACTTCTCGACGTACGCCATGGTGGGATTCATTCCGCCTTTCTCAACCTTTATTTTGATGCTGCTAGACTTTTATGGTCTGTAACTATATCACCTTGGCCCCCCATTCTCTTCTTCTCGTGGCTACGGTCGTCCACTTTTGCGAGATGTGGGTGGGTATTCCCCACCGTGTCGAGCTGTTCCACACCTTCTTCACCATCCACACCACCGGCAAGGGGACTGATCTTCTTGGATTCTACTATTTTGTGAAGCGCAAGAACCGCCCCTTCAAATAATTGAAGTTGTTTCCTTCTGGCAGATGGGACGACTGGAAGAAAGATTGGGTCGTCATTGCAGTGGAGGAGAACGAGAAGCTGGAGCTGCCTGAAGGCCTCCCCAACATTGACACCGACGCTTGGAGTGTAGTTCTGGTGCTGTCAGATGCCTTGAACCCCGTCTTGACCAGGATTCGGGAATGTGTGGTAGGTGGAGTGACTCCTCAGATGGTCTTCTGCAACTTCCTGGTCAACAGATGGGCTCCACTAAGGAAGAGGGAGAAGCTCGCGTGGGCCCTCAACAGCGTGATGGATGACGACCGGGTTGAAACCGATCTGAAATCCAACTTAGATGATGAAGCTTTGAGGCTTCATCTCAAGAAATTCCAGCATGGAATAAACGTCGATGGTGACGACCTAGTTCCATCGGTAGCTTTCCTTCCTCTGAACATGGAGGCACAGTTCAGCAAAGAGCTCCGGAGGAAGATGCTGGCACTTGACGACCTTGGTGAGGTGGAAAGGCGTCCGACCACCAGGGTGGTGATCCCCGAGGCTTTTGAAGGAGGGCCTGCCCTCGCCCCAAGTTGGAGGGTTGAGGACACCGACAAGGGCAAGGGCAAAGAGCCAGCTAAGCCCTCCAGTCGGAAGAGGAAGTTGAAGCACGCTGATGGGAGGTCTGTCAGACCTGCTCCTTCTACCATGGCTCCTTCTCCCCGGCGGGGGAGGTCTTCTGCAGCTACCTCGGCTCTGGCGCAAGCGTATTCAATAGGCTTCGGCATCGGCTCCGGGCAGTCAACCCCGACCTCAGTGTCGGCTGAAAGTTCCAGGTCCGTGAGTTCTTCCCGGCCAAGAGAAGCTTCAGCCGAGAGGACTCCGACTGCTGCAAGTGGCCCTCAGCTGAGGTCCAAAGCTGTTGTCTCACCATACTTGGTGGGTTCTGGCTCTAGGCCTCAGAAGAAGAGGTTCCGAGGTGACTGAGGTGGTAGCATCCCTAGGTAAGCTTCGATTGCTCTCCTTAAAATGCTAGTCTTGTTTTTTGGTGTTTTTTTAACCTTCTCTCCCCTTTATTTCTAGGGTGTCGAAGAAGGGGTCAGGAACTTCAGCGGCTATCGCAGCGACCAGGGCTGCACATGCCGAAGCTCCGGCTTCAAGCATCGAGCCTCCTCCTCAAGTGGTGGCAGAAGTTGCGACAGCTCCGGCGCCAACTGTCGTGGACCCTGATTTTGAGTCCTCGCTCGAAGCTCCTGTGGTAGCGCCAGACTACAGGGGAGAAGTCGAAGATGTACCCCTGGTGATGGTGGCGGAGGCTGATGCTCCAGCGCGAGAGATGCCAGAAGTTTCGACCTTTGAGCCGAGAGTCGTCGAAGCCCTGGCCGCTGAGCCAGAGGTAATTGAAGCCCTGGCCATTGACCCGAAACTCACTGAAGCTCCGGCCCTTGTGCCAGAAGCGGTTGAATGTCTGGCGGTTGAGCCGGAGACGCCTGAAGCTTCAGTCGTTGAACCGGAGGAAGCTGACGTGCTAGCGTCTGAGCCAACGGCGGTAGAGGCCCCATATGAAGCCCCTACCATTGCCTCAGAGGTAGCTGAACCAGAGCCGGAGCTTCCTAAAGAGGTGGCGACAGGCCCTCCGCCTTTGGAGCTAGCGACCGAAAACCCTGAAGCAGCGCCTTCAACGTCTGCTTCATAGGTGGAAGTTCCCCGAGTAGGTTCTTCTGCTACCGCTGAAGGGCTCCCGGAGAGCGGACCCAGTGCCGCAGAAGCTCAAGGGTCCTCTCTTGTAGAGTGGGACCCTATTTTGTAATGGAGAACCCTCTGGAGCCTATAGAGATGGTCCCAGTAGGTCCGGAGCCTATTCCTCTAGCGTTGTCCATAGACAATGCCTGCTCCAGCCCCTGACAAGTCTAACTCGCCTTCGATCATGAGAGCAAAGCCCTAGAGGAGGAGCGCCAAACCTTGAGGCGTTGGCGCAACAAACTCCATTTTGAGACCAGGCTTGCCCAGACGAGGCTAGCTGACCAAAAGGAGTGGATAAAGAGGGAGAAGGCCCGGTTAGAGTACTGGGATAAGCTGCTCGAGGAGAAGGAGGCTGCCATATGGGCGCTCGATGCTAACTCTAGGGAAATCCTTGAGCAAGCCAAGGAGAGGCGTGATGTTGCTGATGAGCGTCACGAAAGCCTCAATGAATTGAACGAGGTTCTCCCGAAGCGCCGGGCTGACCTGGAGGCAAGGGAAGAAAAGCTCCTGGAGCAGCCAGAGGATGTCATGAAAAGAGAGGCGGAAGTCACCCAGAAGTTGACTCTGGGTGAACAGAAATTGGCGGATCACTCAAAGAAGTTTGAGCAGTGGAGTGAGGATGAAAGGAAGAAGTACTGGAAGATGGGGCAGGAGCTCTCGAAAAGAGAAGCTGACGTTGCCACCAAGGAAGGGAAGGTGAGAGGCAGGGAGAAAGACCTGGCGGAGAGGCGGAACTGCATCCACCCCCGGGAGTCGGAGCTGACCGACCGCGAGAAGCAGGTTGCTGAAAGTATGCAGCAACATGCCAAAGTGGTGGAATGCCTTGCTCAGGAGAGTTCGGAGTTAGCGGTCACCCGGAGGTCACTGGAAGAGCTGCAGAGCTCGAAGGCAACTGAGTCCCTGATGGTATGGTACTTCCTAGGATGTGCGGACAGGGCTCTTGTGCCTCTTGGTTTCAGTCCAGTACACCCAGAGGACCTAGTGCAGGAGCTGGATCAGACGTTGGTGGCACTTGGCTCTGCTGGCAGCAAACTCAACGCGATGGGTATTGTCATCGCTAATCAGCTGGAGACGGAGGGTAAATCTTTGTCCAAGAATGTCGCCGAGTATGTCTTGGCGTGTTACAAGAGCCAAGACCCCCAGTTCTCTCTTCATCCGGTCTTTGAAGGAATCATTGCCGAAGAAGAGGATGCCGCCAGAGATAGTGTCCAACAAGCTGCTGAGAAGGTTACTTCATTTTTCCACAGGACTTAGATCCTCCAGTGGCTAGGACTTTCTTCCTTTTGCCCCTTGTAACCCCAATTTTGTAATACAGTACTTTTGATTAATAAGAATCCTCCTTTCTACCATGAATTTCACTTTGTTTTCAATAGATTGTGGTCTGTCTTGTTGGCCCCCTGGTACATGCGTACAATTGAAGTGTGTACATGTACCAAAGGTTTTGACAGTATATTGGTGACTTGAATGCTTCGCGCTTGTAGAATTTAGGTCTGAAGTCTTCAATTATGAAGCATCAACGGCAGGCTCCCTAAGATTGGCAGAGCTAGGTAGCTCCGACAGCACCCAGTACCAACATATAAACGTTGACGATCGGAGCTTGGTAGCTCCTGATGTCGCCACACGAATAGTTGAATTTAGGCCTCTCAGTTGTTGTCGGAGCTTAGTAGCTCCGATGTATACCACCACCACTTTGAATTTCTATTTTTTTTCCACATTAAATACAAGGAAAAAAATAAAATTCGTCCTCTTGTCTATAAATCGTTTGTGACTTATCATTCTTATTTGAGTTTTGAATCCGAAGAAACTCGATATGGTAACAAGCATATTGATGTAATCTTTCTGGACCCATATGCTTTTCTAGTACTCACCCTATTGAGGCCTGCCGGAGTGTAGGTAGAGTAGCGTACTTAGGGTGCAGGACCAGACTAAGTCGATAGCACACTTTAGACCTATGTTGACTTGGCATTCAGACAAGTAGACTATACAGCATGTTAAGATCCAAAGAGACCAACAATATAACTTGCAATGCATATGAATAACTTGGTAAAAACTCAAGAAGAATTACACAACTTCATTATAGACAAGAAGGTTAAAAATAATTAGTTGATAGGTCGGGCCTTTTACAAAAATAAATGCACGTGGAGTCTGTTTTTACACAACAATGTCTTTCATTATAGGTCTGAATTACAGAGGAGACAAGGACACACTTAGGGTGCGGGACCAAACTAAGTGTTCTATACATCTTGTACTAACCCAAGGTAGGTAGTTACACTTTTAGTGCAGTGACTGTATGAAGTGTACTTGAACTTCCCAGACCCTCCCGGAGGGGTCCGGATGTTTTCCCGGAGGACCTATCCCTGTCTGTTTATCGACTCTATAACATACATAATGTGTAATTACAGGCTCACCTCCGTGGTTCTAAGAATAAAACTTACGGAGGTGCTCGATGTTCCAGGGATTAGGAAGTTGAGTCCCATCCTTAGTTGCCAAGCGAGCGCATCCAGGTCGAAATACTTTGATCACTCGGAATGGACCTTCCCAGCTGGGGGGAAGTTTGTTCATTCCTTCACAAGTCAGTATCTTCCGAATCACCAGATCGCCTTCCTAAAGCTGTTAGTTGCGCACATGCCTTTGATGATAGCGTCGGAGCGCTTGGCGATAGCGTGCATTCCGAACAGCTGCTTGGCCCCTTCCCTCGCCGACGAGGTCAAGGTCTTCACGCCGGAGCTGGTCCTGCATGGCTTCGTCGAAGGTCTGGACTCAGAGGGACCCCAAAGTGATCTCCGGAGGAAGGACTGCTTCAGCTCCGTACACCAGGAAGAATAAAGTCTCCCCAGTTGACCGGTTAGGTGTTGTCCTGTTCGCCCATAGTGTGGACGGAAGCTTTTCAATCCAGTTGGCTCCATGCTTTTTTAGGTGCTCATATGTGTGTGTCTTGAGTCCCTTTAATATTTCTGCATTTGCTCTCTCGGCTTGTCCATTACTTGCTGGGTGAGCTACAGAGGCGTAGCTAAGTTGAATGTCGAGGTCTTCACAATATTCTTGAAATGCAACACTTGTAAATTGAGTTCCATTGTCAGTTATGACTTTGTTTGGAACTAAAAATCTGCATATAATGGACTTCAAGAACTTGATTGCTGATTGCTTGTTGATTGTCACAACTGGAGTTGCTTTTGGCCACTTAGTGAACTTGTCGATGGTGACATACAGGAACCTGTAACCTCTGACAGCTTTTGGGAAAGGTCCCAAGATGTCCATGCCCCACACAGCGAATGGCCATGTCGAAGGTATCATTTGTAGCGATTGGGCTGGTGTGTGAATCAGTTTTTCATGAAACTGACATGCTTCACATTTTTTCACTAGCTCAACCGCATCGTGAAGTGTTGTAGGCTAGTGAAAGCCATGCCGAAAGGCTTTACCAACCAACGTGCGGGAAGAAGCATGGTTCTCACACTCGCCTCTATGGATTTCCGCAAGGAGCTCACGACCTTCTTCCCCTGTAATGCACCGCATTAGGATGCCGTTGGCACCACGTCGGTAGAGATCCCCTTCTACCAACGTGTATCTTTTAGCCAATTTGATAATCCGGTTAGTGGTTACATCGTCTTCAGGAAGGATGTTGTCTTTCAAGTAGCTCCGGATCTCCGAGATCCATGCATCGGAGCTAACTTGAGCTTCTTAGTCTTGCATGTTGGGTTACTCGGAGCTCCCGACAGCACCTACGACCCTTGGTGGACACCATGGAAACAGGGCCACTAGGACTGCCAGCTTCGAGGTGCTGGTCTTGTCCCCTTAGCTCAGTTCGAGCCAGAGCTTAAACAACCTCCGAAAGAAGATCGTGGAGTAAACTGCTAAACATGTTGAGCCGAGCAATTTATGCTTCTCAATGTATCTTGTCTTGGCGTCGTGGAGTTCTTCACATATGAAGTACATGGGGCATTGTATGGTTCAGACCCTTTCAAAAGGACCCGAAGCTTCTTCTCCATCGACCTCGACCCTGTTGGGGGGTTCCAGACCTCCAGGATGTGCTTCTTGGACCCTCACGGAGGGGTCCAAAACTCCTTCTTGTTCGACCCAGACCTCACTTGAAGGATCCAGATCATTGTTTTGAGGTTCCGTGTTTGGGACCTGGGACCTAGTCATGCCTTCAGGTGATTCTGGACCCTCCTGGGGCGGTCTGGACTCCTGAATTGGATGTGGTTCTGGTCTTTGAGCAACCAGGACCATACTGACAACTTCGGTGGTTGCAAAAATGTAAAGCAGTAAAGGCTCACCAGGATTAGGAGCTACCAATATCGGTAGTGTGGTGAGTAGTTGTTTCAGCTCATGAAACGCGTTTTCCGCTTCTTCAGACCAATGAAATGGTTCAGACTTCCTCAAGAGTTTGAAGAAGGGTAGCGCCCGTTCTGCCAGTCTTGAGATAAACCGACTGAGCGCAGTTAGGCATCCAGTTAGCTTTTGGACATCTTTAATGCGGGCTGGGGGCCGCATATCTTCTATGGCCTTGATCTTTGTCAGATTTGCTTCAATTCCTCAGTGAGTCACTAAGAACCCCAGAAGCTTCCCGGAGCTAACCCCGAAGACACACTTGTCCGGGTTCAGTTTGGTGCGCGTGGTGCACAGCTTGTCGAAGACGGCTTGTAAGTTGTCAAGGAGTGACTCCTTGTTTTTGATCTTCACAACGATGTCATCGACATACACCTCCACCAAGTCTCTAGTTAGCTCTCCAAATGTTTTGTACATAGCTCACACAAATGTTGAAGCAGCATTTTTAAGACCGAATGGCATGGTAGTATAACAGTACAATCTATCTACTGTTATGAATGCAGTATGCTCTTCATCTTCCTTAGACATTTGGATTTGATGATATCAAGAATATGCATCTAAGAAACACAATAGCTCACACCCGAGGTAGAGTCCACTATCTGATCTATTCTAGGTAGTGGAAATGGATCCTTTGGACATGCCTTATTTAAGGTGGTATAGTTGGTACACATCCGAAGCTTCCCAACGACCTTAGGTACAACAACTGGGTTTGCCAGCCATTTTGGATGGAAGACTTCCAGGATGAATCAAGCTTTGAGCAACTTCTTGATTTCCTGTCGGATGAAGTTTTGTCACTCGATTGATTGCCTCTGGGGCTTCTGTTGTACAGGTCGTGCGTCTGGGTAAATCTTCAGATTGTGCTCAATCACCTCCCTAGGGATCCCAGACATTTGTGACGGTTGCCAGGCAAACACGTCAACATTAGCCTAGAGGAAAGTGATGAGCGTCTGAGCAGCATCAGAACCAATTTGGACGACCTTGACGGAACGTCGGTGTCGCTGCTTGGTTGCACACGAGGTGCGGAGGTAGAGCCTTTATGACGAATTCTCAGAGGATTCAGAGCTGGCTCCTTACCGGATGCTTCCTCTTGCGCTATGGTAAGCGCATAGAGTTCTTCTAGAGTAGTAACTCCTGCGGTGCGATCTTCGCGGATCCGGAGAACACCTGTGGGTGTTGGCATCTTCAACACTAAATAACCATAATGAGTTGCGGCCATGAACTTGTACACGACAGGCCTGCCCAGAATGGCATTAAACGGCAGACTGATCTGAGCGACGTTGAAGACTAATTTCTCAGTTCTGTAGTTCTCTCGAGTCCCGAAGGTCACTGGGAGTGTGATGGAATATGGTTCCCGGGCCTACTCCAGAGAAAGGTCGGGATGGGCGAAGGTCCGAAGGCCCGAGCTGAAGCTTAACGAAAGCTTCGAAGCTTATGAGGTTTAGCCTGAAACATCCGTCCACCATTACATGGTGGATTTGAATATTGTTAATGGTGGGTGACACCATCAACGGGAGTTGGCCAACCCCAATCATGTTTCGGGGGAAGTCTGAAGCATCAAAAATGATGGGAGTATCCATCCACTTCCGATGTGGCTTCGCCTTAGCAGTGGGAGCTGCCACGGCCATGTCCTGCCGCATTGTCTTGAGGATGCGACGAGAGGTGATGTCCCAAGAACCACCATAGATGGTGTTCAGGGTCTTCTGGCGCTCGTTGTCAGAGACGTCAGAGTCGTCGTCGACAGTGTTGTAGACAGCTTTCAGGACCTTTTTGGGATCCTAAAAACCTAGCTCCTCTTCAGCCGGAGCTTCGTCGACCTTTTGCTTTCCTTCCCTTTGACGGAAAGGGGCTTCTTCCCGGCGCTTGTTATAACGCTCGGCAAGGTTCTGGACCTCCTGACACTCTTCCAAGCTGTGTCGGTTCGTCTTATGAATCGGACACCATGCTTTGGAACTGTTGTCGTCTTCTGATGAAGGACGAGGTCATTTCCCCGGGCGTGGCCCCCGACCACCAGGAGCTGCGGCAGCGGCAGCGGCTGGTGCGCCAACTGACGACTTCTTTTTGCCGTTGGGCTTCTTTTTTTTGCCACTACCGGAGGTAGCGGCTTCAGTTTTGGAGGACTTCTGGTTGGCCCCCGAAGCTGGTTTGGAGTGCATTTCACGGCCCTCCGCGGCTCTAGCACATTTGTCAGCTAGACTGAAGAGTTCTGTAATGCTGGTGACTTCTTTTATAGCCAGCTTTTCTAGCATCTTTTTATCTCGAACATCCTGTCTGAATGCAACGATAACAGAAGAGCTCGAGATTGAAGGAAAAGTATTCCGTACCTGAGAAAACCACTGGATGAAGGATCGTAGAGATTCCCCTGATGTATGCTTTATAGCAAACAGATCAAATTCAGTGTCAGGCCAGGTGTAAGAACTCTCGAAGTTGACAGTGAACTGCTGGCATAGCTCTGCCCAACTATTAATGGAGTCGAGTGGAAGACTCATGAACCAGGACCTTGCAGTCCCAGTTAAAGCCACCGGGAAGTAATTGGCCATCACAGCCTCATGACCTCTTGCTGCCAGTATGGCAGTAGAGTAGATTTGAAGAAATTCGGCGAGGTTGACAGTACCATCGAATTTTTCCGGCAAGTGAGGTCGAAACTTCTGTGGCCATCTGACCATGCGCAAATGCATGGCTAGGGTAGAACAGCCTCCCCCTACTCCCTAAGGAGCTGGGTTGTCTCGAGCCTCTTGCCTTTCACGAGCACGCTCAATATGAACACAGCTATCCCGCTGCTGGTAATGACCATCCAGTTCCGACCGCAGGTCATGAGTCGGAATCCTGGTAATGGTGTGGGTGCGTCGTGCCCCGATAGGCAACAAAGTCACCTGCTGGGTGCAGCACGTCTCCGATACTTGTGGACGAAGTCGGCCGGACAAGATCCGTCGTTGTGATTGTGCTCGCCCTGAAGGGGGAGGACCTTGATTACTGATGCCTGCACCCACAACTGAAACTAGATGGTCAACATCAGCCCTCCGCTGCTCCATAGCACCCTGGGGTGCACCTGGAGGCGGTGGGTGTTGTAGGAGAGCTCGCGCAACAATGAGCGCGTGCTCAGGGTTGTTGTTTGTCGATGCAGTGATCGACGCAGATGCCCCATCTTGTTGACCAACATTGTTTGCCGGAACAGATGCTAGCTGTGGTGCCATAGTGCCTGCTGGAATAATGGCACCTGCTGGTTGTTGAGCGTTGGAGGGATTGCCTCTAGCAGGTTGTCCAGCGTGGTTGCCATTGGATGATCCTGCGGCAGAATTCACCATCTTGTGATCTTGGGACCCTGCCCCTTCCTGGCGCGCCAAATGTCGATGCGTAGCAATGACACTTCCCCCGATATTGCTCAAGTGTAGCCCGCAGAGATTCTTGTTATGGTTGGGGTACGCAGAGATCAAGATCAAGATGGCGACACCAGAGAATTACGTGGTTCGGGCTGCCTGAGCGTAATACCCTACTCCACGGGGTTGATGTTCTTGTATTATATGAGTCTGTTCTCTCGTATATGGGTTAGCCTAGATCAGATCAGATGTCCCTGGGTTCGTGCGGCATAACCCTTTTATAGTTCTAAGGGCTGACCGTTACAAAGCTTGCCTGACCATACATGTGGCCCTTGCGTATTTAATGGCCTAATACACTGTCTAAAGGGTATTAAGTGTGTTTAATGGTGTGATAACGTGTCTTAATGGCTGCGTTACCCCTATTAACAACGCATTGATCATGTATCATTAATATAGCATTAATGACACGTAATCAGGTCTTGTAACTACTGCTTTGATTGTCACTTGAATGTACATGCTGAAGTAGATCTGTTAGTGTATACGTTGATGAAGGTCTGGAGGCTCCACACGTGGTAGCTCCGAATCTTTCCCTTGCGGGAGGGTAGGTCCGGGGCTACTGTACACGTGTCGGCACCGGAGCTCCTCTCTGCTGGGGGTTAGGTCCGGGGTCGTTGTACACGTGTTGTCACCGAAGCTTTCTTTCCTTAGGAGCTTAGTTCCGGTTTTCCTTTACACGTGTTTACCCAGGAGCTACCCATATGAGGGGAGCAGGTCCGGTGCAACGTGACGTGTGGGACCTGAGAAGACCTTCAATTCTGACAGGTAGAACTCCCTTGTACTCTTCACGGTACCGAAGGGTACCCGATACGCAGGGTACCGACAGCGGGCGCCTCAGCGTACATGCGCCCCGCCGGTGCCTAGGCGTCCAACGTCCCTTTAAAACACTGGCTTGATACAAGTAAAAAGAACACAATGATTCAATGGGGCCGTAGATTGGGAACTAAGTTCGAAATACAAAAATAAAATGTGTCTCCAAAAGAGTTGGTGTCTAGGTGTACCGTGTGCATATATTTATGCTTTACTCAGCATCCATCCAGTGGGGCATGGAAGTACGGTATGCTGGTTTCAGTGGCCTAAGGTTAAGGCTGTCCACACTCGTTACTTTATATAATATTCTCTTTCTACTTTTACAGTATTTACTCTAAATTTACACTATCCAGCAAACTTTACAACAACACCGGTGTAGACGTCCTAAGACACCAGGTATCAAAGTGCAAAGGTTTAAATTCTGATTCCTATTTTTTTCTTTTTTAAGAAGAAAAAGAAGAGTATGTCTAACTAAATAGAAACATAATAGTCGAAATAGATGATGCCTGACGATACTGGTCTAAAACCTAAGATTGCCACACCAAGTGAGTTGTTCATAATTCTTTTAGGTATCAAGCATGTTAGATGTACAAATAACTCGCAACAACAACAACAAAGCCTTTGTCACAAGTCACAAGCATGGATGGGCTAGATATGAAACCCAATATTTTTATTTAAAAGAAGAAGTAAAAGAGAGATAAGAGTAAAAAAATACCAAAAAACTAAGATTCTGGCATATGAATTGCTAATTTTCATGCAATTCTATCATGAGCTAATTCTTTAGGTACATTCCAGTCACTAAAGTTTTGTTTTACATCCTCCTTCTAAGTCAACCTTGGTCGTCCTCTGCTCCAATATTTTCTCTACCCTTAATAATTCCACTATTAATCGGTGCTTCCGATGGTGTCCGTTGGATATACTCGAACCACCTTTAGTTGATATTGGACTAGCTTCTCTTCAATTGATGTCACCTCTAATCCCATCATGAATCACCTCATTCCTAATTTGATCTTTTCTTGTGTGGCCGCACACCCAGCATAGCATAGGACAAAGGCTACGATGGATAAAATTTAAATTCTACATATTCACAGACGCAATTGTTAGACTATATATATTTGTGTATTTTGGGCCGTGTGCCTCATTGGACTAATGACACATGTATCCAACCCCCTACGACCATATGTACCCTTGACACTCCATCAATCAATCCAATCCACTCATTTACTTCCAACATGATATCAGATTAGGGTTTCTTCTTCTCTCCCCACACCCATCTGCCACCAGCCATTCTCATGGCTGGCACCGCCGCCACCGATGCACGGTGGACCGGCGAGCTTCTGCGGATTACTCTCCCCCACCTCTCTCTCGGCGCGCCATCTCTTGACACGCCCATGCTTGCATCCCCTCTCTCTCTGTATCCCTTGCTCCGAGTTCTAGTGCCACCACCTGGTTGGCTGGTGAGCCGCCCACCACCATGCAGCCTCACCTACCGGCCCGCCGCTGATCGACGCGTTGCTCCCCTACCCTATTGCTTTCCCAGTCGTCGGTGGAGTCGCGGTCGCCCTGCTCTTCCCACAGCCCCTGTCAAATCTGTCGCCACCGGAGCCAAATCGGCTGCCTCGGACGGCCACGCCAACTCTTGGTCGGCTTCCGACGATCGCGCCGACATCGCTTGGACTGGTTTGGCCGTTGGATTTGGTTCGGGTGGCCGCACACAACCTGAATCTAGGACTTCTGCAGTTGCGTCGGCCGCACCCTTGGCTGCCGCTGGGCCCCTGGGATCCCTCCTCCCCACCAGACAATCGCTGCTCACCACCCATGGCAGGGACGCCGCCGCTGACCCTGACGCTCTGCGCCGCGCCCACTCCGCGGCCCACCTGCCCGCACCCTCCCCCGAGGACGTCTCTATGGCCAAGCTCAACCGTGAGCGCCAGTTCACCTTCATCCTCGCCGTTGGCCTGTCCATGGTTGGGATCTGCGCTGCCTACCCTAACTACGCCAGACCTCCGTGCCACAGTGGCCGCCGAAGCTCGATTCGGTGGTCTATCGCCTTGGGCCATCGGGCTAAGATTTGGCACGCCGAGGCCTCTAGCCGCCTCTGTATCCATGGCCAACCCGCCGACCCTTGGCATCGCCGGACCCATACCCGCTGCTTGGCCCGACGCCCTGCCATATTGGCTGTCGGCCGCCACTGCGGTCACCACTTCCTGTCGCATCGTCGCCCCCTCGCCACCCTGCCTTTGCTCGTTGCAGTCGGGATTGACGTGCAACATGCCTCTGCCACGTCTGGCCCGCCGATCTTCTCGAGCCTTTATCTCCATCCGTCTCCACGGCTCTGAGTGCCGCCGTCGAGCGGCAGCAGGTGTCACCTCCATTGTTCCCGACAGCCCTCAGCGCTGCCTTGCTGACCGCTGTCGGCCTGCACTTCGTTGGGCCGCTACCGTTTCGAGGCGTGGCCAGTACCTCCTCATCTACACACGTGGTTGAGTTGGCTACACACCGTGCGACACCACCTGGTGTTCCTCGTCCTTCTACCACTCTCAGGCCCCTGCCATCTGTTGTAGTGGTAACTGTCGCCGCCGTAGGTGTAGATATGGTGGTTTTGGCAATGATGCTGGCATTACTGGCCGAGGCAGCCGTCCCTGGCCAACACCCTATACCACGTGGACCAGCTAGATCCCTATGGGGCCTGGCCATCTCCAGGTATGAGGACACCGCGCCCGCCACTTCTACAACCAGCTCTCCCGACCACTCTGGCTTTTGACGGGCCAACTGTCCAGCTACGCACTTGTTTCCTCATTCGGCTCCCGACTAGGTTTCATCCACCCGCCGCCCCCACAGCCGCCCCACGCCGCGCAGCCGCAGCGCCACCGCCGTCGCCCGTGGGCCGTGCCTCCGCGCTGAGCGCCGCGCCGCGCCGCCCTCTCTCCCGTGCCGTGCGCCGCCGTCGCCCCCGCGCCGGGCTCCGCGCCGGGCGCCGCGCCGCGCCGCCCTCTCCCGTGCCGTGCGCCGCCGTCGCCCCCGCGCTGGGCGCGTCGCCGCGCCGCCGTCGCCGCCGGTCTGCGCGCCGCCGTGCCTCCGGGACGCGCGCCGTCGTCTCCCCCCGCGCCTCACGCGCCCCCGTCGCCCCCGCGGCTCCTCCCCCGTCGGCACCGAGCTCCACCTCCGAGTACCCCATCTCTCTCCTCTTACCAATTGATTGAAGTGATTTAATTGATTCAAATGTTTGATTCATGTGATTTAATTGATTCAAATTGTAGTTTCAAATGCTAGCTAGATGCTACATATTATTGTTTGTGCATAGACTTTAGATTTGTCCACATGCTAGTATTCAGCCATCCATGTTCATCCTTGTCTACCAAAAACACAAAAAATAAAAGTGGAGTGCTATTTGATACTTCTTTTGGAAATTGGTACTAATTGGTTTTGTACTTTCTGTGTTTGTCTCAAAGGATTCACCCAATTCATTCTGTATGTACATAACTGATTTTTTGCATTTATGAATGGAAGAAAATAAACATTATGTGTTGTGTGAAACTGTGGATGGGATGGATTCAACCATTTAGACTAGCAAGCTGCTATACCTTTCGTTTTAAGTTCCTTGTGGTGTTTGGGTCGGTTTTGCCACGTAAAGAAGTCAGAATGGAAATCCCGGCTAGGTGGCCTATATACAGCTAGCTAGGTGGCCTACATAAAATTAGGGCAGTACCCGGCCGTCACACATTTAGCTTCTCAAGCACACCTCTCTCCTCAACTCGCTCCATCTCCCTTCCTCTCTAGCTCTCTCCCTCTCTCTTCATCTCCCTCTAACTCTCTCCCCCCTCTCTCTTCATCTCCCTCTAGCTCTCTCTCCCCCTCAACCTCTCTCCTCACCTCCTCTCTCTTTGTCTCCCTCCCTCTCTCGTCACCTTTGGACCGTACACCAATCATTAGTTAGCTCGTTGCACTCCTCGAGGTGGAGCGGCTCATGATTGTTTATTACCTAGTTTATTATGTTGTTCATTAATTGGTACTTATTGTTTATACATATTTAATGTTGTTGAGTGATTAATTAATATATGTAAATAAAGGGTTTCAGGCTGGCCTGGCCCGACCCGACACGGCACGACACGCAATAAATGCGTTCGTGCCGTATAGACTGTTGTAGTGATAAGTTATTCATAAAGGTGGCACAGAAGCGAACGGGTTGGTGATGACGTCAATGACCCGCGATTGCGTGGATGGTGGAGCTGGACCTGCGATTAACTTTCCTCTCACTCTTTCTCTCGTTCTTTCCTCTCTCTTAAATTACTTAAAATTGAAAATGAGCAACGTAACCTATAGCAATGTGTTACCCGTTTCGGATCGTCACGTCTCACATGCCATTGGCATGTGAGACGTGGAGGTTCGGAATTGTCCCTTTTTGGACAGCCTGAGAGTGACCGAGGGGGCGTGGCTTGTGACGAGTCGCGGGTCCGGATTTGGACGAGATTTCGACGGCATAACCCTGTTGTTCTCTGCTGCACCATTTCTGGGCGTGCAGTGGAGAACAGCGGGGTTATGCTGCCGAAATTTCGTTCGAATCCGGATCACGCGTCTCGTCATGAGCACGCTCCGCTCGGTCACTCTTGGGTGGGTTTGGGATCTATCTGCCTAGGTTGTAGGGCCGTGACATAACGTAACAATGAAACTAATAAGTATTTATCTGTTTCAAAAGGTGTACTCTGAAAAATGGCTGAAGACCGCAGTTGGATGTATACTGGTTGGAAAAAGGATGGTAGACACTCAGAAGATTGGTTCACCAAGACAAATGGTTTCATAGAACGAGCTTTCTCGTTGTCAAACAACAGTAAGGTGCGGTGCCTATGTATGAAATGTCAGAATGCGAAGTGTTTTGACAAAGTGACGTTGACGTTTCACTTGTGTCGAAATGGTTTCATGCAACGTTATGAGGTGTGGACTTTTCACGGTGAGACACCTTCACAAGTCGTAGAAGATCGAGATGTGGATGACAACACAGGGGTCGATAGGATGGATGAGATGCTTGAGGCCATAAATCCTGAATTGACAGAGGATCCTCCTACAACAGAGGCTGAAGCATTTTTCACGCTTCTCAAAGCTTCAGAAGAGCCGTTACATGCAAACACAGCAATGACAGTCCTCACTTTCATGACTAGATTTATGGCAATTAAATCTAAGTATTTCTTTTCTAACAACTGCTACAACGAACTCATCAACTTGATCAGCGATGCCTTTCCACATCCCCATAAACTGCCTAAAGATATGTATCAGTCTAAGAAATTGATTTCTGGTATTGGAATGAAATATGAGAAGATTGATATGTGTCCCGACAACTGCATGCTTTTCTGGAAGGAGCATGCCAACGAGAACAAGTGCTTAAAATGTGATAAAGCGAGATTTGTTGAAGTTGTTAATGAGGACGGTGCAAAAGTAATGACTGAAGTCGCACAGAAGCAGCTTCGCTACTTGCCAGTCACACCCAGACTGAAGCGTTTGTTTCTCTCCAAGAAAACAGCTAGACACATGAGGTGGCACAAAGAAGGTGTACGTGAGAACAATGCAATGATGGTGCACCCGTCTGACGGTGAGGAATGGAAGGCGCTTGACCGCTTCGATCCAGATTTCGCCAAGGATGCGAGAAATATTCGCATCGGGTTGGCGACAGATGGCTTCTCACCGTTCAGTACAAACGCCACACCGTACTCTTGTTGGCCTGTGTTCGTTATTCCGTACAACTTGCCACCATCTCTTTGTATGAAGTATGAGTTCATGTTCCTCAGCCTTATTGTACCAGGACCGGATCATCCTGGTTCACGACTGAACGTGATGTTGCAGACGGTTATGCTGCTAGTTTGAGAAGAGCCGTGAATGTTAAGACTGGAAATCTTACCGGGTTGAAGAGTCATGATTATCACATAATCATGGAAAGACTTTCGCCGGTTATGTTTCGTGGGTACCTTGATGATGCAGTTTGGAAGGTATTAGCCGAACTCAGCTATTTTTATAGACAACTTTGTGCTAAAGAAATCTCAAAGGAGATGATGGAGAAGTTGGAAAGAGAGATACCAGTGCTTTTATGTAAGATGGAAAAAGTTTTCCCTCCAGGTTTCTTCAACCCAATGCAACACCTTCTAATCCATCTTCCGTATGAAGCTAAAGTTGGTGGTCCTGTTCAGTATCGATGGATGTACCATATTGAAAGAGCACTTAGATGTCTGAAACCAATGGTTCGCAATAGGGCAAGGGTTGAAGGTTGTATCGCTGAAGCATTTACACTTCAAGAAGTAGGATACTTTTCAAGTGTCTATTTCGCAGAACATAACAACATTAGTGCTTCCACGTTGCGGTACAATATGGATGAACAATCTCCTTGTAGCGACCTTAACATTTTTCAAACAAGAGGCACCACTGTTGGTTCAAGCACGAGCTACGATGCTTCAACAGATCAAAAGACAGCTGCTTTGCTCTACATGTACGCTAACATAGACGGGATGGACAAATATTTTCAGTAAGTGTTTGTTCGATGTCTATACTAATTAACGTGTACACATATGTGCTAATCATCATATTTTTTTTCTTATTTAGTGAGTTTGATCAACAAAATTGGAAATCTAGGCAGCAACCTACAAGCAAGCAAGTACAATCTATGCGTCATTATGGAGTAAATGGAGGGCCTAACTTCCAAACTTGGTTCCGAAATCATGTAATGTTCTCTTATCTTGTTTATCTTAGTAATTATGTGATATGTTGTAACTGAAAATAAACTTCATATGTTGGACAGTGCACAAAACAAGCTGATGTCCATGAAGATTTGCGCCAACTGTCATACGGATCAATCAAAGTTAAAAGCTTTGGTCGATACGATGTCAATGGGTTCCGATTCCGATCAGCTGAATTTGAAGCTCTTCGTCCTCTAAGGGCAACTTCTAATACTGGAGTTGTGACTAGGGCCGTTGATGCCGAAGGACGTGAAACCAATTATTATGGGATTATTAAAAAATCCTTGAATTCAGTTTTGCTGGGAATAAAGTCCTTAAAGTAGTCTTCTTTGACTGTGATTGGTTCGATCATAACAATGGAATTCGAGAAAATCAATTTGGCATGGTAGAAGTCAAACACAAGGAACGACTTCGAGGGTTCGACACATTCGTACTAGCACACCAAGTCGAGCAAGTGTATTATCTACATTATCCATGTGAAAAGCTTAAAGCTTGGTGGGTTGTACACAAAGTGAATCCTCGTGAGCGGTTATATACACCAGATAATTCTGGGTACGTTGATGAGGTTGATGTTGTTTACCAAGAAGAAGAGTTGCCAGACTCTTTTGTCGTCGAGCCTGGTTTAGGACTCGATGACTTAGTTGGAGATGCAGAAGATGTAGAGACTCGTGAGATGCGAAAACGAAAACGTCAAACAACAACAACGACACAAGATCGATGGTCCGGTTTAAGGAGTAGAGTACATGACCGTGACACTGATGAATTTTGAAAATTGAGTACAAGTAACGTATCAATCATCTCTTCTTTTCTTTCCTATATTTTTTCTTGAAGTTCATTAGCAAATTGTACTTTCAACAGGATGTCGTCGAGCAGCAGACGACGGGAGTCACGGGCACGAGGCTTACTGCCCCCGAGGGCGGACAGAGACTCTGTCTTCTCGGGCAGTCAGTCTAGCGGGAGTAGACGGACTCAGTTGAGGTCCGCTTTACCAGAGCCGTCACAGTGTTCGCCGCAGGTAAATGATATCTAATTACAAAAATTATACAAGTAATTCTTTATTAATAATACAAATCTTTAAAACTGTTAGGATGACTCTACGTTTGAGGACTCCGAGGCTACGGGTTCCTTGGAGGCACCTTTGGAGCCTACTTCTGAGGCTCCTTTGGAGCCTACTTCAGAGGCTCCTTTTGAGCCTGCTGCGGAGGCGGGTTCGGAGGTTCCACAGCCGCGACGTAGCAAGACGCACTACGTGGCTCCTCCTCCGGCTCCTGCAAATCCAGATGATCGGATTGTTATTCGTCCGGTTGGTGACATGTAAGTAAATTTGTAATGAGTCAATATAGATATTATTAGACTTAACTATATGTATTAATTTAGAATCATGTACCAGGTCTTGGTATGACTGTTCCTTCACGGGTCAGGGACACCACCAGCAGGTAAACGGTGTCCTTGGTCGTCTTGTCCGTTTGCACTACCCCGGTGTAGTGAACGGAGCTGCCGCTACTTCTTGGGACGATTATGCTACGGCCCAGGACGTTGCCTACGACAACCACCAGGAGGCTGTGTGGCACGACTTCATGGTAAGTATTAAGAATATTTGTATAGTAATAATCAATCTATTATGGGTTATATACATTTACTTGTATGTTTCTTCTTCAGGCACGCTACCGTTTGGAGGACGAGGCGTCACAGTTGGATCAGGCACGTCTCGTCTTCCATAACGTCTCAAGGAAGTGTGTGACGCAGTCACTCTCGACTGCTCGGATTCAAGCTACGAAGTCGTACTTCAAGCTGCATCCGGACGAGGGTGAGCCGGGGCAGTTCAGGGACGTGGCGGACAAGTACCTCACTGAGGCGCAATACTTAGAGGTACTGTATTTATTTTTACTTTGCTTTATTATCCGATTGTGATCAATGTTTTCATTCAGGTCAGCGTAGCGTGCTTGGACACTCGTCCGGACGCGTACCGTGCTCTGTGTGCCCGTTGGGCGAGCCAGGGCTTCCAGGACGTCTCTAAAACCCGTCGCGAGTGTAGAGGGACGGACGGGAAACACCATTTGGGTGGGGACGGCTTCGTACGTCTTGCTAAACGGATGGTAAGTGTGATTCAAATTCTATTTAAGTGATTTTATAATACATCATTGTTCTAACATGTAACGATAGGAGCGTGAGACCGGTCGGGAGCCAGCGCCTATGGAGGTGTGGGTGAGGGGTCATTTGGGAAGTGACCCGTCGCAGCCTGACCAGCTGTCTTCCCAGAAGTCGACTCAGCATGTGGTGAGTTATTTTGTAATGTTAATTGAATTGTCTTTAATTATTAATGATATTGAGATTATGTTCCTCTATTTGCAGGCAAAGTACCGAGAGGAGGTGCAAAAGCTTCGAGGCGAGGGTTATGATTGGTTGGGCGCTCCTGTCGTCCTCGAAGCCGTTTATGGAAGCGGTGGCGGTAAACCTCACGGACGGTAAGTTTTGTTGTTTTCAGTTTACTATCATGAAGTTTGAGATATAAGATATTGATAATCTTACTCCGTCGTGCAGGTTAGGCGTCCTCGATGGAGCGGTTGACTCGAGGCAGGCGCGAGCTTGCTCGAGAGCCTCTTCATCGCAGTATGCCGGCTCCAGCAGCAGCCACACAAGTCGAGATGTGGAGCTTCAGAGCGTTCGTGAGGAGCTCCAGAGGACTCAAGAAGCACTCAGGAGTAGGGACGAGGCGCTTCGGACTAGAGACGAGATGCAGGCTGCGGCGCTTCGGGCTAGAGACGAGTATCAAACCTCGTTCATGCTACAGTGGCAAGCTGACATGCAGGTATGTTTTGATAATTGTACATAACATTTTTAATATATAAATGACTTGTATAATGATTTCCTTTGTATTTGCAGGCTATAGCAGCAGGATAGCCTGCTGCCTTTCCGCAGTGGGCGCCGCCACCGATGGAGATGCCACCTATGCCGACGACGGGAGCAGAGGTACAAAAAGTCCTTAAGTTAGTTAAGTTTGTTCAAATTTAGTAAAATATGCATTTTTGTACTCAACTTGCACTTGACAGGGATCGAGGACGCAGGCTCAAACTCCGTCGCCCCAAACTCCTGCTTTTGGACAAGGGCGGGAGGACGACTTTCTGAACTCCGATGGCAGCGGACGGGGTAGCGGCGGCGGCTCCTGAAATGATGGTAAGTAGTGGTTCTTCGCCTTTTCTTGAGTGTAGATGTAGCTTGAGATTTTTGTGCTTCAATACATGAGTCGAATGATGCCATAGAATTCAACTTTGTTCTTGAGTTTGCTAGACTTGATAGTCTTTTACTTATCTTCTTTACATTTTGGGATGTTAGATATATGCATTTGTTAGGTAGTCTTTTACTTGGTCACACATCTTATTTATGTTTGCAAGATCCTTGAACTTTGACTCTATTACTCTCTTTGCCTCCATTAGCTCGCCCTGATATAAGATGTTTTTCTTTGAATGTTATTTTGCAAGGAAAGAAGGCAAAGTTCGGTCGGCGGCTACGAGGTTTCGAGAGTGTTTCTTGTGTATGCTTATGTAAACTTTGATGATTGTGGCTCACGGACTCGTGAAGAGTTTATGTATAGAGTTTATGTGCTTTTGTGTGTATTTCTGTCTTGCTGATCTGTATATTTGTATCCTGCTGCCTGTGTGATCTGGCCATCGAGCCAGTGTACTATTTTTAATTTTTTTTAAAAAAATTAAAAATCTAATAGACGATGGTTTTGCTGTACCGTCGTCTATTAGGTCACTTATAGACGACGGTTTCTGTATGGCCGTCGTCTATTAGGTCACTTATAGACGACGGTTTCTGTATGGCCGTCGTCTACAAGTTCATCAATAGACGACGGTTCCCGCGGCACCGTCGTCTATTGGTTCAACAATAGACGACGGTTTCCACCCACCGTCGTCTATAACCTCCACCCGGTGCCACGTGGCCGTCTGTGGTTATTGACGACGGCCAATGAGCACCGCCGTCAATTATTTTATAGACGACGGTAACCGTCATCTATAAGCTTATAGTTGACTAATAAACGTTGACGGCCGAAAACCGTCGTCTATAAGGAAAAACCGTCGTCTATTCTTTATAGACGACGGTTTTAGCTTATTGACGACGGTTTTCGGCCCTCGTCTATTATCGAGATTGTTGTAGTGGGGCGCCTCAGCGTACATGCGCCCCGCCGGTGCCTAGGCGTCCAACGTCCCTTTAAAACACTGGCTTGATACAAGTAAAAAGAACACAATGATTCAATGGGGCCGTAGATTGGGAACTAAGTTCGAAATACAAAAATAAAATGTGTCTCCAAAAGAGTTGGTGTCTAGGTGTACCGTGTGCATATATTTATGCTTTACTCAGCATCCATCCAGTGGGGCATGGAAGTACAGTATGCTGGTTTCAGTGGCCTAAGGTTAAGGCTGTCCACACTCGTTACTTTATATAATATTCTCTTTCTACTTTTACAGTATTTACTCTAAATTTACACTATCCAGCAAACTTTACAGCAACACCGGTGTAGACGTCCTAAGACACCAGGTATCAAAGTGCAAAGGTTTAAATTCTGATTCCTATTTTTTTCTTTTTTAAGAAGAAAAAGAAGAGTATGTCTAACTAAATAGAAACATAATAGTCGAAATAGATGATGCCTGACGATATTGGTCTAAAACCTAAGATTGCCACACCAAGTGAGTTGTTCATAATTCTTTTAGGTATCAAGCATGTTAGATGTACAAATAACTCGCAACAACAACAACAAAGCCTTTGTCACAAGTCACAAGCATGGATGGGCTAGATATGAAACCCAATATTTTTATTTAAAAGAAGAAGTAAAAGAGAGATAAGAGTAAAAAAAATACAAGAAAGCTAAGATTCTGGCATATGAATTGCTAATTTTCATGCAATTCTATCATGAGCTAATTCTTTAGGTACATTCCAGTCACTAAAGTTTTGTTTTACATCCTCCTTCTAAGTCAACCTTGGTCGTCCTCTGCTCCAATATTTTCTCTACCCTTAATAATTCTACTATTAATCGGTGCTTCCGATGGTGTCCGTTGGATATACTCGAACCACCTTTAGTTGATATTGGACTAGCTTCTCTTCAATTGATGTCACCTCTAATCCCATCATGAATCACCTCATTCCTAATTTGATCTTTTCTTGTGTGGCCGCACACCCAGCATAGCATAGGACAAAGGCTACGGTGGATAAAATTTAAATTCTACATATTCACAGACGCAATTGTTAGACTATATATATTTGTGTATTTTGGGCCGTGTGCCTCATTGGACTAATGACACATGTATCCAACCCCCTACGACCATATGTACCCTTGACACTCCATCAATCAATCCAATCCACTCATTTACTTCCAACATGATATCAGATTAGGGTTTCTTCTTCTCTCCCCACACCCATCTGCCACCAGCCATTCTCATGGCTGGCACCGCCGCCACCGATGCACGGTGGACCGGCGAGCTTCTGCGGATTACTCTCCCCCACCTCTCTCTCGGCGCGCCATCTCTTGACACGCCCACGCTTGCATCCCCTCTCTCTCTGTATCCCTTGCTCCGAGTTCTAGTGCCACCACCTGGTTGGCTGGTGAGCCGCCCACCACCATGCAGCCTCACCTACCGGCCCGCCGCTGATCGACGCGTTGCTCCCCTACCCTATTGCTTTCCCAGTCGTCGGTGGAGTCGCGGTCGCCCTGCTCTTCCCACAGCCCCTGTCAAATCTGTAGCCACCGGAGCCAAATCGGCTGCCTCGGACGGCCACGCCAACTCTTGGTTGGCTTCCGACGATCGCGCCGACATCGCTTGGACTGGTTTGGCCGTTGGATTTGGTTCGGCTGGCCGCACACAACCTGAATCTAGGACTTCTGCAGTTGCATCGGCCGCACCCTTGGCTGCCGCTGGGCCCCTGGGATCCCTCCTCCCCACCAGACAATCGCTGCTCACCACCCATGGCAGGGACGCCGCCGCTGACCCTGATGCTCTGCGCCGCGCCCACTCCGCGGCCCACCTGCCCGCACCCTCCCCCGAGGACGTCTCTATGGCCAAGCTCAACCGTGAGCGCCAGTTCACCTTCATCCTCGCCGTTGGCCTGTCCATGGTTGGGATCTGCGCTGCCTACCCTAACTACGCCAGACCTCCGTGCCACAGTGGCCGCCGAAGCTCGATTCGGTGGTCTATCGCCTTGGGCCATCGGGCTAAGATTTGGCACGCCGAGGCCTCTAGCCGCCTCTGTATCCATGGCCAACCCGCCGACCCTTGGCATCGCCGCACTACTACAAAATGCTTCATCGCAGGCGGTTCTAAACATATTATCGCATACGGTTTTAAAAACCGCCTGTAACGAAGAGCCTGTGAAAATGATCGATTAACACAGGCGGTGGCATAATCCGCCTGTGAAACTACATTTTCACAGGCGGTTTTTAATAAAAAACCGCCTGTGAAAATACATTTTCACAGGCGGTTTTTAATTACCAACCGCCTGTAAAAATGCATTTTTACAGGCGGTTTTTTATTAAAAACCGCCTGTGAAAATGGCTAGTGAAACAAAAAAAAATTTCACATGTGCCGCTGGGAGTCAGAAGAGGTCGCGCCGCCTGGAGGCCGCCGCGTTGCCTGGAGCCGAAAGAGCGCCGCCAAGTGTCGAAGGAGGTCGCACCGCCGAGAGCCGGAGGAGCCGTGCCGCCCGAAGCC
>JAYESD010000004.1:110815786-111034459 GCA_036927565.1 Tuctoria greenei | reverse complement strand
CTGGCTTTTGACGGGCCAACTGTCCAGCTACGCACTTGTTTCCAGCAGTGCACCCCAACAACCTCTGACACCCTATTGGGTGGCTAACTTGGGTGTTTTCCTACTACATCATATCAGACGTCGAGCTACTCTCTTCTTCTCATCCTTCTATCTATCGTTGTTGGAAGTGGATCTGTTCTTTCGGTTAACTCAGTAGGTGATTCGTCCTTTTCGTCTTCAGAATGTTTTGGTTGCCCCTAACATTATTCATAACCTTCTTTCCGTTCATCAGTTCACCACTTAAAATTGTTGTCCTGCTCCTTTAGCTAGTCTGTGATGGATCTTGCCGGTCGACGACTTCTCCTTTGTTATGACAGTTTGGAGCTCTTGTACACCCTGCTTCTCCCTGCCTTCACATCATTTCTCTGCAGACATTGACTACTACATTTCATCTACCACTTGGCACCATTGTATTGATCATCCTGACCATGATGCCTTGTCTAAGCTGTATATTAGTTCAGTCTTCTCGTGTACCAGGGATACCTAGGGATGAAAACGGGTGGATATGGATGGATAAAATGCTTTTCCATATCCATATCTATATAATAGTTTCGGAAATAGATTGAGATCGATGTTGTCGGAAATGGATTCGATATCGTATATGTCGGATGTATCAGAAACAAATTCATTGTGTTGGTACCCAGCATACTGGGTATCCTCACGCATAAGCTAAAAGCACCTAAGTACCTGCCTCTCTACTGAGGCAGGGGTCGGATGGTGCCAAACATAAAGAAGGCCTAGATCTCAACCTTCCTTAGGTACGGGTTAGGGCGCTGCCACATGGACCTCAAGACGGGGCCCAACTCCCCCGAAGAGACGGGCTCCCGAGCTGCCACGTGTCCAGTGGGACGGACCCTGCTCCTCTATAGGAGTGAGCTCTGGTGCTGCCACGTGGTCCAAAGCACCAGGTCGGCCACCTCTCGCGGAGGCGGGCTCCGGCTCTACCACGTGTCTTGCAGTTTCGGATCCCCAACTCACCTCAAGGATGGGCTCCGGGGCTGCCAAGTGGCCCACTATACAGGACCCGACCACCATCACGGAGGCTAGCTCCCATGCTGCAACGTGTCCTGCAACTTGTCTTGGACGGTGGGTTGTGGGAGTTAAGGGGCGATGCGTCTTGTCTAAATCAAACATTGAAGATACACACCCTCCCCCGGCGCACAACGCGGTGCATGCCTCCTGTCAGGTACCGCTGCACCCAATCGCATCACAGTCAAGATGCCGCAGGCCTATCCCACTCCACCAAGTGGTAGATTACGACGACAATACAGTTGGATGGGACATTCCCTGCCAACATCCATGACTACGCATGGGCCACTAGTGACCGAGGCAGCAAGACTGCGAGACTTCAAGCCACGATCAGAGGCAGCGTAGTGGAGAAGCTTCACCCCTTTTAGGATAATATCGCTGCGGGGCCACCTTTTGGGTCCCGGGCCATGCTTGTAAGGTGCTCGTCCTTACTATAAAAGGACCGGGTAGCCTACGTTGCAAGACACACACATTTCACCACTCAGACAATAGATCTCAAACCGTGGAGTAGGGTATTACGCTCTAGTGGCTCGAACCACGTAAAACCACTATCTCACCCATTCTCTCATACGCGTAGCCTCGCCTAAGGACTAAGCCCTAGTGATCAAGAACCTCCGCAGGCTGCTCTTAAAGTAGGTTCGGGGAAAGTGTTTGCAAAAACACTTTGACATTTGGTGCCATATAGGGGTTTTTTCCTCTAAAAAGTGGTTGCGCTTTCACCACAATGGTGAAGATCAAGCGACCAGAACAAGCTGCATAAGGTCGACCTGCAGGTCGATGAAGACGTGGAAATGGAATTCCAAAAGCCGAACGGGCTGTTGAGACAATCCACCAAGTTGAGGACTTCGACCCCAACAACAACCACGAGCGTCGCAAAGGACTGCACGTCATCTATGGGGGATCTGGATCCTGCGTTTCAGAACACAATCAAGACCCTGCACCGAGCAGTGGCTTCGGTATGTGACACCCGCCGGTTCTGAAAAATGAACCAATTGCAGTATATGTGTGTCCAGGATGTTTAACACACATACACAAGTGATTCACAAATGATAAACAGATAATAACTATAACACAAAAAAATTAACAAGTACTTTTATTACAATATTCAAATAATCCCCATGTTACACTGTAATTATCATTAATAATAATATTACTGCAGCGGAAATAATCTAATTAAGCAACTAAGTAAACTAAGCAAAAGGGATAGCGTGACTCCAAGCAACACCACAAGCAAGTCGACGGCAGCACACAGCCTAGTACTCTGCATTATCATCACGATACTCCCAGACATCACCTGAAACTATTGGTGGGGGAATTGCAAGGGTGTGTACATGTCGTACTCAACAAGTGTGGGAAAATAATGACATGTAGCTTAAACAAGGCATTGATAATAAATAATGGCTAATTGCTGAAAAGTACTTTTAAAAATAAGTAAAAGCATCTTATTATGTCCATGTGAAATAATCCCATCATAGCCCACATAAATATAATAATATGAAACCAGCATTAGTTATTCGTCCATACCCCAGATTCTCACTTTCATAAATAACCATATCCATTTATCACAATTCAATCCATAACCATATCCATAACCATAACCAATACCAAACAATCCCAAATATCAAGTTTATCACTAATCATGTGAGGGTCCAGGTTACTAATGACCGCTAGCACGACTATCATGATAGTTTTAGACACACTCTGCAGAGGTTGCACCACTTTACCCACATGTTTGTGATTTCATCACCTTTCAGTGACTAAGAATCTCCCTTATGCCGTCTCACATATCCTTGGGTGTGTGGTTCTGAAAAAATGAACCAAGTGCAGTATATGTGTGTCCAGGATGTTTAACACACATACACAAGTGATTCATAAATGATAAATAGATAATAACCACAACACAAATAAATTAAGAAGTACTTTTATTACAATGTTCAAATAATCCTCAGGTTACACTCTAATGATAATTAATGATAATACTACTGCAGCATCAATAATCTAATTAAGCAACTAAACAAACTAAGCAAAACGGATAGCGCGGCTCCAAGCAACACCACAGGCAAGTCGACGGCAGCACACATCATCACGATACTCCCAGACATCACCTGAAACTATTGGTGGGGGAATTGCAAGGGTGAGTACATGTCGTACTCAACAAGTGTAGAAAAATAATGACATATAGATTAAACAAGGCATTGATAATAAATAATGGCTAGTTGCTGAAAAATACTTTAAAAAATAGGTAAAAAGCATCTTACTATATCTATGTGAAATAATCCCATCAAAGTCCACATAAATATCATAATATGAAACCAACATTAATTATTCATCCATACTACATATTCTCACTTTCATCAATAACCATATCCATTTATCACAATTCAATCCATAACAATACTTGCCAACGAATTCAAGGCCTTAGGAAAATCATCCTACAATCCATAACCATAACCAATACCAAACCATCCCAAATACCAAGTTTCCCACTAATCATGTGAGGGTCCAAGTTGCTAATGACCGCTAGCACGACTATCATGATAATTTTAGACACACTCTGCAAAGGTTGTACCACTTTATTCACATGTTTGTGATTTCATCACCTTTCAGTGACTAAGAACCTCCCTTATGCCGTCTCACACTTCCTTGGGTGTGTGGACAAGATATCACAAAATAGCTTTTACAAGGGACTACTAGCATATATGGACCCACTAAGACTTTACCAGCAGGCTTGAATCTCCATTCTCCCACCCACGAGCCCCCTCATGTGCCATGCACATCCCAGGGTAGCCCTTCTCGACTCCCATTCCCCACACCATCCAATGGTCCATACAATACCAGCAACACACCTAATTATTCAGCTACGTCGCACCAATACTTGGCCTTGTGGTGATACTGTAAATCCTGGATGGTCGCTACACGAACCGGTTCTTAGATCTAAAGCAAGCGAAACCACCATAACATCCAACCCAGTCCACAGTCTATGCTTGCTTAGATCTTCCAAGTCCCATGTTTACCAATTAACCATGTTCATCAATTCTCATCATTCATAACTTCATTAATTCACAATTAAGCCATTTGGTAGTTTTCCCATCCAAATTAATTAAAGTGAATCAAAAAGGTAAAAGCCCTTCCCGACTCTCTACAATATATTCCAAGCGACAAGGACGATCAAATAAGACTAGTAAACACCTATTTTTGGGTTTCTCATCAATTTGACACAAGCATGCAATTTTGCAAACAAAACATTTAAAAACAGGATCAATATGATCAATGACACTTGCCTTTCTATTGATCTTGGTTAGGGTCGAAGGCTTCAAAATTCTGGTGCTGGAGGTCCTTGACAGCACCCTGTAGAGCAAAACCTTCATTTCCGCGCAACGAACATACAAACAGACATTACAATCAATAAATGCTCATATATTACTCAATATGCCATGTCATGCATGATTAATGCAATTGTGAGGTAAAACTCGTTAATAAGTTACTATTAATGTTTACTAACTGGTCCTAATAGTTTTTAACAAGTTCATACAAGTTTGGAATTGATTCGAGTCAAATTGGAACTAATTCAGCGTGAAGCAGATTCAGATACTGGACAAGTCCGGTGCCAGAGCCGCACTAGTCCGCCATGATCAAAAATGGAATTTAGGGTTTTCGTGATATGTGAGAATTGGGGTTGAATTTGCATGAAAAAGGGAAAGTAGAAGGCGTACCACGTGTGTAGAACTCGAAGAATATCGAATTAGTGCAGCACTTGAATCTTGGCGATCTAGGGTTGGTGATGAAGTGTTGATGGAGAGTTGAGGGTGAATTGGTGATGAAGATAGAAAAGTCGATGAAGATCTTGCTTGATTGATCCTCCTTCGTTTTCTCCCTCTCCTCCTTGCTTCTGGATCTTTTCTTGATGACGTCTCCCACGAACTAGGGTTTGAGTTTCTTTCAATATTGGAAAAGAGGTGAAAAATTGGGGTGTTGGGTTGCTTATATAGAGGTGGAGAGGTAGGGTTTGATGGATTTCGTGTTCAAGGTGGTGGAGGCCGTGTACGGGTTCCACATGAGCTCCAAAGACATTAGACATGACGTTCTTAGACCTAATTAAGGTAAATACCTAAAAACCAATCGTGGAGAATTAACAGAATCCGAAAATTGGTTTTGAAGGCCGGACTAGTCCGCAGTATGGACCGGACAAGTCCATTCTTGTACAATAAGGGACTTCGGACTAGTCCGGTGTTGATATCGGACAAGTCCGGGGTTGGATCATACTAAATTAGGTGTTTTCGGACAAGTCTGAAGTGTTACAGAAAGGCTGATCGGACTAGTCCGGTAACATAAAGGACTAGTCCATTATGCTCCAGTAAGGCTGATAGGACTAGTTCGTGGTGATAAAGGACTAGCCCGATGTTGTCCAGTGGGGGCATTCAGACTAGTCTGCTATTTTTGGGACTAATCCGGTGTCTGGCCCATTTTTTGACTTGATTCTTTCTTCTAATTCTTTTACGTTTGTTGCTTTTCATCCTACTTAATGATTTTGCATGAGCTCATCATTTATATTTATATATATATCCTTTAGTTTCATTTATTTCTTTTATCTCATATTTGTTATGGCTAATAAATTACTTTTGGCATATTTATTTTGGTAATTAACTTTCAATGCTTGAGGATGAATGCAAAATGCAAGATGAGATGCATATATTTTATATTTTCTTTGTAAAAAATTTTTATCCTATTATTAACTCTAAATTCCCATTTAAAGTCCAAATTTGCCAAAACTCGAAAATCAGGTTGTCACAATTCTACCCCACTTAAAATGAATCTCGCCCTCGAGATTCAGATGAGTTAAAGAAGAGATTTGGAACAAAAAATTTTAAATTCCCTTCTTATATTTGAATTAGCCAAGTTTGAAAATTTTGGGATGTTACAATCTACCCCCCATTAAAAAGAATCTCGCCCTCAAGATTCGAGCGGATTAGAGAAGAGATGAGGGAACTTCATAGCGTCTTCATACTCCGACGTAGCTTCATCCAAAATAATGAATCTTCTGGTTGTGTCCATCTTCCATTGAAGTAGAGGTTGAACGAGATAGAGAAGAGAGATAGAAGGAATCCTCAACTATATGCATGCATCAAGGTGTATGAAACTAAGCAACTATCTATACTAGCCTATATGGATGTGGCAAACGCTAAAGCATCCCACAATCCTCTACTAAGCACACAAGTAAACACTACATAGCAAACAACACACCAAACAAACCACAAAGCTTCCTGAGTGTTCCTATGTGCTCTAAAGTGTCCATTCTATCTAGGTTGATCCTACGGTCAACCTGTGGCTCTGATACCAATTTGTGACACCCGGTTTAAAAAAATGAACCAAGTGCAGTATATGTGTGCCCATGATGTTTAACACACATACACCAATGATTCACAAACGATAAACAGATAATAACCACAACACAAATAAATTAACAAGTACTTTTATTACAATATTCAAATAATCCTCAGGTTACACTCTAATGATCATTAATGATAATACTACTGCAGCGGAAATAATCTAATTAAGCAACTAAGCAAACTAAGAAAAAGGGATAGTGCGACTCCAAGCAACACCACAGGCAAGTCGACAACAGCACACATCCTAGTACTCCGCATTATCATCACGATACTCCCAGACATCACCTGAAACTTGGTGGGGGAATTGCAAGGGTGAGTACATGTCGTACTCAGCAAGTGTGGGAAAATAATGACATGTAGCTTAAACAAGGCATTGATAATAAATAATGGATAATTGCTGAAAAGTACTTTTAAAAATAGGTAAAAAGCATCTTACTATGTCTATGTGAAATAATCCCATCATAGATCACATAAATATGATAATATGAAACCATCATTAATTATTCATCTATACTCCAGATTATCACTTTCATCAATATCCATATCCATTTATCACAATTCAATCCATAACCATAACCAATACCAAACCATCCCAAATACCAAGTTTCCCACTAATCATTTGGGGTTCCAGGTTGCTAATGACCGCTAGCACGGCTACCATGATAGTTTTTGACACACTCTGCGAGGTTGTACCACTTTACCCACATGTTTGTGATTTCATCACCTTTCAGTGACTAAGAACCTCCCTTATGCCATATCACACTTCCTTGGGTGTGTGGCCAAGAGATCACAAAATAGCTTTTACAAAGGGACTACTAGCATATATGGACCCACTAAGGTTTCACCAGCATGCTTGAATCTCCATTCTCTCACCCACAGGCCCCCTCATGTGCCATGCGGATCCCAGGGTAACCCTTCTCGACTCCCATTCCCCGCACCATTTAATGGTCCATACAATACCAGCAACACACCTAATTATTCAGCTACGCCCCACCCATACTTGGCCTTGTGGTGGCACTGTAAATCCTGGATGGCCGCTCCACGAACCGGTCCTTAGATCTAAAGCAAGCGAAACCACCATAACAACCAACCCAATCCACAATCCATACTTGCTTAGATCTCCCAAGTCCCATGTTTACCAGTTAACCATATTCATAAATTCTCATCATTCATAACTTCATTAAATAACAATTCAGCTATTTTGTAGTTTTCCCATCCTAACTAAAGCGAACCAAAAAGGTAAAAGTCCTCCCCGACTCTCTACAATATATCCCAAGCGATAAGGATGGTCAAACAAGAATAGTAAACACCTATTTTTGGGTTTCCCATCAATTTGACACAAGCATGCAATTTTGCAAACAAAACATTTAAAAATAGGATCAATATAATCATGGACACTTGCCTTGCTCTTGAGCTTAGTTAGGGTCAAAGGCTTCAAAATTTTGGTGCTGGACGACAGCACCCTTTGGAGCAAAACCTTCTATTCCGCGCAACAAACATACAAAACAGACATTACAATCAATAAATGCTCATATATTACTCAATATGCTATGTCATGTATGATTAATGCAATTGTGTGTGAGGATCGGGTCCGCACATTCCAGGAATCGCAGAGGGTGGTGCCGTGCGATGCGGCACCCAAAAACACACACAAAAAGAATACAACAAAATACAAAGTTTTATTTATATAAACAACGGAAGTCTTTTACAATACTTAATATAAAGCAGAAGATAATACTCATAGCTGAACTATCAGCCTAGCAACGGGGTTGTCGAAGGTCGTAAACGACACTTCCCCCGGACCTGCTTAGAGAGCAGCCCGCAGAGGTTCTTTGGATTCACGAGGGCTAGTCCCAGGAGATCGAACACAGCAGAATGATGAACATAGCAGATTTACGTGGTTCGGGCCGCTGGAGCGTAATACCCTACGTCCACGGGAGTGTTGTGTATTGCCTTGCTTGAGCGTGTATGAGCCTTGGTCTAATTTTTTTGTCCGTCCCCTGTGAAGGCCGTCTGCAGAGCCCTTTTATAGTTCAAGGACTCTACAGTCACAAGGTGGGTCCCAGTACCCGACAGGTGGTCCTGGGGAGAGCCAAATCGTATACAAGATCTAGGATTAATTGCTATCTACTTCCCTTTGTCAGGGATGTCAATGCGCCGTCCCGCCGCGTCGTGCGCCAGGGCTACACATAGTTGGTGATGATGGCGGTGCACGTCTCGTCCGTCTTGTCCTCGCGGCCCATTCGTCCGTCTTGCGGCGTGGGTCTGTACCGGCTACTTGGACAAGACAGGACACTAGAGCCTTGACTTTCGTAAGCGTGGCTCAGCTTGCCTGGGGAAGACGCATGTACTTAATGCCTGTCTAAGCAGCGCACGCATTTCTTTACTGCAGCTTCCTACCGCACTGAGTTGGCCGTCCGCCATGCGGTTACGCTGGAGCCTGCCTCTGTGGGAAGTAAAGCACTTGACGAAACAGGCCACGTGGCGCATTCAGAGCCCACTCCTATGGAGGGGTGGGGGCTCAACCCTGCAGGCCACATGGTAGCTCCGGTGCCTTTCCCTGCGAGGGCGCAGACTTGGCCCTGAGGTCCTGATTGGCCACATGGCGGCTCTGGAGCCCTCCTCAGCGGGGAGGCGTGGGCTTGGCCCTGAGGTCACGATTGGCCACGTGGCGGCTCCGGAGCCCTCCTCAGCTGGGAGGCGTGGGCTTGGCCCTGCCGGCCACGTGGCAGCTTGGGAGCCTCCACCGACGGGGAGGTAGGATCAGGTCCTTCCCTCCTCAACGTGGCAGCCTCGGATTCGGCTTCTTAGGCAGAGGCAGAGTCCTTAGTGGTTTTCTCCTATGCGCGGGGGTACCCGGTCTGCAGGGTACCGACAGTGGCCCCCGAGCCCACCTCGGGAGGGTCGTCGATACCACAGGTGGGGTCTTCTCCCTTTTCTTCCCGCGCAACTCTTCCGATTCCGCTTCAAGGCAGTTCCCCAGGCGACACGCCCCTGCCGTTGAGGCGACGTGTCTCCTTCCGGTAAGCGAAGGTGCTGAACAGGCGCCGCGCGACGTGACTCCTTCCTTCAATCGTGCTTTAACTGCGGTGGTTCCCAAGGTGGCTCCTGCACTTCCGCTGCTTTTTGCCCTTTCGGAAACCGCCGAGTTACCTCCCGCATAGCTAGCTGCCCGACTCGCCTTCTTTGTCGAGCGACCCAGGCCCTCATGTCATTGCCCATACGGGTTCATTACTCTTCTACTGGGGCTGCGGCGATCCACACTTTTGCGCCTGTTGGCCTGCAGGGGTGCATAAAAAGAGAACTTTCCCCCTGAGGGTCCTTTCTCCTGCCTCTGCATCCCTGCGCTCATGCTTTTGCCTCAAGCCCAGTTCTTGCGCTCTAGTTCCCAGTCTCCCCGTCCAGAGCTTCCAACCTCAGCCCTCATGGCGAGCATCTTGCCCAAGTCTAGGTTGTCCAGGCCCGCCGACCTGGCCCCCATGCGCCGGCTTCTTGGCTGGCATACTCCTGAGCGGGAGTCGTGGCTCCGTCCTAGGAGGCTCTCGCTGAGCCTCTCTGCCGGGGAGATTGTCCTCTTCTCGTCGTACGTGCTGGCCGGCTTCGTCCTGCCAGCATCCGCCTTCCTAGTCATGCTCTTGGAGACCTTCGGCCTCCAGCTCCACCACCTCGCGCCGAACTCGATCGCCATGCTGGCGGTCTTCGCTCACCTCTGCGAGATGTTCGTGAGGGTGATGCCGTCGGTAAAGCTCTTCCGGTACTTTTTTGTACTGAGGGCCACCGGCAGGAGTTCGAAGGAGCACCTCGGCGCCTACTACTTCTAGCGCCGGACAAAGGTCCCCACGAGGTACATGGCTTCCTTCAACTCCGCAAGGTGGGAGCTGTGGCGCGAAGATTGGATGATCGCCAAGGTTGAGGCCCACGATCGGATGTGCCTCCCCACCGGGATCCCCTACTCCGAGCGATCATTCTGGGAGGAGCGCCCAGAGCTGGAGGAGGCGTTCAACCCGGTGCTGGAGAGGATCCAGATGTTGATGGACCACGGGCTGTCGTCTGCCATGGTGCTGAGGGACTTCATGTCCTGTCGCATAGCTCCGCTTAAGCACCGTGCTCGCCCGGTGTCGATGTTCACCGGCCTGTCGGACTGCACCCGTCCCGAGATCGGCCCTGGCTCCAATCTGGGCGAGCAGCAGCTACTCGACATGCTGACCCGGGTCTGCCCCGACGACGTCTCCGCTGAGGCATTTTCTCTTCCGTCGGCCTGCCGCCCCTTGTGCTCGGACTCCGAGCTAAGGAGGCAGCTGCTGAAGACGATGCCGACCCTTGACGAGTCCGGGCTGGCGCGGCGCCAGATCGGGGACCCGTTCCGGGGGGTTAGCATTGCTGACGACGCTGAGGGAGGCGAGGCTCCCTTAAGCGATGTTGGTTATTCAAGCGACGACTCCTCGAGCGGCCCCCAACACCATCCATGGGGTGGCGTCGTCGCCCCCGGCGACAAGGGGAAGGGGAAGGTGCCGGTTTCGGTGCTGGACCTGTCCCCCAAGAAGCGCGCTCGGTCGCTGCCGCCGGCCCCTTCTGCCCCTCGTCAGGACTCCGGAGCCCTGCCGCACTCGTCACCAAGGGGCGCCGATGGCGCCACCTTGCCGCCCGAGTCCTCCACACGGAAGAGGGGGAGGCTTCTCAACGCCGACGGGACCCAGCGTTCCCTCTCCGTTCGGAGGGGTGCCAGACCTCAAGGGTACCACCGACACCATCACCACAGGGGCCCCCAGCACACTCAGGGGCCCCCATCATGGGTTTGGGGGGTCCGAACCCCCCCAACCCTTTCGGGAAGCGGTGGAACTTCAGCGTCCCCCGGTAAGCCTGCTCAGATTTTACCTTGGGTGTTCTTTGCTGTGCGCCTACCCTGTCAATCTCTTATGGTCTAAGCTTGCTTGGTTTCAGCGCCTCCACAGCTACTCCACCACCCACGGGCACTTCTGCTGGAGGGTGTGCCGCTCCAGCCGGCTCGCGGGGATCGTCTGCTGCCTCGGGCCCTGCTCCGGTGCCCCAGGCTGCTGCCGCTGGGGTACCTCGGGCCCCTGTGTCTGAGACCCCCGCAGCGGCTGCCGGAGCCCAACCACGCGCGCCGATGACCGCCGCCTCGCCTACCAACGACTCTGCGTCCACCGGCTATTCCATTCCGGTCGACGCCGCCGCGCCCTCCGACACTGCTGCGTCGGCTGGTGCCACCGCCCCGGGTGCTGCCATCCGGGAGGGGGCCCTGGTCCTCGCCTCCCCAGTGGTCCTCCAAATGGAGGACGATATTGAGGAAGTGGGGAGGCAGGGGCCTGCTGCTACGGTGGAGCCCCCCCCCCCCCCCCTGTCCGAGGCTATGGCCGTGGCCTACTCCGGCTTCCGGCAGGCCTAGGCGGCCCTTGCCCGGGAGAAAGGGCGGCTCGAGGACGAGGACGACTGGCTCCGAGAGTGGGCGAGGGCTCTGGAGGCCCGGACCCAGCTGGCAAAGAGCCGAGCGGCCCAGCGGGAGGCGGTCGTTCGGGAGGAGATGAAGATCCTCGAGCAGGAGCGCGACCTCATCGCCCAGCTGGACGCCGTCACCCAGAAGCTGAAGGCAGACACCGAGGCCATCCACGCTGAGGCCAGCTCCTGCCACCAGGCCTGCGAGGACCTTCAGCACCTGCTGTCCCTCTGGGAGGCTGCTCTAGCCGAACGGGAGCAGGAGCTGGCGGCGAAGCAGGCCGAAGTGGAGGCGACCTGCCGCGGGCTCATCCTCCAGCAGGAAGGGGCGAGAGTCCGCGCCGTTGAGCTGGACCGCCGGGAAGTCGCCGTAGCTAAGGTGCAGCAGGCCCAGTCTGCTGAGCGCCAGGCCCTCCTAGACCGCGAGTTCAACGTCGCCCTCATGGAGGGTGACTTGAACCGCCATGAGGCGGGGGTCGGCGAGCGCGAGAGGGCCCTGGCGGCCAGGGTGAAGCGGTTCCTGGACAGCGGCCCTCGGGCACTGGCGGCGGCCTAGCAGGAGGTGGCAGAGCTCCGGGCGGCGTGCTCTGCCGAGGCCCAGAAGGTCTGGGAGTTCCTCGGTGGTGCCGACTCGGCTCTGGTGCCGCTCGGCTTGAGCCCGATGCGCATGGGGGAGCCGGCGCAGGAGGTGAGTCAGGTGTTCCCGGCGCTCGACTCCACCAGCTCGAGGATGCGCTCGCTGGGGGCCATCCTTGACAACCAGCTAGAGGCCAAGGGACGGATGCTGGTGAAGGAGGTGGTGACGCACATCCTGTCCTGCTACCGGAGCTGGTACCCCGACGTCTCCCTGCAGCTGGTCCTCGAGGGGCCCATCGCCGAGAGGGAAGAGGCCGCCAAGTCTGAAGTTTTGGATGCGGTGGCACTCATCGCCTCAAGGTTCCATCAGAGCGGCTGAGGGCTCCCCGGGCGTCTGTTTAAGTTTTTGTCTTTCTGTCTTTTGTCTTGTGGTTGATTGTGATGACAAACTCTTTATTTGTGCGATAAAAAATCTGTCTGTGGTGCCCTTTTATACTCAGCTTGCTTTTATTTCCAGCAATGTCTTCCGGCTGCTTGTTGTTCCTTAGCTTCCAGGACCTACCATCCCCCAAAGTATGGCCCCCTGACAGGCGTGGCCAGTTGTTATGGGCACTCTTGTCATACACTTAGGGTTTAGGGCGGACCAGTGCAGGAGGAGCCTAGGATTCGTAGATAGCATTGCCGTAGCTGAGTATGCAGGTATGTCGACAGCGGCCCCCCTGGGGGTGCCGCCGGAGCTTCAGTTCCGCGGTGGCCAACATCTTTATGGAGAGGTCGATAGCGGGCCCCCTGGGGGTGCCGCCGGAGCTTCAGGCTGGCGGTGGCCACTGTCTTCGCGGGTACTCTGACGGTGGTTGCTGGAATAACTTCCTCAAAGACCTGTACATAGATCAAAAAAGAGAAGTAATTCTGTCCGCTGGTCACTTTACCCCTGCTCTTTTTGTAGTGTCGCTTGACTTACGATCCTGGGCTGACTCGTGGGGCTTGGGTAATTCAGTGCTTCTGCACCCAGGACTCGTCGTCTAGAATACCCAAGGGTGGTCCATCTGGCCCCCAGTACTCGGCTGTAGCGCTGGGGAGGTAGAACGCACAGGCTTAGGGTACGGGACCAGGCTAAGCAGGCTGTGGCCCTGTATCTCCCGCTCGGCGTAAGCCTTTTCCGGGGGAGACCATCTGGAGACACAGGCCCCCGAGTATTGGAACAACCGAGGCCCCAAGCACATTGCAGGTACCTCAAGCAACCCCACCTGCAGTCCAGACAGCAAGGCTCCCACTATTGTTAAAGCAGGGGAAAAACGACAGTGCTCATGATAGATCACGAGCTATGGCGGGCTTACAGCAACATCATAAAAATTAAAGATAATTTTTGAATTGACAAACCCTATACCAGGCAGGACAACATTCTTTCATTGTAGTTTCTCATAAGATGAAGCAGACTTTACAAGGGGAATAACCCGGCCTTGGTGTTAGATGGAGCCGAGTGCACCTACTTAGGGTTCTGGACCAGGCTAAGAGGAATGTGCACTCGGAGCCCCATCCCCCTATACTAAGTGCTGTCCTGAGATAATGTGTAACCTTTACAATGAAATAGCATTGCCCCGACCCTGGTCTAGGGGTAAAACTTACGGAGGTGCTCGATGTTCCATGGGTTGGGTAATCGCTGTCCATCCTCCGTAGCTAGGCGAACGCATCCTAGGCGGAAAACCTCTGTTACCCGGAACAGACCCTCCCAGCTGGAGAGAGTTTGTTAGACCCTTCTCGGGAGAGTATGCGGCGCAACACCAAGTCGTATACCTTTAGCTCCCTACTCCGCACGGTCCTCTGATGGTAGCGCCGGAGCGCCTGCCTATACCGTGCATTTCGGAGAGCTGCTCGCACTCGTCCCTCGTCGACGAGGTCCAGGTCTTCACGCCGGAGCTGGTCCTGCGCGGCTTTGTCGTACCTCCGGGCACGGGGAGAGCCCATGGTAATTTCTGGGGGGAGGACGGCCTCCGCCCCGTACACCAAGAAGAAAGGCGTTTCCCCCGTGGCCCAGCTGGTTGATGTCTGGCTAGCCCAGAGCGCACCCAAGAACGGGCTCGAGGGTGTGAGCTGGGACATCGGTAGCTGCAGCTTCCGGAAAGCCGCCGTGGAGATGAGGTTGAGGCCCGCCCCTCCATCTATCAACACGTGAAATACCTTCACGTTGGCGATGGTCGGGGACACCAGTAGCGGGAGCACTCCTGCCCCTGCCATGTTCTTTGGGCAGTCAGAAGCGTCGAAGCTGATCGCCGTGCTCATCCACTTGTGGTGGGGAGCCGGACTTGGTGCGAGGGCCACTGCGACCACTGCCCGACGCAGGGTTTTCACCGCGTTTCGGGACGAGGGGTCGGTGGCTCCCCCGTAGATGACATGGAGGGTCTTGCGGCGCTCCTTATCACTGTTGGAGTCGGAGTCGCCACCCTCGAAGACGGCCTTGACTGCCCACTGGGGTTCCTGGAACCCCATCTCGCTGTCATCCTCTTTCTCAAGATAAGCCTTCTGCTTGCCCTCCCTTTGGCGGGGGGGGGGGGGGGGGGGAGCACCCTCCTGGCGCTGCTGCCTCTGTTTCTGTTCGCGGAATCGTTCTGCGAATCTCTTCACTTCCCGACACTCGCTAGCACTGTGGCTATTTGTACGGTGCACCAGGCACTTGAAGTCAGGCTCCTCGGGATCAGGCGACTGCCTAGGGCGCTTGTCTCAGCGCGATGCTCGGGCTCCGCCGGGCGCCGCAGTCGCCACTGCATGGGCTCCGGGCTTTGGCCTGTTCTTGCCACCGCCCTTGTTATTCTTGCCGCTGCTCCTCACAGAGGCTCCTTCCTCAGTCGGGGTGGCTTCCCGTGCTTCTAAGGATGGCTGGGAGTGCCAGTTGTGCCCCTCAGCTGCCCTAGCACATCTGTCCACCAGGGAGAACAGCTCGGAGACATCACGCACCTCGTGCGTGGCTAACTTCTCGAGCATCTTCTTGTCCCTCACACCCTGTCTGAACGCGACGATAATCGATGCGCTAGCAACATGAGGGATGGTGTTCCGTACCTGGGAGAACCGCTGGATGAACAATCGCAGCGACTCTCCAGCGTGCTCCCTAACGGCGTGGAGGTCAAGCTTGGTGCCGGGGCGCTTGTACGAACTGCCGAAGTTAGCCACAAACTGTCGGCACAACTCATCCCAGGAGGTTATGGACCCCTGGGGCAGGTTCATGAGCCATGACCGAGCTGGGCCGGTCAGGACGACGGGGAAGTAGTTAGCGATAATGGCCTCGTCGCCTCCTGCAGCTAGTATCGCAGTGGTGTAGATCTGCAGGAACTCGCGCGGGTTGACACTCCTGTCGTACTTCTCCGGCATATGTGGCCAGAACTTTCGTGGCCAGACCATGAAACGGAGGTGAGGCGCTAGCGCTGCACACCCTTGGCTAGGGCTGACTGGTGCCGGCGGCGGCAACGCATACCCTGTGTGAGCAGGCGGGCCTGCGCACACCTGGTGCTGGAGTGGTGTTGCATACGCCTGTACAGGAGGCGCGATGTACGCCTGGTGTGGTGGAGGCACGACGTACGTCTGGTGTGGCGGAGGCACAACATGAGCCTGGGGCAGGGGGCCCGACACGCTGTAATCTACCTCGAGGTTGCGCCGACGTTCCCTCTGGCGCTCGATGGTGACTCGGCAGTCCTCTTCGGTCCTGCGGCGCTGCAGCCCGGTTCTCAGATCTGTTGTTGAGATCCTGGTTGAGCGCGAGTCTGCCGTCCACCGGTCAATCATCGACGTTCACGATAATGACACATGCATCGGCTGGGCATGTGTTTCCCTCGGTGGAGGCACATTGAGTGCGGCGGTGACAAGGTGGTCGACATCGTTGATCCACTGCTGAGCTGCTCCCTGAGGGGCATCCTCAGCAGGAGGGTTATGGAGTAGCGCGTGCGCTGCCGCGAGCGCGCTCTCCGGGCTTGCAGCCAGTGGCGCCGTGATTGCTGTCACGGCAGGAGTACGCCGTGGAGTGGCGTGTCGGCCTGCAGCCGGCGAAGTGACTGCGGGGCGACGCGAAGGTCCTGACCTTCCTGCCCTAGAGCGGGATGACGCCTGATCCTCCGCCACTGTCTGTCGCTGCGACTGCGCCCTGGATGATCCGGCGTTGGATTGGTCGTTCACCATTGCTGCTGGTGGAGATCCTGACGGGGAAAAAGCCCCCTACGTGGCGCGCCAAATGTCGAAAGTTGTAAACGACACTTCCCCCGGACCTGCTTAGAGAGCAGCCTGTGGAGGTTCTTTGGATTCACGAGGGCTAGTCCCAGGAGATCGAACACAGCAGAATGATGAACACAGCAGATTTACGTGGTTAGGGCCCTTTTATAGTTCAAGGACTCTGCAGTCACAAGGTGGGTCCCAGTACCCGACAGGTGGTCCTGGGGAGAGCCAAATCCTATACAAGATCTAGGATTAATTGCTATCTACTTCCATTTGTCAGGGATGTCAATGCGCCGTTCCGCCGCATTGTGCGCCAGGGCTACACATAGTTGGTGATGATGGCGGTGCACGTCTCGTCCGTCTTGTCCTCGCGGCCCATTCGTCCGTCTTGCGGCGTGGGTCTGTATCGGCTACTTGGACAAGACAGGACACTGGAGCCTTGACTTTCGTAAGCGCGGCCCAGCTTGCCTAGGGAAGACGCGCGTACTTAATGCCTGTCTAAGCAACGCACACATTTCTTTACTGCGGCTTCCTACCGCACTGAGTTGGCCGTCCGCCACGCGGTTACGCCGGAGCCTGCCTTTGTGGGAAGTAAAGCACTTGACGGAACAGGCCACGTGGCGCATTCGGAGCCCACCCCTATGGAGGGGTGGGGGCTCAGCCCTGCAGGCCACGTGGTAGCTCCGGTGCCTTTCCCTGCGAGGGCGCGAACTTGGCATTGAGGTCCCGATTGGCCACGTGGCGGCTCCGGAGCCCTCCTCAGCGGGGAGGCGTGGGCTTGGCCCTGAGGTCTCGATTGGCCATGTGGCGGCTCCGGAGCCCTCCTCAGCGGGGAGGCGTGGGCTTGGCCCTGCTGGCCACGTGGCAGCTTGGGAGCCTCCAGCGACGGGGAGGTAGGATCAGGTCCTTCCCTCCTCAACGTGGCAGCCTCGGATTCGGCTTCTTAGGCAGAGGCGGAGTCCTTAGCGGTTTTCTCCTGTGCGCGGGGGTACCCGGTCTGCAGGGTACCGACAGGGGTCATTGCCTCATCTTCGGGCCATTCCTCATACGTCTCACCTGCAAACAACTTAATATAGCAACCATGAGCATGAAGGCTCAGCAAGACTTAACCGTCTCACCTAAACATGGAACTCTACATGCAGGGATACTTAACATAGGAATAGATATAGTAGTAAATGACTCACCTAAATGTTGATCTGTCACACCCGGTCCCAACAAGACAACCGGATGGCTTCCACATGTATGCCAGGATCGATTCTCATCATACATGTGTAGACGAAAGTGTAATATTATTTATTACAAGCCATGTTCGAGTACATAAATGTCTTACAATAATGACCTGTAGGTCTAAAATAAGATTACAGAGCAAAACAGCGGTAAAAGTAAACTAGTGTGGCTCCATGCACAGGCGTTGCCCGGGGGTTGCGCCCGCCTAGAACGTCTCCTCCGGATCAGCGAAGAAGTCTTCATTATCCACCTCTTCTCCATTGTAGACTGAGGAAAGATAAGCAACAAGCAAGTTTGAGTACCAACGGTACTCAGCAAGTGGGAAAGAGATGACATGAGGGTGTTTAGAAAGGAAGGCCAAATTTGGGTTAAGCACTATAGCATTACATCCTGTCCTTAGCTTTCATTAGCACCTACTTCTAAGTGTATGAACCCAACCATAACCCATTTGTAATCCGAGTCCCAACAAACCAAACCACCATTCCCAAACATTGACTAATTATGAATTGGACACCAAGCTGCTCTTGTCCGTTAGCACGGCTGTCATGACAGTTTCTAAATCTCTGCAGAGAATGTACCCTTTACCCACAAGCCGTGATTTCATCCCCTGTTGCCAGGTGGACTAAGGAAACCTCCCTGATGCCCGTGGTCGCGAACCACATTGCACACTTCCTTTGGTGTGAGGCCAGGAGATCACTACAAGGTCTTTACAAAGGATCCTCCCGACGCGTACTAGCCCTCTGAGGTTTCACCCCTGTATAAAAGTGTGAGCCGTTACACCACGACTCAACACCCCAATTGCCCCCTCTTGAGCCATGCAGATGCCAAGGCATTACACCCTGAACCAATTCCCCGCACTATCCAATCACTAGTACTAAGCCGGGAGAGGCCTAATTAATTGACCAAGCTGCCCCATACTCAGTCTTGTGGCGATACTATAAGGCTTAGTGGCTTTCTCCATAAACCGGTCCTTAGAATCTGGCAAGGTTCATACCCCAAAACCCGGGTCTCGTGCGTACTGCACCATCCCAAACAAACCAATCCGCCAGATTCCTATACACTACAATTCAATTCACCATATCTCAATAAATAAATCACAACAATTAATAATGTAACATGTATGTAGAGAAATTTCCCTCCCAAAACTAAGCATGGCTAAGCGTGAAAGTAATAGTAACATCTACCCAAACCAACCTGGTGACAAGGAATTATATGGAAGGGTGCAATAAATAGGATTCAATTTATTAAGCATGCAGCTAACTAAAACTTAATAAAACAGGTGCAAAATGGTCAAGGAACTTGCCTTCTTCGGAGTGTGGGTCGGTGAAGTGGTAGTCCTGAAGATTGTAAGTCAGCTCGAGAACCGACTCTAAATACACCATCGCATGCGGAACGGAAAGTAGCAGCACACAATAAGAAACAAGAGAACAAATGCACACCACAAATAAGTAAACACAAAAGAAAACCTACGCAATTACGTCGCTAACACTATGTCCTTAGTTAATACTTTATTTAGTGGTGTGGGTGGAAGTTAGGATTTTAGTGCCTATATGGGTTTTTTTAGGGATTCAGCACAATCAGCAAATTAAATACATTATTTTATCCTAAACAGATTAGTAAATAATAATAAAATAATACCCTAAGTGATTTTGTGCAAAAAGAGAGTTCTCATGTGATTTTTATGTAATTTACAATTAATACAGGGGCTTTTATGCAAAACAGACATGATCAGGGGCCTAGAAATATTTTATAACATAACCAGGGGGTTAACCATAATTTACAAAGGCTAAAAACATAATTTATGGTGAAAACAGGGGCTAAAATGCTATGTTTAATCAATTTAACGGTGCTGGCATAATTAAATTAAAGTACAGGGGCCAATCCATAAATTCGAGGACCTATCTATAGTTAAATTAAATTTGCGCAGGGGGTCATGTGCAAAACTGGCAACGGTTGAATGCATTTGAATCTGGGCCGTTGGATCTAAAGTGTGCGGCCCAGATTCTAAATAACCGAAGGGGTACGCCCCTTCTAATCTCGGCCGTCGGCCCTAGACGGGCGGCCGAGATTGGGCCACGTCGCCCCATGGGCGACAGAGGCGGCGCGCGCGCCGGTCCTGGCGGCGCACGGCGGCGGGGGTCGTTGGAGTTGGCTGGAACGGCCAAACCATTGCCCAAAGCTATGCGGCTACGGTGGAGGTCGTCGGTCTTCGGCGAATCCGGCGAAACGACGGCGAAGGTACCGAACGGAGGTGCCCGGCGTGTTCCTGGAGGCATGGCACACGCGTTAGGCCAAGAGGGAGGGATAGAACGTCGGCGAGTCGACGGGAACGGCGGCGACATACCTTGCACCGGCGGCGGCTAGGGTTTGGAGCTTCGGGGAAGGGGAAAATGGGGGTGCCGGCCGAATTTTATAGGGGGAGAGGGGGCGGCGAAGTAAGGAAAGCGATCCCCGACGATGGAAGGCGACAGGGCCATTATGGCCGGGAATTTCCTTGCCGGATTTTGAACCCGGGGCGGCATTAGCGGGTGCGGTCGGGCGCGCGGCGGGAGGAAGAAGGAATGGGATGACCGGCAGGGTCCACGTGCAGAGAAAGGGAGAGGGAGGGGAGGGAGGCGCGGCTGGCCTTGGGCCGCCGTGGGGTTGGGCCGGCGGGAGGGGAAAAAGAAAAGGGGGAGGGGGGGGGAAGGATTGGGCCGGCGGCAGGGATTCGACCCAAGCGGCGTTTTTCTCTTTATTTTGTTTTTCTCTTTTCTTTTTCATTTTCTTTTTACAATTTGAATTCATTTTCAAATTTCAAACGAATTCTAGCACATTTTGAAATTGAATTTTCAATCAAATGCAAACATACATGATGCATGCCTAGTACATTTTCCTGGTTTTCAAATTTTGAAAATTTTGGGTGTTACAACTCTACCCCCCTTAAAATGAATCTCGCCCCCGTGATTCGTATGTCCTAAGAGAAAAGATCGGGAAACTCGGCCTTGAGGTCTTCTTCTCTCTCCCATGTTGCTTCTGCCTCAGAGTGATATTTCCACTGCACTTTGCACATGCGAATCGTCTTGTTTCTCATGACACGTTCTGACGTCTCTAGGATCCTGACTGGCCGTTCTGCGTAGGATAGATCCTCTTGCAAATCCACAGCTTCCATGGGTAACTGTTCCTCTGGTACTCTTAAGCATTTCTTTAGTTGCGACACGTGAAACACATCATGCACATCTAACAGTTGAGAAGGTAGCTCGAGACGATAAGCTACTTCTCCTCTTCTCTCCAATATCTTGAACGGACCAATATAACGGGGTGCTAGTTTTCCCTTCACCTTGAACCGTCTTAGACCTCTTACTGGTGATACCTTGAGATACACAAAGTCTCCGACCTCAAAGGTTAGATCATGACGTCGAGCATCTGCGTAACTCTTCTGCCTTGGCTGCGCCATTTTCAGATTATTCTGGATCTCTTGTACCTGTCGTTCGGCTTCTCTGAGTATCTCCAGTCCAAACACTTGACCTTCCCCAGTCTGATTCCAAAATAAGGGTGTTCTGCACTTTTGCCCATAAAGTGCCTCAAATGGGGACATCTTGAGACTGGCCTGGTAGCTATTGTTATAAGAGAACTCCGCATAAGGCAAGTTTTTGTCCCAACTCTTACTATTCTTCAAGGCACATGATCGCAACATATCCTCCAAGATTTGATTGGTGCATTCTGTCTGACCATCTGTTTGCGGGTGATACGCTGAGCTGAAATTCAGACGAGTGTCCATTGACTCATGTAGCTTCTGCCAGAATCTTGAAGTGAACTGGGTACCTCGATCAGACACGATCTTATTTGGAACACCGTGCAAACACACAATTCTTTCCATGTATAATTCTGCCAATCACGAACCATTGTAGCTTTCCTTGACCAGAATGAAGGGAGCAACCTTAGTCAACCGGTCCATGAGAACCCATATGGAGTCGTATCCTGATTGGGTCCTTGGCAATCCCACAATAAAGTCCATACTTATCTCTTCCCATTTCCACTCGGGTATCTTGAGTGGTTGAAGTAGTCCAGCAGGTCTCTGATGTTCCGCCTTAACTAACTGACACGTGTCGCACAGAGCCACGTATTCGGCCACATCTCGCTTCATACCAAGCCACCAGTATCTATCCTTAAGGTCTTGGTACATCTTGGTACTCCCAGGATGAATGGAGTAGTACGAGTCGTGGGCTTCTCTCAATATCAACTCTCGGATCCCCTTGACATTCGACACGCATATCCTCTTCCCTATCCATAAGGTCCCGTGTTCATCTTCCCTGAAATCTGGGGCTTTGCTAGCCTTCATCAGCTTCTTAAGTTTTTGGATCTTCTTATCTTATTTTTGGCCTTCTCTAATGTCTTGTTCCAACGTGGACTCCACTTCCATAACTACTGCATCTGCATTAGACACTATGCACAGGTTTAATCTTGCAAACTCTTCACATAGCTGCGGTTGATAAGCCTGGATCGTCATACTATTGCATTGGGTTTTCCTACTCAAAGCATCTGCGACCATGTTTGCCTTTCCCGGGTGATAGTTGATCCCGACATCAAAGTTATTAATGAGCTCTAACTACCTTCGTTGGCGAAGATTAAGGTCTGGCTGAGTGAAGATGTACTTCAAGCTCTTGTGGTCGGTGTAGATTCCTGTCCTTTTTCCGATCAGGTAGTGTCTCCGTATCTTTAGTGCGTGAACCACAACTGCTAATTCCAGATCATGGGTCGGGTAATTCTTCTCATGCTTCTTGAGTTGTTTTGAGGCGTAAGCCACCACATGTCCTGCTTGCATCAACACACATCCCAATCTCTGTCCGGAAGCATCACAATAGACCGAGAACTCCTTTTGCATATCCGGCATGACCAGCACTGGAGCAGTGGTCAACCTCCTCTTTAATTCGGCAAAGCTGGCTTCACATTCCGGTGTCCACTTGAATGTAGACCCCTTCTCGAGTAGCTTGGTTAGTGGCCGAGAGATCTTTGAAAATCCCTCAATAAATCGTCGATAATAACCAGCCATTCCCAGAAAGCTTCTGATGTGTCCCACATTTTCCGGCGTCTCCCACTTGAGAACATCTGCCACTTTACCCGGATCCACTGATATTCCTCCTTCTGATATGACATGTCCCAAGAATGATACCTGCTTCAACCAAAACTCACACTTACTGAACTTAGCATACAATTGGTGTTCTCTAAGTTTCTTTAGTGCCAACCTCACGTGTTCCTCATGCTCTTCTTCACTCTTGGAGAATATCAGGATATCGTCGATGAATACGACCACAAATTTATCCAGGTACTCCATAAATACTTTGTTCATGAGGTACATGAAGTAAGTTGGAGCATTAGTCAACCCAAAAGACATAGCAGTATACTCATAAAGACCATATCGAGAGACGAATGCAGTCTTGGGAGTGTCTGATGGTCGAATCTTCAACTGGTGGTAACCCGAACGAAGATCAATCTTAGAGAACACACATGATCCTCGCAACTGGTCAAACAAATCTTCAATCCTTGGCAATGGGTACTTATTCTTGATGGTCACTGCATTCAATGCACAATAATCCACGCACAACCTTTGAGTGCCATCCTTTTTAGCCACGAATATGACAGGAGCACCCCAAGGCGATGAACTAGGGTGGATGTATCCTTTCTCCAACAACTCTTTGATGTGATCCTTTAGCTCGGCTAACTGATTATCGTCCATTCTATATGGCCTCTTATATATCGGGGCCGTTCCAGGCACTAGGTCAATGATGAATTCAATTTCACGGTCAGGGAGCATACCCGGTAACTCCTCAGGGAACACGTCTAGGAATTCACTGACAACACGGATCTCTTCAGTGACCTCAGTTTGATTTAGCCTAATCCTCTGTGGTGGAGCTTGATCTGGAGAGAAGTCTACCTTGGTACCATCGGGGTGGGTCAAGGAGACTTTTCTTGTGGCGCAGTGGATCACCCCATGGTACTTGGTCAACCAATCCATTCCCAGAATAATATATAGCCCTTGAGATTCCAGAACAATAAGGTTTGCTGGGAAAACTACCCCCCTTATGTCTAGCCTTACATTAGGGCATACTTGCCGTGTTATCATTTCTCCCCCAGGGGAGTGAACTATAAGTTGGTGAGTCACTAAGTGCACTACCATGTCATGCCTTCTCATGAATTCCTTAGATATGAATGAATGCGTAGCACCAGAATCAAACAACACTGTAGCTAGATGAGAGTCGGTAGGAAACGTACCAACAACCACATCTGGTGCATTGTGCGCCTCCTCAAGTGCCACGTGGTTAACCCTCCCACGTGTAGGTTGCTGTAGCGGCTTCTTCGGGCAACAATTGGCGAAATGTCCCATCTCACCACAGTTATAACAATGCACAGCCACGTTGTTACCTTGGGATCTGTTACCTCCTTGAGGGTTCTGTTGCGGCTGGCCATTAGGGTGGGGTGCTGGAGCTGCTGGGCGAGGGGGTTGCATTGGTTGGCATGGAGGCTGTGGTGGTTGGCGCATCTGCTGGTTGTATGGTGTGGGTGGCCTGTAGGAGGAGTTTGGGTACCTTTGTCCCATGTGAGAGTTCATAGGACGAGTCATAGGCGCCGCAGGCTGAGGGGCATAGCGAGGGCGCACATTATTCCCAGAACTGTGTGCTTGTGCCAGCTTCCTCTTCCTGTCATCATCATCCAACTCTTTCTTGGTTCTTTCCACTTCAAAAGCCTTGTCCACCAACTTATGGAAACTGCCGTAGTCACTGGAAACCATAGCGTACTTCAGCTCCTTGTCAAGCCCCTTCTTAAAACGAAGCTGTTTCTTTGAGTTAGTGTCCACGTCTTTGGGTGCATAGCGAGACAATTGTGTGAATTTATTCAGATACTCTCGCACACTCATGCAGCCTTGCTTCAGCATGAGAAATTCTTCACGTCTCGCCTGGACCTCTCCTTCGGGCACGAAATGACTGCGGAAGTAAATCTTGAACTCATCCCATGTGATATTATCCGGGTCCTGATGGGCTTCAGTGAAAGCAGTCCACCAGTCGGCTGCAGGTCCCTGAAGTTGGTGCGAGGCTAACAGTACCTTCTCCCTTCCTTCACGTTGGATAATTCTCAGCTTGCTCTCAACGGTTCTCAGCCAATCGTCGGCATCCATTGGCTCACTAGCGGTGGCAAAGGTGGGTGGATGGGTGTTGAGAAAGTCTCTCATGCAGGATCGGGGTCTTGGTGCTGGCTTGGTTGGGGCTGATTTGGAGGTGGTGGGGCTTGCTGGGCTTGCTGCATGTTGGTCACCACTTGTGTTAAATTCTGCATCATTTGCATCTGCATGGCCATCATTTGCTGCATATGATTCATTGCAGGTGCACCACGGGCACCTCTACCATTCCATTGCGGTAGCTGGAATCCAGCTTCATCATCACCGAGAGGCATACCACGGCCACGACCACGACCTCTTCCCCTACCTGCCATCTGAGTAGGAAGAGAATATAGTCTTAGGTACTACTATAGTGGAAGACTACTATACGTTACCCTTACTATATGCAAAAATCACAACAAACACGAGTATATAAGAAAATCCTTTATTAATAGCTCACTAATTAAGGAAGTATCAAAAAGGTGCAGTTGTGGACAAGTCGCCAAGGCGTTCTACAACTCACACAACACACCAAGAGGAAAACCATGAAAAGAGGTAACACAACTCAAGGTCACACAAGTACGTCTACATCACTCTTATTTAACTAATTGGGGGTGTGCCTATCCTTGAGTCGTGGCATAGGTCGAGGACTACTCGTCGTCAAGTGGGAACTCCTCCGGGTCCTCGTCGTCGTCGTCGTCGTCCTCGCCGGGGTCCTCGGGGTCGTGTGGTGGTGAGGCAGCAGGCGGCGGTGGTGCGGCAGACGCCACACTGGACGACTCCTCGTCAGAAGACTCCTCAGAAGACGACCCACGCTGGCCGCCACGACGGTCTGAAGAGTCTGGGGTCCACGTCGAAGTGTCGGACGCGTAGTCGTCTGGGTCCTCGTCGGTGATCCAGCGATACCTCCTGATCACCGCCTCGTGGCGCTGGGCGAGGTCACGACTATCTTGAATCTCCTGCTGCGCCTTTTGAAGTCGGGCACTGAGCTGGGCCACGTCGTCAACAGTATGACGAGACTGTGGAAGGTCCAGGGGTCTCGCCACGTGTCTGGAGACAAAGCCCGCAGTGTCACTGGGACGCTGCGGAACGAAGGCGTGCACCGTGTCCTCCAGACGGAAACGGTAGGTGTGACTCCAAAAGGTAGCTGCTTCCCAGCTAGCATCCTGCTCCGCATATCGGTGGGAGCTCCTCCAAGCAGGACTGTTGTGGGTCTTAACCAACTCATCACCATAGTAGATGTAAATCTTGCAGTTCCACTCCTTCCTGCCGGGGCGCTGCACTCCAGTGGTGTGGTAGGAGAGCGAGAGGCTATGGTGACGGTAGCCAGCCTCACGGAGTGTGACCAGGAGACGAAGTCGTAGGCGTCCTGCGGCCTTGCCGTCAGAACGGACCACAACGGGGCGACGGGGATCGAAGGCTGGAGAGCGACTGGCCAGCCTACGTGGGGGCACGAGTCCACCGGTCGACTTACGGGGGGTCGTCTTGGTGCGGGCCATCTACAAATTTTGAAATAGGAGAGTGTCAGTAACAAAACATATAATCAAGGAGTAAATAAAACAAATATACAAGGAAGGGAATATAAAGCAACTTTATAAATTACTTTTTAGAATATAGTAGGGTCCTTAAGTCATCCTTTTCTAACTAGGCTTGCGTCCTAAGATCAACACGGCTCTGATACCACTTTGTCACACCCGGTCCCAACAAGACAACCGGATGGCTTCCACATATATGCTAGGATCGATTCTCATCATACATGTGTAGACGAAAGTGTAATATCATTTATTACAAGCCATGTTCGAGTACATAAATGTCTTACAGTAATGACCTGTAGGTCTAAAATAAGATTACAGAGCAAAATAGTGGTAAAAGTAAACTAGTGTGGCTCCATGCATAGGCGTTGCCCGGGGGTTGTGCCCGCCTAGAACGTCTCCTCCGGATTAGCGAAGAAGTCTTCATTCTCCACCTCTTCTCCATTTTAGACTGAGGAAAGATAAGCAACAAGCAAGTTTGAGTACCAACGGTACTCAGCAAGTGGGAAAGAGATGACATGAGGGTGTTTAGAAAGGAAGGCCAAATTTGGGTTAAGCACTATAGCATTACATCCTATCCTTAGCTTTCATTAGCACCTACTTCTAAGTGTATGAACCCAACCATAACCCATTTGTAATCCGAGTCCCAACCAACCAAACCACCATTCCCAAACATTGACTAATTATGAATTGGACACCAATCCGCTCTTGTCCGTGCACGGCTGTCATGACAGTTTCTAAATCTCTGCAGAGAATGTACCCTTTACCTACAAGCCATGATTTCATTTCCTGTTGCCAGGTGGACTAAGGAAACCTCCCTGATGCCCGTGGTCACGAACCACATTGCACACTTCCTTTGGTGTGAGGCCAGGAGATCACTACGAGGTCTTTACAAAGGATCCTCCCGACGCGTACTAGCCCTCTCAGGTTTCACCCCTGTACAAAAGTGTGAGCCGTTACACCACGACTCAACACCCCAGTTGCCCCCTCTTGAGCCATGCGGATCCCAAGGCAGTACACCCTGAACCAATTCCCCACACTATCCAATCACTAGTACTACGCCGGGAGAGGCCTAATTAATTGACCAAGCTGCCCCATACTCAATCTTGTGGCGATACTATAAGGCTTAGTGGCTTTCTCCATAAACCGGTCCTTAGAATCCGACAAGGTTCATACCCCAAAACCCGGGTCTCGTGCGTACTGCACCATCCCAAACAAACCAACCCGCCAGATTCCTATCCACTACAATTCAATTCACCATATCTCAATAAATAAATCACAACAATTAATAATGTAACATGTATGTAGAGAAATTTCCCTCCCAAAACTAAGCATGGCTAAGCGTAAAAGTAATAGTAACATCTACCCAAACCAACCTGGTGACAAGGAATTATATGGAAGGGTGCAATAAATAGGATTCAATTTATTAAGCATACAACTAACTAAAACTTAATAAAACAGGTGCAAAATGGTCAAGGAACTTGCCTTCTTCGGAGTGTGGGTCGGTGAAGTGGTAGTCCTGAAGATTGTAAGTCGGCTCGAGAACCGACTCTAAATACACCATCGCATGTGAAACGGAAAGTAGCAGCACATAATAAGAAACAAGAGAACAAATGCACACCACAAATAAGTAAACACAAAAGAAAACCTACGCAATTACGTCGCTAACTATGTCCTTAGTTAAGACTTTATTTAGTGGTGTGGGTGGAAGTTTGGATTTTAGTTCCTATATGGTTTTTTTAGGGATTCAGCACAATCAACAAATTAAATACATTATTTTATCCTAAACAGATTAGTAAATAATAATAAAATAATACCCTAAGTGATTTTGTGCAAAAAGAGAGAGTTCTCATGTGATTTTTATGTAATTTACAATTAATACACGAGCTTTTATGCAAAACAGACATGATCAGGGGCCTAGAAATATTTTATAACATAACCAGGGGGTTAACCATAATTTACAGAGGCTAAAAACATAATTTATGGTGAAAACAAGGGCTAAAATGCTATGTTTAATCAATTTAACAGTGCTGACATAATTAAATTAAAGTACAGGGGCTAATCCATAAATTTGAGGACCTATCTTTAATTAAATTAAATTTGCGCAGGGGGTCATGTGCAAAACTGGCAACGGTTGAATGCATTTGAATCTGGGCCGTTGGATCTAAAGTGTGCGGCCCAGATTTTAAATAACCGAAGGGGTACTCCCCTTCTAATCTCGGTCGTCGGCCCTAGATGGGCGGCCAAGATTGGGCCACATCGCCCCATGGGCGACAGAGGCGGCGCGCGCGCCGATCCTGGCGGCGCACGGCGGCGGGGTCACCGGAGTTGGCCGGAACGGCCAAACCATTGCCCAAAGCTATGCGGCTACGGTGGAAAAGCGAGAGGGTGGCAAGGGGAGCTCACCGAGGGGGTCGCGGAGCTCGGATAGTGGCCGGAGGGATGTCGGCGACGGCGACGCTCGGTGAAGGTCGCTGGTCTTCGGCGAATCCGGCGAAACGACGGCGAAGGTCCCGAACGGAGGTGCCCGACATGTTCCTGGAGGCATGGCACACGCGTTAGGCCAAGAGGGAGGGAGAGAACGTCAGCGAGTCGACGGGAACGGCGGCGACATACCTTGCACCGGCGGCAGCTAGGGTTTGGAGCTTCGGGGAAGGGGAAAATGGGGGTGCCAGCCGGATTTTATAGGGGGAGAGGAGGGTGGCGAAGTAAGGAAAGCGATCCCCGGCGATGGAAGGCGACAAGGCCATTATGGTCGGGAATTTCCTTGCCGGATTTTGAACCCGGGGCGGCATTAGCGGGTGCGGTCGGGCGCACGGCGGGAGGAAGAAGGAAAGGGCTGACCGGCGGGGTCCACACGCAGAGAAAGGGAGAGTAAGGGAAGGGAGGTGCGGCTGGCCATGGTCCGCCATGGGGTTGGGCCGGCGGGAGGGGAAAAAGAAAAGGGGGAGGGGGGGAAAGGATTGGGCCGGCGGCAGGGATTCGGCCCAAGCAGCATTTTTCTTTTTATTTTGTTTTTCTCTTTTCTTTTTCGTTTTCTTTTTACAATTTGAATTCCTTTTCAAATTTCAAACGAATTCTAGCGCATTTTGAAATTGAATTTTCAATCAAATGCAAACATACATGATGCATGCCTAGTACATTTTCATGGTTTTCAAATTTTGAAAATTTTGGGTGTTACATGATCCTTAATTTTCAAGTTATTAACAACAACTTAAAGGTTTAATAAAATTAACTTTAGTGAGCATATTCTATAGCAATCATAGTTGCAAAGCAATTATAAATCAATACATCATATTCTCCTGGCTTCTTCAATATTTACTACATCATAGCGCAGTGAACAAGCGGTACTCAAATAACCGCAAGGGACGGTGATTGCAATCAGTAGACACCCGGATAACACGTCACATACACCCATTTTGGAAGTGGAGCGAATCACAATTCAATACTTTGTTGTATGCAACAACCTTTCAAAGGAAACCCAAATGCCGAACCGGTCCTTCCGTAACGGGCATGAGGTCCCCGCGCGGAGCAACTCTATGCCCGCCGGCAGATTTACACTTTGCTGCCCTCAACCCACTCCTATAAAATGGTAGGGTAAGCCTCGACACCCAGGTTAACCAATTACATCGACTTCCTGGTTTCCATATAGCTCATATGCATCCGGTACAGTTCAAACTTGTCCAGTAGGGCCGCACACGGATCGGTCGTCAATCGACCCAAGCAGGGATGCACACTTGAGACCAGGTCTTGCTGCATCCTCGCTGCTCGGTCTCAAATTCATATTCATAAACCATTCTTTGATAAAATCCATCTCGTGTGATAAAATCCTATCTCGCGAGTAGATTCCAACTACTCGACTTCTACAGGATTCTTCGAAACATTAGCATGACATTTTCTACTCGTCAAGCTGTAGACCTACCCAATACTCCATTGGATTTGTGGGTCATGCAAGTGGAGTAACAAGCACCTTAGCCCTAATGCACAAAACTCATCCTAGACATAAGTGATACAATTAGAAATTTTAAAATAGCACTTAAATGCAAGCCGGGGCTTGCGTGGAGATGTGAGTCAGTATCGAACTTAGTTCCTGGGAGGATGCTGTCCAAGGCCTCCGGCTCCTCCTCGATCTCAGTCACTATATGATGTGCATAATATGAAAGTATATAAGTGACATATAACTATACAAATCAACTTCTAAATACAATTTCTGTTATTAAGTGATTTTAATTGGCTTTGGGATTTTTTATAGTGGTTACTAGGTTCTATGAGGAAGATCTGGACCAAGAATTGGAGATGTTCAAGGAACCTTGTTGTCTCTAAAACTCCAATAAGTAAAAGCCTTCCCTGAAAATTGGTATAAATATGGAGCTTTGTCATGGCTAACAATAGATGATCATGGTAGAGAAGGTCTCACTGATTCTAGGAAAATTTCTTTCATAATTTTCTGAGCTTCCTACAGGGACAAATTGATTTTACAAGTTTGGAATAAAATCTGGAAATGTTTCTGTACATTTTTTATTTTTATATGGGCATAGGAGATTTACACACTGTTTGGTCCAGTAAATGAATTCCAATGAAATTGAAATTTTTACTGGAGATCCAAATTATTTTAAGAGAGTTCTGACCAAAACTGGGAATTTTCCAATTCGCAGAACAGGGGTAATTAATTTCCCAAGTAGTTAGCTCAAAGGAATTAATTATGAAAATTTTGGGACTTTCATGTCCAACAAATTGCACCACTGCAAGTTTGGGATCAAGGTGAGCGTACCAGAATTTATTTGGAATTATTTGATCAATTCTACTAGGGTTAATTGAATTTTGAATTTTGCTCAAAATCTAAAATTAATTTCCAAAAGAAAGTTTGAATAATTCAACCCGGTCCCACCCATTTAAAATGGGCCAATCACAACTGGGCCACACGAAGGGCCACGGGGTTAAACCGCATAGCCACACCAGATCCTATGGCCACAGTAGATCCGGAGGAAGGGAAATATACACTGACATGCGGGGCCCACCATCCTCTTCGTCTTCCTCGCGACAGGGGCAGCGCTTGGGCTGCCCGCAGCAGCGCTCTCCGGCGAGCTCGCCGGCTCCCTTCTCCCGGCCATCTACCTCTCTGAAATTCTCTTCCTAACCGTTTTGAGGGTCGAGGAACACGATGGTGGGGTCGAATCGACGCGGCGACGGCCGTAAATGGAGGCACGACGGCGGCAGCTGCGACTAGGGTTCCGGCGATGTCGAAACTGCCGGCCCGTAGCTTAAACGCCTCGGAAAATGATTGGAAAGATTTTGGGGATCATGGAGAAGATGATTAGAAGGTGTAAACGCCATGGAACGAGCAACCATCATGAGTTCAACGGTGCACCGACGGTCTTTCATTGGGGGCTGCGAAAACTCAAAATTCGACTTCATCTCTCAGTAACATTCTTTCATTTTTTGTGAGATGATGCGCCTGGAAATCTAGAATATATTCCTTAATTGGATTGAAGAATGGTTGCACGTAGAAACAGAATTAAATCGATGACCTAGTGACCTTGGTATGAACTAGCTTCGATAAAACTTGAAAGACAGGAGCTAGGAGGCACGATAGGGGCTGAAACTTCACCAGCAGATTCTATATACCTTTGCACACCTTATTGCTTTAAGGAAGAAGACTAGAACTTGCTTGTATTGGCTTGTCCTCGTGGACCAGAAGGCTACCCAGCGGCTTCACCTGTGAGCTCCGAGAAAACTTCAAAATACCAAGGCAAGAAGTAAGGGAGGAAGGAACCGAATGCACCAGAAGCTAGAGGGGAGATTGGTGCACCTTTATTCTTTTGCAATCGAGTGCGAACTTGGTCCGGAACCTAAGCTAGACGGGGAGGCAGCAAGGGCGACGGGGAGAGCTCGGGAGAGAAAACAGAGGACGAACGTCGATGCTCTTCCACTCTGGGTTGGAACCGAAGATAAAGATGGAGAAGTGTACGGAGCACGCCATGATGCAAGCAGGCAAGCATCTCGCTGGCGTTGCATGCCGTGCGGTGTCGCCCCGGTGAGAAATATAGCACTCACGTAATTGCTTCACTGACCAGTGGGTCCCACAGCCCCCCCCCCCCCCAAGTCTATATTCTCTGGTCCTTCAATTTTCCCACCTAGATTTGTCCAAAATATTCCAGATTTTTGTGGAGAGGCCAATTCAAATATGGAGATTATGATTATGAAATCAATTCCCTGAATTGACCAAGTTCGATCTGAAATTTAAATTTAAATTATAATTTGAATGGGATTTAATGTACACATTGAACTGAATAGCAAATGTGCTCCAAAATTTTTGAAACATTGCAGAGATGCTATTTCGAATATTTGGAATATAATAGTGAACTCAGATTTTTATTTTGTCACAGTTTGAACCAGAGCTAATTTGAATTTTTGAATCCTTTCTATTGAAGTTTGAATTGGTTTGATTTCTCAATTTCCATTTGATTTATTTTTCCCATTCAAATTTTAAATTCTTCTATCTGAACTTTACACTATGAAATTTTGGGCTTTTACATCCTCCCTCCCTTAGAAGAATCTCGTCCCGAGATTACAAATGAAAGAGACAGAGGTAAAAAGATTACCGGATATGAGATGATAACAAATCCGGATAGTTTGATCGGAGATAGTTCTCGCTTTCCCATGTTGCTTCCTCAGCGGTATGGTTACTCCACAAGACTTTGTATAACCATAAAGTCCGGTTTCTTGTGGCGCGAGTCTTTTCATCGATAATCGGGATCGGATGCTTTGAGTACGTGAGATCCAGTTGGAGAGCTTCAAGGTCTCCTGTGCGGATTTCAGCTGGGGATTTAAGGCACTCCCGCAGCTGAAAAATGTGCAATACATTATGAACACCAGCAAGCGATGTCGGTAACTCCAAACAATAGGCCACGGGTCTGCATTTTTCAATGATAGCAAACGGACCGATGAATCGCGGATCAAGTTGTCCCTTCACTCTGAAACGATGAATTATTTTCATCGAAGAGACACGAAGATAAACGTGGTCTCTGAGGTCGAAGTGGAGAGGTAGGTCAACGTCTTTTATCGCATAACTTTTCTGATGAGATTGAGCAGCCTTGAGATTGGCTTGGATCACTCGCACTTGTTCTTCTGCCTTCATTCACAAGATCAATACCATATATCACTCGCTCGCTGGATTCACACCAGTTGAGTGGTGTGCGACATTTCCGGCCGTAGATAGCTTCATACGGCGCCATCTTGATGCTTGCTTGATAGCCATTGTTATATGAGAACTCCGCCAACGATAAATGATCATCCCAATTTTTACCATGGTGGATGGCACAAGTGCGTAGCATATATTCAAGAACATGATCACCCGCTCAGTTTGACCATCCGTCTGCGGGTGAGATGTGGAGCTTCAAATCAGTTTCGTCCCCAATGGCGCGTGCAGCTGCTCCCAGAAACGAGCAATGAACAGCGCATCACGATCTGAAATAATTGTCCGGGGAATACAGTGCAAGCGCATGACTCTTGCAATATACAACTCCGCATACTTCTTGGCAATGTACTTTGTATGTACAGGTATAAAATGAGCTAATTTGGTTAGTCAATCGACTATCACCCAAATCAAATCATGCTTGTGGAAGATGAGAGGTAATCCGACTATAAAATCCATACTGATGTCCTCCCATTTCCAGGCCGAAATATTTAATGGTTGCAGCTGTCCAGCTTTCTTCATGTGGCCGGCTTCCACCCGCCGACACGTATCACACTCGGATACGTACTTTGCAATTTCTCTTTTCATCTGTGTCCACCAAAATTTGGTTTTTAGATCTTGATACATTTTATTGCTGCCCGGATGAATAGAGTACTTGGACAAGTGAGCTTTGTCCAAGATTTTCTTCTGAAGTTCCATGTCACGGGGTACCACTATACGATCTTTGAAGGATATAGCACCATGTTCATCACTTCGGAAGCACTTCATTTCTCCATTCTTCATTCTCCGCCAAATGTGCAACATACCCATGTCTTTCTTTTGAGCTTCCATAATCTCCTCTCGTATGGTAGGTATGAGAGCAAGATTATATAACACTCCATATGGAACCAAGTATAAACTCGGCTTGTCCTCTGCCATCGGGGTAATGGACAGATTATTGACGTGAGACTTGCGGCTCAGCGCATCGGCAACCACATTTGCTTTGTCGGGATGGTAATGAATTTCAATCTCATAGTCTTTGATCAGCTTTAACCATCTTCGCTGTCGCATATTTAGCTCCTTCTGAGTGAAGATATATTTCAGGCTCTTGTGATCGGTGTAGAGGTGCACTAGGTTTCCCAATAAATAGTGCCTCCACATTTTCAAAGTGAGCACCACGGCAGCGAGCTCAAGGTCATGAGTTGGATAATGCTGCTCATGATTTCGGAGCTGACATGAGCCATATGCAATCACATGGCTTTCTTGCATTAACACACAGTCGAGACCAATGCCAGACACATGATAATAAACGTCAAAATATTTGATCATATCCGGCTGAGCTAGCACTGGGGCTGTTGTGAGATGTTTCACCAATGCTTGAAATGCTTCCTCACATGTCTTGCTACAAATATATTTGGTCCCCTTTTTTAGCAGCTCCGTCATTGGTTTAGCAATTTTTGAAAAGCTCGGAATGAACCTCCGATAATATCCTGCTAACCCGAGGAAGCTGCAAACTTCGTGTACGGACGTTGGAGACTTCCATTTCAGCACGTGCACAATTTTGTTTGGATCAACAGCGATACCCTACGCTAAAATAATGTGACCAAGAAATGGTAATTGGCTGATCAAAAACTCACACTTGCTGAATTTTGCATAAAGCTTGTGATCTCGCAATCATTGGAGCACGATATGCAAGTGTTTGGCGTGTTCTTCCTCTGATTTTGAATAGACCAGAATGTCATCGATGAAGACCACGACTGTCGGTACCCTCCGTACTGGATACTCCTTGGGATTGCAAAGATCACAAGGAAACTCCATCTACCAGATTTGAAGACCTTCGAAGGCCCCACATATCAGGCGTAACCGGACCTGCTCCCCCGACATGGTTAGTCCCAGGGCCGCCATGTGTACCACAATACCGGAGCTATGACCCACACATGGGAAGCTCCTGTCGGAGTACCAGTATGGCACCCCCGGACCTAACCCCAGACAGAGGGAAGCTCCGGTACTGACACGTGGCCAGCAGCACCGGACCTACCTGTCCACGATGGTAAGCTCTGGAGCTGCCACGTGGCAACTGTCGGAGCTTCAACTTCAACTATCAGGCCGGTGGACCCCCCAACGACTCCAGATCTTCAAGGATCAATCAAAGGCTTCAAGACCCGATTAAGTGTCATTTATACCATATTAATGACATACGATCGGATGGCCCTTAATACTAGTAATGACACTGTTAAGGCCCGTTACCAGGCTATTAAGAGTAATTAACCTCATTTATTGTGTATCAAGCATGTGTAACTGCCAGGGCCACCTGTCGGGCCAGGCTAACGTTGTAACGACCAGTCCTTGTATTATAAAAGGACTAGTCGACGATACATAAATGGACGGTTCTAGACCACTACTGAACACCCCGAGCTAGACGAGCTTCTTATTCTGGAGTTTTTTCTAGACTCACAAGCTTAATACATCACCAACACACCCCGTGGAGTAGGGTATTACGCTCAGGCGGCCCGAACCATGTAAATCTCTGTGTACACGTGTCTTTCACCTTCTTGAATCTCTGTGCGCCCATTACCGAACTACAACTCCTCGATCTACCAAAGGTAGTGTCAGGAGATATGCCGGATCCAAGCACCGACAGTTGGAGCGCCAGGAAGGGGGCGCCCGAGATTTCGAGTATGGTGAACTTAGCTGCTGGATCATCCAACGGCAACCCTGCTGTTCAACCCAATGGAGGCAATCCCTCCAACATGCAGCAACCAGCAGATGCCGTGGCTCCAGCAGGAGTCATGCCTCCACCACGACCGCCTGCACCAGCACGTCAAGCTGAGCAGAGTGACGGTGCATCGGCGTCGGTCACTGCATCGTCGAATAACAACAACCCTGAACACACATTTCATGCAGCGCGTGCTCTCCTTCAACGTTCACCGCCTCCAGGTGCATCCCAGGGTGCAATGGAGTAGTGGAGGGCTGATGTGGAACATCTGGTTGCAGCAGCAGCCGACCACATCAGCAACCAAGGTCCTCCTCCTTCGGGGCGGGCCCCATCGCAGTGCCGGACCGTGTCTGGCAGACTTGGTCCACATGCTTACCAGTATAGGAGGCGTGCTGCATCACAGCAAATTACGTCGCTACCTTCTGGGGAACAACATACTCATACAGTACAGGACGGCCGTGTCCATATTGAGCGTGCTCACAAAAGGCGAGAGGCTCGAGACAGTCCTGCTCCTAAGGGAGTAGGAGGAGGATGTTCTGCACTGGCCATGCACTTACGCATGGTCAGATGGCCACAAAAGTTCCGGCCTTACCTGTCGGAGAAATTTGACGGGACTGTTAATCCCGCCGAGTTTCTCCAAATTTACACCACCGCAATCCTTGCGGCCGGAGGTAACGAGGCCGTAATGGCCAACTACTTCACAGTGGCTTTGAGTGGGACCGCCAGGTCCTGGTTCATGAGCCTTCCTCACAACTCTATCAATAGTTGGGAGGGATTGTGCCAACAGTTCACTGCCAATTTCGGGAGTTCATACACCCGACCAAGCACCAAGCTGGACCTTTTTGCAGTTGTGCAGAAGGGGGGAGAATCCCTGCGCTCATTCATCCAGAGGTTCTCCCAGGTATGAAACACCATTCCTTCTATCTCTAGCTCTTCTGTTATCGTGGCATTTAGACAGGGCGTACGAGATAAGAGGATGTTGGAGAAGCTGGCGGTCAAGGAGATCACCAGCGTCATGCAGCTCTTCAGATTGGCAGACAAGTGTGCCAAAGCTGCGGAGGGCCGTGAAATGCACTCCAAACCACCTCCGGAGGATGGCAAAAAATCCTACAAAGGCGAAGCCACTACCCCCGGGAGTGGCAAAATGAAGAAAAAGTCCAACGGCAAGAAGAAGCCATCGGCCGGCACATCTACCGCTGCGGCTCCGGGTGGCCGGGGGCCACGCCCCAAGAAACAACCTCGGCTGTCCTCTGAAGACAGTGGCAACTCCAAAATGTGGTGTCCTATCCACAAGTCGAACGACCACAACTTGGAGGACTGCCGGGAGGTCCAAAACCTTGCCGAGAGCTACAACAAGCGCTAGGAAGAAGTTCCTTTCCGTCAGAGGAAAGGAAAACAGAAGGTCGATGAAGCTCCGGCTGAAGATGAGTTAGGCTTCCAGGACCCTAAAAAGGTCCTGAAGGCTGTTTACACCTCGGTCGATGACGAATCCGACGTCTCTGACAATGAGCGTCGGAAGACCATAAACACCATCTTTGGTGGTTCGTGGGATATCACCTCCCACCGTGTCCTCAAGACCATGCGGCGGGACATAGCCTCAGTAGCTCCTACAGCCAGGGCAGAGCCTCATCGAAAGTGGATGGACACTACCATCACTATTGATGCTTCAGACTGCCCTCGGAACATGATCGGAGCTGGCCAGCTACCTTTGATGGTATCACCTACCATCAACAACATTCAACTCCACCATGTAATGGTGGACGGAGGTTCGGGGCTAAACCTCATAAGCTTCGAAGATTTCGTCAAGCTTCAGCTCCAATCTTCGGACCTTCGCCCATCCCGACCATTCTCCGGAGTAGGTCCGGGGGCCATAACAACGCTCGGTGCCATTACTCTCCCTGTGACCTTCGGGACTCGGGAGAATTATTGCACTAAGAAGTTGATCTTTGATGTCGCTCAGATCAACTTGCCATTCAACGCCATTCTAGGCTGGCCCACCTTGTACAAATTCATGGCTGCTGCTCATTATGGCTACCTGGTGTTGAAGATGCCAACACCAACTGGCGTTCTCCGGATCCGCGGAGATCATACTGCCGGAGTGACTGCTCTGGAGGAACTTCATGCGCTTGCTACAGCGCAGGAGGAAGAATCCAGGCAGGAGCAAGCCCCGAAACCCCCGAGCATTCGTTAACGAGGCTCAACCTCCACACCTCGCGTGCAACCAAGCGGCAACATCGACATCCCCATCAAAGTCATCCAAATCGGTTCCTATGCCGCTCAGACCACCCGTATATCGGGAGGTTTGAATGACAAATAGGAACTCACGCTCATCACTTTCCTCCGGGCTAATGTCGACGTGTTTGCCTGGCAACCGTCACAAATGCCTGGGATCCCTAGGGAAGTGATCGAGCATAATCTGAAGATCTATCCTGACGCTCGACCCGTACATCAGAAGCTTCAGAAGCAATCTGTAGAGCGACATAACTTCATACGACAAGAAGTGAAGAAGTTGTTCGAAGCTGGATTCATCGAGAAGTCTTCCATCCAAAATGGTTGGCAAACCCAGTCGTTGTACCCAAGGGCGGCGGGAAACTTCGGATGTGTATCGACTACACAACACTAAATAAGGCATGCCCAAAAGATCCATTCCCACTAGCTAGAATAGATCAGATAGTGGATTCCACCTCTGGGTGCGAATTAATGTGTTTCCTAGACGCATATTCTGGGTACCATCAAATCAGAATGTCTAGGAAAGATGAAGAACATACTTCTTTTATCATAGTAGATGGATTGTACTATTATAGAGCCATGCCATTTGGTCTCAAGAATGCAAAATCAACATTTGTACGAGCTATGTACAAAACCTTTAGAGAGCTCATCAGAGATGTAGTGGAAGTGTATGTTGATGACATCGTCGTCAAGATCAAGGACAAGGAGTCACTCCTTGACACCTTGCAAGCTGTCTTCGACAAGCTACGGGTCACCTGCACGAAGCTGAACCCAGACAAGTGCGTCTTCGGGGTTAGCTCCAGAAAGCTTCTCGGTTTCCTGGTAAACCACCAGGGCATAGAGGCAAATCCGGCGAAGATTAAAGCCATTGAGGAGATGCGGCCACCAGCCCGCATCAAGGACGTCCAGAAACTCACTGGATGTATAGCCGCCCTCAGCCGGTTCATCTCAAGACTAGCGGAATGGGTGCTACCCTTCTTCAAGCTATTGAGGAAGTCCGGACCATTTCAATGGTCTAAAGAAGCGGAAAAGGCGTTCCAGGAGCTAAAGCAACTCCTCACCACTCTACCAACCTTGGTAGCTCCGAACCCTGGTGAGCCTTTACTACTTTACATTTCAGCAACCGACGAGGTTTTCAGCATGGTCCTGGTCGCAGAGAGACCAGAACCATCTCATGCTCAGGAATCCAGACCCCTCCGGGAGGGTCCGGAGGTTCCTGAAGGTGAGTCTGGGTCCCAGCCCCCGGACTTGGATCAACAGGGAGTTATCCCAGAAGACTTGGACCCCTCCGGGAGGGTCCGGGTCGCTCCAATAGAAGCTCCGGGTTCCTCTAGCAAGGACCCGGAGGTCCCTGAAGCAGGTCCGGACCCCTCCGGGAGGGTCCGGGTCGATGTGGATGAAACTCCGGGCCCCTCCGGGAGGGTCTGGACAGTCCAATGCCAGTGTACTTCACCAGCGAAGTGCTACATGATGCCAAGACTCGATACTTAGAGGTGCACAAGCTGCTTTACGCAATTCTCATCGCCTCCAGGAAGCTTCGCCATTACTTCCAAGCTCACAAGATTTTTGTGGTGACCTCTTACCCACTGCGTGCGATCTTGCATAATCCCAACTCTACTGGGAACATTGCAAAGTGGGCAGCGGAATTGGCAGAATTCGATCTTGAATTCGTCCCAAGACAAGCAATCAAGAGTCAAGCATTGACAGACTTTATGGCGGAGTGGACCCCCTCTCCATAAAATCCTGGGGGCACTAGTGAGCAGAAGCCGAAATTCAAGGCTCCCGTCTTCACCGAACATCACTGGACCCTCTACTTCGACGGCTCCATGCAAAAGCAGGGGGCTGGAGCTGGAGTCCTTCTCCTCCCTCCAACCGGGGAGAAGGTAAAATACATGGTCCACCTTGCCTTCAAGGCGACCAACAACATGGCGGAGTATGAAGCACTCATTTATGGACTAAAGGTGGCACTATCATTTGGTGTCAAGCAGTTGTTGGTCAAGGGAGATTCACAGCTCATCATTAAACAGGTGAAGGTTGAATGCTCCTGTAACAATCCCCAATTAGCTGCTTATCTCCTTGAAGTCCAGAGGCTTCAGAAGGACTTCGAAGTCCTGGACCTCCACCATGTCCAGCGTGTCCATAATGTTGAAGCTGATGAACTCTCGACGAAAGTGTCAACCGGAGCTCCGGCTCCTGACGGAACCTTCGTCCGGAGGTTGTAAAAACCCACAACTCAGCCAGCGAAGGGGGCGAGACCAGCATCCCAAAGATGGCGGTCCCGATGGCCCTGTTACCATGGCAGCCATCAAGGGTCGTAGGTGCTGCCGGAAGCTCCGAGCAACCCAGCACGCAAGACTCAAACGCTCAAGCAAGCTCCAATGCATGGATCTCAGAGATCCGGAGCTACTTGAAAGACAATATCCTTCCCGACGATGATGTATCCGCTGACGGGATAGTCAGATTGGCTAAAAGATACATGCTAGTAGAAGGGGATCTCTACTGGCGTGGTGCCAACGGCATACTAATGCGGTGCATCACAAGGGAAGAAGGCTGCGAGCTCCTCGCAGAAATCCATGGAGGCGAGTGTGGGAACCACGCGTCTTCCTGCACGCTGGTCGGTAAAGCCTTCTGGCATGGCTTCTACTGGCCTACAGCGCTCCAGGATGCAACTGAGCTGGTGAAGAAATGCAAAGCATGTCAGTTCCATGCAAAGCATATTCACACACCGGCTCAGCCTCTACAAATGATACCTCCTACATGGCCTTTCACTGTGTGGGGGATGGACATCTTGGGACCATTCCCAAGAGCCGTCGGAGGTTACAAGTTCCTGTATGTTGCCATTGACAAGTTCACCAAATGTCCGGAAGCAACTCCAGTTGTGACAATAAACAAGCAATCAGCTATCAACTTCTTGCAGTCCATCGTATGCAGATTTGGAGTCCCGAACAAAATCATAATAGATAATGGGACCCAATTCACAAGCTCTGCTTTCCAAGGATACTGCGAAGACCTCGGCATCCAAGTCAGCTACGCCTCTGTAGCTCACCCAACAAGCAATGGCCAAGCCGAGAGAGCAAATGCAGAAATCCTGGAAGGACTCAAGACGCACACATATGAGCGCCTGAAAAAACACGGATCCAACTGGATTGAAGAACTTCCACCCACTCTATGGGCCAACAGGACAACTCCAAACCGGTCAACTAGAGAGACACCCTTATTCCTGGTGTACGAAGCTGAAGCAGTCCTTCCTCTGGAAATCACCTTGGGGTCACTCCGGGTCCAGACCTCCGATGAAGCCACACAGAACCAGCTCCGGCGTGAAGACCTTGACCTCCTTGAAGAGGGAAGGTGCCGAGCAGCTGTTCGGAATGACTGATACCGCCAAGCTCTTCGGCGCTATCACCAACGACATGTTCACAGCCGACAGCTCGAGGAAGGCGATCTTGTGCTACGGAGAATACAATCCAGAGAAGGGTTAAACAAAATCTCCCCCGGCTGGGAGGGACCCTTCCGAGTGATCAAAGTATCCCGCCCTAGATGCGTTCGCTTGGCAACCGAGGATGGGACACCTCTCCCAAATCCTTGAAACATTGAGCACCTCCATAAGTTCTACGCTTAATATCACGGAGGTGAGTCTGTAATTACACATGGTGTATGTTATAGAGTCATTGTACAAAGTCGGGTAGCTCCTCCGGGAGGGCAGCCGGACCTGCCTTGCTAGGTCCGCAACGTCCATGCAACACTTGTCACAGTCTTAGAACTAAAACTGTAGCTAGCTACCTTGGGTCAAACGAGAAACGAAACACACTTAGCCTGGTTCCGTATCCTAAGAGTGTACTTGTTTCCCCTGTACCTCGGACCTATAATGGAAGACATCATTGTGTGAAAACAGACTCCATGTGTATTTACTTTGTACAGGCTCAATATTTTTTATTTTTCTCTTTCTTGTCTATAACAAAGTTGTGCAGTTCTTGAGAAACTTTAGCTCGACCAGTTCATATACAATTCGAGTTGCATTGTCTATCCTTCTAGGTTCAAGCATTGTTGATGGCCTACTTGTCTGAATGTCGCCAATCCAATCTAGGGCCGGAGTGTGCTATCGACTTAGTCTGATCATGCACCCTAAGTACGCCACTCTACCTACACCCCGGCAGGCCGAAGTAAGGCGAGTCCAGAAACGATCGGACCTGAAGGAAGCAAGACGGTGCTCTTGATTGTATTTAGGATTGTGTTCGACCTAAAACTTTCTCGGGAATAATAAGACGCAATGAAGTTATAGATAAGAAACGGATTTTACTGTTTTTATTGACTTCAGTGTGTAGGAAAAATAATTATTTCATGATGATGGTGAATGAAGCCAGAGCTACCAAAGCTATGACACTCCCCAGGCAGCTCGTGGTTGATGCTTCAAACATTGATATTGAGTATCGCTAGAGCTACTCAGCTCCGATAAAGCTAAGGGACAAGCCGTCAACGTGAAGATGGTGGAAAGACTCTAAAGTAGAGTCTGAAGTTGACACAACAGGTGTTGACGGAGGTCACTGCCGGAGCTACCAAGCTCCGACACCCCAGAGGATTAACCATCGATGCTTTACGCATTGATGGAGACTACTGCCGGAGCTACTAAGCTCCGACAATGGTCAATGTCAGAGCCACTAAGCTCCGACAGCCTCAGGGGGCCTACACTATCGAAGACTTCAGACCTACATTCAACAAGTTCGAAGCACACAAGTCTTCAACAACCGTTACATCCTCTTGGTACATGTTCACAATCAAATTGTGTACATCTACCAGGGGGAAAGCGAGAAAAAGGTGTTGAAGAAAAAAAAAATGAAATTCGAATTCACAAAAATTTGGATTTCATTCATGTGGAGACAAGAGATTACAAAATTGGAGAAGAAGAAGAGAGAATACAAGCGGGAGCTACAGAGAGATGGTCCTAGACCCTATGGAAGAATTGGGCGACCTTCTGGGCCACCTCCGACAGGTTGGCTCGGGCGGCTTCACCCTCTCCTTCGATGGGACCTTCAAGCACCGGGTCCAAAGGGAATTGAGGGTCCCGGTTGGTGTAGCACGTCAGCACAAACTCTGCGACGTTCTTCGCCAAGGACTGACCCTCTGTTTCCAATTGGTCCGCGATGACATCACCCATCTTGGACAGTTTATTGCCTGCTGAGCTCAGCGCCTCCAACACCTCGTCCAGCTCCGGCTCCGGATCATCTAGACGCACGGGACTGAAGCCCATTGGCGTCAGCGCATCGTTGGCCTTGCCCAGGAAGTCCCAAACTTGTTGGGACTTCGCAGCCCTTGCACCACGCATCTCTGCCAAGGATCTTTTGGCCGCCGCCAGCTCCGAGCTCTCTCGAGCAAGACGCTCCACCTCTTTGGCATTCTGCTGAATTGTTTCAGCAACCTGCCTTTTAAGCTTGCTAAGCTCTTCCTCCCGGAGGTGGATCTCATTCCGGTGGTTGACCAGATCTTTCTCTCGGCCCCGTACTCTCTTCTCTCTGGCGGCAATGGCATTCTCCTGCTTGTAGAGATCTTGCCCTCGCTCCCAGGCCTTCTTCTCCTCCTCCTTGCAACGCTCATCCAATTTCTTGGTGCGTTCTTCGAGGCTCTTGTCAGCCAGAGCTGTCTTCTGGACAAGCTCCTCCTTCCTCTTCACGAGGTCGTCTCGCAGCTCCAGGAATTTCTGCTCTTCATCTTCGAGCCGTTTTTCCCGCTCTTCAAGAGCCTCCCGGCGCTTGACAAGACTATCATGGATGGCGGAGAGCCTTTCCTGGCGCTCATCAGTTGTGCTATTTGCAGCCTTGGCCTGATCATAAATGGCCCGGGACTGGTTATCAAGGGTCCTTGTCATGCTTTCCCTCTCATCCAACAACTTACCCCAGTACTCCAGGCGGACTTTCTCCCTTTTCACCCACTCCTTGTCGTCAGCCAGCCTCGACTGCGCCAGCTTGGTCTCGAAATGGAGTCGGTTGCGCCATCTTCTAAGGGTTTGGCGCTCCTCCTCGAGGGCCTTGCTGTCGTGGTAGAAGGCCAGCTGGACTTGGCGAAGGCTAGAGCAGGCGTTGTCGATAGACAACAATAGGGGGATCGGGTCCGGACCTGCCGGGGTCATCTCCGCTGGATCCAGCGGATCTTCAACAACAAAAATTGGGTCCCACTCTACGAGAGCGGTCCCCTGAGCTTCAACAGCACTAGGGCCGTCCTCCGGGATAGCCTCAGCTGCCGTCGAGGAAGTACCTGCAGCCGAAGTTCCAACTCCGGAATTGGTTCTGAAGGCCCAACCGCCAGGTCATCAACAACTGGCCCCTACAGAGGGGGGCCAGCAGCTTCATCACGACACTCTGGCTCAGCAGCGGGCACCTCCGGGATCACCGCTATCGTAGCGGGTGTTGAAGGTTCGGTCGGAGCAGAAGCTACTTCTGGCTTTGGCGCACACGCCTGCCCCGCCGCTGGCTCAGGTGCTGGTGCTTTGACCATCATGGGCCCTAGCGCTGACGCTTCGACCATCATGGGCTCTGGCACTAGTGCTTCGACCACCAAAGGCTCAGGCACTAACACCTCCGCAGTAGCTGGCTCGGACACCAAAACCTCTTCAACGCCCGGCTTCACAGCCGGAATTTCTACAGCAACCAGCTCTGTCGCTGGAGCTTCCTCGGTAACCGGCTAAAGTGCCAGAGCTTCATCAACACCCGGCTTTACCGCCAGGACCTCATCAACCACCGGATCGACTGCCGGGGCTTCAACAACATCTGGCTCTAGGCCTGGAATTACAGCTTCCTCCGGCTCTATGGCGGGAGCGTCCAACATCACAACATCCAATCCCTGAGCTTCAACCTCCGAGGCTGGCACTGCTGGTACATCTTCAGTCTCGTGGTCCGGCGCTACCACGGGAGCTTCTGGGGATGAGTTGTCCAAAACCACGACAACAGGCGCCGGGGCTGCCGCAGCCTCAGCCACCTCTTGGGGCGGCCCTGAAATCGGAGCCAGAGCTTCAGCCTGCACAGCCTCAACCGCTGCTGCAGGGACCAGAGCTTCAGCCCTTTTCTTGGGCACGCTGTGGATGAAGGACGAGGAGACTCAAAATATAGTTAACAATAAAACAAATGACTGAGGTAAAAAATAAAAAATTACCTCGGAAGGCTTCCGCACCAGTTACCGCGGAACCTCTTCTCCGGACGCTCCGGACTGGCCACAGCTGCCACTGGCGTGGTAGTCCCGGAGGGCCCTCCGGAGCTTGCTGCTGTTGTCAGCGTTGCTCTGGTCGAGGCCCCCCTCGACCGGGAAGGACCTCCGGACCCAGAGCCCTCAGCTGGCCCTGGTACCGGAGTCACCTGGCCGGATCTAGCACCCCGGGAAGAAGCCGCTACTGGAGTAGACGCCGCCGTCGTAGACCTCACCCTCCGGGGAGAAGGAGACGCCGTGGAAGAAGTATGCCTGGGCCTTCTGTCAGCATGCTTCCTCTTACGGCTCGAGGGCTCGACCAATTCCTTGCCTTTGCCGACGACTTCGGTTCTTGGCTTAGGAGCGGGAACGGAGCCACCTTCCGGAGCTTCGGAGATCGCCAACCCGGTGGTCGAGTGCCTCTCAACGACACCAAGGTCGTCAAGCACCGGCATCGTCCGCCGGAGCTCCCTACTGAATTCTGCCTCCATGTTCAGTGGGAGGAAAGTTGGCGGCGGAGCCAAGTCGTCGCCCTCGACGTCGATGCTGTGCTAGAATTTCTTTAGGTGGAACTCCAAAGTTGCACCCTCCATGTTGTACTTCAAACCGGTCTCGATCCGGTCGTCGTCCAGCATACTGTTGAGGGCCCAAGCCAACTTCTCCCTCCTCTTCAACGGAGCCCACCTGTTGGTCAGGAAGTTGCAAAACACCGCCTGGGGAGTCACCCTCCTTCCACTCACAGGCGGATCCTGGTCAGAGCATGATTGAAGGCATCCGACAGCACCGGAGCTTCACTCCAAATTGTAGTGTCGATGTTGGGGAGGCCTTCTGGCAGCTCCAGCTTCTCGTGCTCCTCCACCCTGATAACAATCCAATCCTTCTTCCAGTCGTCCCACTTCCCAGAAGGGAACGACCGCAAGTACTTGTACGGGCACTTCTTGCGCTTCACAAAATATTAGAAGCCAAGGTACTCGTCGCTCCAACCTGTGGTTTGGACAGTGAAGAAGGTGCGGAAAAGCTCAAAGCAGGGGGGAATGCCCACCCACATCTCGCAGAAGTGGACAAAGATGGACACCAGTAGAATGGAGTGGGGGCCAAGGTGATACAGCTGCAGACCATAGAAGTCTAGCAGCATCAAAAAGAAAGAGGAGAAAGGTGGGATCAGTCCCACCATGGCATACGCGGAGAAGTACACCATGTCACTGGCGTGTTCCTTCTCGAACGGAAGCTTGCCGGTGCGGACCAAGTGATTGAAGAAGTCAGGGGACCATCCCATGAGGGCCCAGACCTTCTTCAAATCGTCATCGGACTTCAGTCGGCTCTGGCGGAGACCCAACTCCATCGCGGCACAGCGAGGCAAGAGAGGAAAAGCAAGCAAAAGTTTGGAAGGTTTGAGCGCAAGATCGATTAAAAGGCGTAAAGAACCCCAAATGGTGCGTGCTTTCCTTCTTAAGTAAGCCCCCGCAACGCCTGGATGGAAACCGCAGAGGAGCTGACGATACCAATAAAAAATTTCACCCCGCCAATGACAAGGGGGCCTGGGGCCACCCCGACGATCAAGTCGAGGTTCTTACCCCAGGCGAACGGTTGTCATCATGAAAGGCGGGAAACCCAAAGTTGGAGACCTGACAGGGCGCGCGGAACCAATACGATTTTTGTATCGGGAACCGGCGACCTTCAATTGCGTGTGATCCGCACGCTGAGACCTCACATGCCGCCTCATAGATACGCCACGAGGCGGAAGTTTAACTGCAAACTACCGCCAACGGCACAACCAAAGACCCTTGAAGACACGGCTCAGAAACCGAAGAATGGACCCACCTCCGACAAAATGACTTCATCCAAAAGGTCTCTCCCGGAGTTGAGTCCAGGGGGGCCACTGTCGGTACCCTCCGTACCGGATACCCCTTGGGATTGCAAAGATCACAAGGAAACTCCATCTACCAGATTTGAAGACCTCTGAAGGCCCCACATGTCAGGCGTAACCGGACCTGCTCCCCCTACATGGTTAGTCCCAGGGCCCCCACGTGTACCACAATACCGGAGCTATCACCCACACATGGGAAGCTCTGGTCGGAGTACCAGTATGGCACCCCCGAACCTAACCCCAGACAGAGGGAAGCTCCAGTACTGACACGTGTCCAGCAGCACCGGACCTACCCGTCCACGACGGTAAGCTCCGGAGCTGCCACGTGGCAACCGCTGGAGCTTCAACTTCAACTATCAGGCCGGTGGACCCCCCAATGGCTCCGGATCTTCAAGGATCAGTCAAAGCTTTCAAGACCCGATTAAGTATCATTAATACCATATTAATGACACATGATTGGATGGCCATTAATACTGGTAACAGCATTGTTAAGGGTCGTTACCAGGCTATTAAGAGTAATTAACCCCATTTATTGTTTATCAAGCATGTGTAACCGCTGGGGCCACCTGCCGGGCCAGGCTAACGTTGTAACGACCAGTCCTTGTACTATAAAATGACTGGTCGACGATACACAAAGGGACGGTTCTAGACCACTACTGAACACCCCTAGCTAGACGAGCTTCTTCTTCTAGAGCTTCTTCTAGACTCACAAGCTTAATACATTACCAACACAACCTGTGGAGTAGGGTATTATGCTCAGGCGACCCGAACCACATAGATCTCTGTGTACACGTGTCTTTCACCTTCTTGAATCTCTGTGCGCCCATTACCGAACTACAACTCCTTGATCTACCAAAAGTAGTGTCGGGAGGTCTGCCGGATCCAAGCACCGACAACGACAAACTTGTCCAACTCCGGCATGAACACTGCATTCATCAAATACATGAAGTGGCCGGCACGTTGGTAAGTTCGAACAACCTAATGAGATATTCATAGAGCCCGTATCTCGTTGAGAATGTTGTCTTCGGTATATCCTCCGGTCGGATTTTGGTTTGATGTTATCCGGACCGAAGATCCATCTTCGAGAATACCTTAGCACCCACTAATTGATCGAATAAGATATCGATGCACGATAGTGGATACTTGTTCTTGATCGTCATGGCGTTGAGTGGATGATAGTCTACACATATACGTAACGTCTTGTCCTTCTTCACAAATAATGCGGAGCAGCCCCAAGGTGATGAACTTGGACGTATGAGACCTTTGTCCAGCAGGTCCTTCAAATGCTCCTTTAATTCCGCCAACTCATTTGGCACCATTTTGTACGTCCTTCGAGAAATAGGCGTGGTTCCCGGAATAAGTTCAATCTTGAACACGATGTCCGTATCCGGTGGCATACCCGAAAGGTTGTCGAGAAACACGTCTGGATATTCACAGACCACTCGAATGTCCTCAAGCTTTGTGGCTTCCGTGTTGTATGTGGCTGGAATTTCTTGGATCAGGCGGTTTAGAATAAGAGTGTGTGATTCATGTAGTGGAGAGTTTAAATGGACCACACGTGGAACGATGTTGAGAACAGCACCATGACGATGTAGCCATGACATCCCTAAGATGACATCAGACTTCTGACTCTCTAATATAATTAGAGAAGTCGGATATAGATTTCCATCCAACTGAAGTTGTGCTCTGTAGACCATCCTATCAGCTGCTACTTTCCCACCCGCAGAGCAAATTAAATATGGAAATTTTATGGGAATGATAGGTAATTGGTATTTGATGACATATGATCGGCTAATGAAATTATGGGTGGCACTGGAGTCAAATAATATGACTACGGGATTTTGGAGTAGAGAAAATGTACCCGCAAAGACTGGTTCATCTTCTGGCACGTCTTCGATAGCTAGGTGGTGGATGTTGCTGGGTTTTGCTGCTGGTTTCTTCGGCTGGTTCGGGGCTAAGCTGCACCCTGATATGGTGCTTGTCCGCTGCCTTGTCTCTGTTCAGGTCCGTCCCTTTAAAAATGCCCGACACGGCCACACGTGTAGCACATGTATTGTGTCAGGTTCCCGCCAAGCTGCGGACGGAATCCCAGTGCACGTGGTGGAGGTGGATACGCACGCGGGACCATCCTTTGCTGCTTCTGCTGTGGAAATGGCGGTCGTAAATGCGGCGCGTTGAAAGAACGACCGCAGAATTGTTGCGGTCGCGCTGGTGGCTGCCATCACTGACCGGATGGTGAGCGATACACCACACGGTACTTCTGTGGACCACCACTGCTGCTGCTCGATGGCATGCTCCGTTTCCTCTTATCAGAAATGAGCTCGCACTGATCATCTTCCTGCACTATTGCAGCATTGACGATGTCGTTGAAGTGCCGCGATTGCATTGTGCGAGTTGGACCTTCATCTTGGGATTAAGGCCCCGGAAGAATGTATCTCGCTTCTTAACTTCCGTTCCCACATACTCTGGCGCGTACTGCGCCAAGTGATTGAATGTGCGGGAGTATTCATGAGCACTCCTCCCACCTTGCTTCAGCTCCAGAAAGTCCTGAAGCTTCCTCTTCATTATACCGGGAGGTATATGGTAGGCGCAGATTGCCTCCCGGATTTTTTTCCATGTGACCACATGACCAGCCGGCAGTGACGCGATGTAGTTTGACCACCAAGCACCGGCAGATCCCTGAAGTTGTTGCGCTGTGAACAACGCCTTCTGTTGTTTGTTGCATCGTAGCAAACCGAACTTCGCCTCGAGGGTGCGGATAAAGTTGTCCGCCTCCAGAGGATCCTCGGCCTTTGTGAAGACCGGTGGATGCATCGCCAAGAAGTCCGAGTACGAACTCTATTGGGGCTGGCGTTGCCCATTATCTTGTTGCCCCCCTTATGGGACGAATTCTGCACCAACATTCTCAGTAACTCGGTTTGCTCATCGCACGAGCTGAGTATTGTGGCCAGAATCTCCGCGAGAGTCCTCGGAGGTTCAGGTGGTGGTGTAGGAGGAGCTTGTTGCTGCAGTGTTGTGGTTTGCTCCCGAATCGGAGATTCATCCTCACGACCCCAACTAGAGTCTCCCATATCGGGCGTAGAATGTGTACGCACCATTCTGCATCCACATGATTTAAAACTCAGCAACATGTTTGTTTTCTTCATCCAGTACATACACTAGTATTGCGAGCATGGACAATGTGATAATTGCATAACATTCACATATATTGATAAAGTACAAACTTTATACAAGATATATTATCTCATGACCAAGTCTGCAGTAGTGAATTCCAAAATGACAGACTCCCACTACGGAAGTGCATCTCAACTATACTTGGTATCCATGAGTCGTCATACACACCTTGTTATCTCCTACACACCCACTACTATTTATATCAACAACTTTTGTTGAGTAACATATCATGGATGTGATAATGGAATTATGAAAGTGAATTCAAATACAAATGCCCAATGAAACATAACACTGAAATTCTGTCTCAGTTTCTGTTCATTCTGATCAGTCTGGAGAAATTTGAAATTTTCATCCAGTTAGAGGCACATTCAGGACTTGAGTTCAACTACAACGTTGTAGTACACTCAAAGAGATTTCCAGAATGTATTTATTTGCCACCATATCATTTCTGTATAAGTAGATATGAGTTTTGTAAGTTGACAGTGTTTCTGGAAAATTTTGACAGCACCTCCTTTGTTTAAGGCTGATTTTGTCCACATTTTTCCAGATACCAAATATCAAAATATGCAAAAACCGTAAATTACAACATAGTTTAATACGTTATCAGGATTACATAAATGAATTACATGAAGTCATTCATCGATTCTACTAAGAGATATGATCAAGACAGTGACAGGATACATAAATTGTCCAGTCTCTGTCCAGATTTAATAGAGTTTGGAAATTTGAATTTTTCATTAGTTTACAGGTGGGTTCTGATCTGTAGTTGAATGTAAGAGTTTTAAAGGACTCTCTACACTTTCCAACCATGTATTGTAAACCTTCAGGAGTTAATTATACAGGAAGTTATGCTATTCCAAACTTAGTCAATTTCTATCCATTTCACAGTTTGAACCAGGAACTGGGCAATTTAAGTTCAAATGAAGTTTTCAAGTTTTAAATCTTTAAATCTGCCTTGGACTGAAAATGAAACTTGTGGAGGACTTCCTCAAGTTCCCAAAACATATGCCTGCTCACTGCAACGACCACATGATTAATTGTAAATCTGACCAGCACGCTCCAAAACAGAGATTACAAATTCAAACTTAGTCCTAAGTTAGAAATTTTTACTTGTTCTCGAGTCATAACACCAGCACGGATATCGTTCTTGATGTGTCTGATGAAACTCGAATGCAATGCCGGTACTACGCCCTCTCGAAAGAAAATCCTAGGCCGGTATTCCGACATAGTCTCAACAGTGGCACTAATGACGTTCACTCGCAAACGTTTTCAACTCGAGCTATTTAGAGCATGGTTAGTGTCCTGCAACTACACACAAATTATAGATCAATCATATGGTGCCATACGGCACAGCCCGCACGGGCGATCGTGTCACAATAATATATATGGAAGTAAAAACATTCGTCCCGTATCATTCCATACGTTCCGCCCCGAGCTAAGCCACGTCTCGAGGTACATGACTGGGTTTTCTTCCACCCGACGGGGTCCCACGTCTTTGCATAGTGCTGCACCAGTAGGGGGCGCATCGGGTTATGTCTCACTCGACGGGGGCTTTCACTAATTTTGAATCACGTTGGGGTACCGCGTGTCATATGTTCTTAGAAACATGAAGAGTTTCAGAGACTTATATTGACTTTCCGTGCCAAGCCACGGAAACAATCACATGCTACCTCTCGCATGGTGAGCTGACCGCAATTGATCCGCTTGCAGTGGCGTATCTTACCTCTTACCTGACGTCGGAGCGTCATTAAGAATATTATAACACATAAGTTAGCTTGCCACCTTAAGTAACTAATACTATAATAGACCTTATGTGGGCATGGTAACTAATCCTCACTCGACTACATCTAAGTTTTCAAAATAGGCTCTTTTCGAGCGTGCTATTCCCAATGCGGCTCTGATACCAGGCTGTGAGGACCGGGTCCGCACATTCTAGGAATCGCAAAGGGTGGTGCCGTGCGATGCGGCACCCAACAACACACACTAAAAAAATACGACAAAATACAAAGTTTTATTTATATAAACAGCAATAGTCTTTTACAATACTTAATATACAGGGGAAGATAATACTCATAGCTAAACTCTCAGCCTAGCTATGCAAAAGTGCAGCCGTCCAGCCCGGGGACGCTACACACTAGCAGCACACAACAATTTACGGTGGCGTGCAAAACTCCCACTCGGCGGTATACCCCGACGGGAGCATCGCCTCATCTTCGGGCCCTTCCTCATACATCTCACCTACAAACAACTTAATATAGCAACATGAGCACGAATGCTCAACAAGACTTAACTGTCTCACCTAAACATGGAACTCTACATGCAGGGATACTTAACATAGGAATAGATATAGCAGTAAATGACTCGCCTAAATGTTGATCCTTAATTTTCAAGTTATTAACATCAGCTTAAAGGTTTAATAAAATTAACTTTAGTGAGCATATTCTATAGCAATCATAGTTGCAAAACAACTATAAATCAATACATTATATTCTCCTAGATTCTTTAGTATGTACTACGTCACAACGCAGTGAACAAGTGGTACTCAAATAACCGTGAGGGACAGTGATGGCAATCAGTAGACACCCGGATAACACGTCAAATACACCAATTTAGAAAGTGGAGCGGATCACACTTCAATACTATGTTGTACGCAACAACCTTTCAAAGGAAACCCAAATGCCGAACCTGTCCTTCCGTAATGGGCAGGAGGTCCCCGCGCGGAGCATCTCTATGCCCGCTGACAGATTTACACCTTGTTGCCCTCAACCCACTCATATAAAATGGTAGGGTAAGCCTCGACACCCAGGTTAACCAATTACATTGGTTTCCTGGTTTCCATATAGCCAGTATGCATCCAATACAATTCAAACTTGTCCAGCAGGGCCACACACGGATCGGTCCTCAATCGACACAAGAAGGGCTACACACGTGAGACCACTTCTCACTGCATCCTACCCTCTGCTTGGTCTCAAATTCATATTCATAAACCATTCTTTGATCAAATCCATCCCGTGTGATAAAATCCTATCTCGCGAGTAGATTCCAACTACTCGACTTCTACCGGATTCCTCAAAACATTAGCATGGCATTTTCTACTCGTCAAGCTGTAGACCTACCCAATACTCCATGGGATTTGTGGGTCATGCAAGTGGAGTAACAAGCACCTTAGCCTTAATGCACAAAACTCATCCTAGACGTTAGTGATACAATTAGAAACTTTAAAATAGCACTTAAATGCAAACCGGGGCTTGCCTGGCTGCGAGTCAGTATCAAAGTTAGTTCCTGAAAGGATGCTTTCCAAGGCCTCCGGCTCCTCCTCGATCTCGGTCACTATCTGATGTGCATAATATGAAAGTATATAAGTGACATCGAACTATAAAAATCAACTTCTAAATACAGTTTCTATTACAAAGTGATTTTAATTGGCTTTGTGATTTTTACAGTGAGTACTAGGTTCTATGAGGAAGATCTGGACCAAGAACTAGAGATGTTCAAGGAAGCGTGTTGTCTCTAAAATTCCAACAAGTAAAAGCCTTCTCTGAAAATTGGTATTAAATCTGGAGCTTTGTTATGGATAATAGTAGATGATCATGGTGAGGAGATCTCACTGATTCTATGAAAATTTGTTTCACAATTTTCTGAGCTTCCTACAGGGATAAATTGATTTTACAAGCTTGGAATAAAATCTAGAAATGTTTCTGTGCATTTTTGAAATTTCTATGGGCATAGGATATTTCAACACAGTTTGGTCCAGTAAATGAAGTCCAATGAACTTGAAATTTTTACTAGATATCCAAGATATATTTAAGAGTGTTCTGACCAAAATTGAGAATTTTACAATTAGCAAAACATGAGTAATTAATTTCCCAAGAAGTTAGCTCAAAGGAATTAATTATGAAAATTCTGGGACTTTCATGTCCAAAATATTGCCCCACTGCAAATTTGGGATCAAGATGAGTCTACCAGAAGTTATTTGGAATTATTTGAGTAATTCTACTAGGGTCAATTGAATTTTGAAATTTGCTCAAAATCTGGAATTAATTTCCGAAAGAGAAGTTTGAATAATTCAAACCGGTCCCACCCATTTAAAATGGGCCAATCACAACTGGGACACACGAAGGGCCACGGGGTTAACCCGCATAGCCACACCAGATCTGATGGCCACAGCAGATCCGGAGGAAGGGAAATATACGCTGACATGCGGGGCCCGCCATCCTCTTCGTCTTCGTCGCGACAGGGGTGGCGCCCAGGCAGCCCGCGACGGCGCTCTCCGGCGAGCTTGCCGGCTCCCTTCTCCCGGCCATCTCCCTCTCTGAAATTCTCTTCCTAACCGTTTTGAGGATCGAGGAACATGATGGTGGGGCCAAATCAACGCGGCGACAGCCGGAAATGGCGGCACGACGACGGCGGCGGCTAGGGTTCTGGCGATGTCAAAACTGTCAGCCCGTAGCTTAAATTCCTCAAAAAATGATTGGAAATATTCTGGGTATCATGGAGATGATGATTAGAAGGTGTAAACGCCATGGTACGACTGACAATCATGAGTTGGATGGTGCACCAACAGTCTTTCATTGGCGGCTGCGAAAACTCGAAATCCGAATTCATCTCTTGATAACTTTCTTTCATTTTTGGTGAGATGATGCGCCTGGAGGTCTAGAAAATATTCCTTAATTGGATTGAAGAATGTTTGCACGTAGAAACAGAATAAATCGATGACCTAGTCACCTTCGTATGAACTAGCTTCGGTAAAACTTGAAATACAAGAGCTAGGAGGCATGATAGGGACTGAAACCTCACCAGCAAATTCTTTATACCTTTGAGCACCTTATTTCTTTAAGGAAGAAGACAAGAACTTGCTTGTATTGGCCTGTCCTCGTGGAGCAGAAGGCTACCTAGCGGCTTCACCCGTGAGCTCCGGGAAAACTTCAAAATACCAAGGCAAGAAGTAAGGGAGGAAGGAACCGATTGCACCAGAATCTAGAGGGGAGCTTGGTGCACCTTTTTGCTGTTGCAATCGAGTGCCAACTCGGTCTGGAACCTAATCCAGATGGGGAGGCAGCAAGAGCGACGGGGAGAGCTCAGGAGAGAAAACAGAAGACGAACACCGATGCTCTTCCACTCTGGGTTGGAACCAAAGATAGAGATGGGGAAGCGTAGAGAGCACGCCATGATGCAAACAGGTAAGCAGCTCGCTGGCGTTGCATGCCGTGCGGTGTCGCCACGGTGAGAAACAGAGCACTCACGTAATAGCTTCACTAACCAGTGGGTCCTACAACCCTCCCCCCCCCCCCCCCCCCCCCAAGTCTATCTTCTGTGGTCCTTCAATTCTCCCACCTAGATTTGTCCGAAAATTCCAGATTTCCTTGAGAGACCAATTCAAATACGGAGATTATTATTCCAAAATCAATTCCCTGAATTGACCAAGTTTAATCTGAAATTCAAATTTGAATTTGAATTTTAATGGGATTTAATGTACACATTGAACTGAATAGCAAATGTGCTCCAAAAATTTTGAAACTTTGCAGAGAGGCTATTTGGAATATAATAGCAAAATCAGATTTTTATTTCGTCACGGTTTGAACCGGAGCTAATTTAAATATTTGAATCCCTTCTATTAAAGTTTGAATTGGTTTGATTTCTCAATTGCCATTTGATTTATTTTCCCCATTCAAAATTTTAAATTCTCCTATCTAACCTTTACACTATGAAATTTTTGGATTTTACATTGTGAGGTAAAACTTGTTAATAAGTTACTATTAATGTTTACTTACTGGTCCTAATTGTTTTTAAGAAGTTCAGACATGTTTTGAATTGATTCGAGTCAAATTGGAATTAATTCAGCCTGAAGCAGATTCAGATACTGGACAAGTCTGGTGCGAGGGTCGGGCTAGTCCGCCCTGATCAAAACTAGAATTTGGGGTTTTCGTGTTCTGCGAGAATTGGGGTTGAATTTGCATGTAAAAGGGAAAGTAGAAGGTGTACCACGTGTGTAGAATTCCAAGGACCGAGAATTGAGCGCAACACTTGAATCTTGGCGATCTAGGGTTGGTAATGAAGTGTTGATGGAGAGTTGAGGGTGAATTGGTGATGAAGATCGAAAAGTTGATGAAGATCTTGCTTGATTGATCCTCCTTCGTGTTCTCCCTCTCCTCCTTGCTTATGGATCTTTTCTTGATGGCTCCCACGAACTAGGATTTGGGTTTCTTTCAAGTATGGAAAAGAGGTGAAAAATTGGGGTGTTGGGTTGCTTATATAGAGGTGGAGAGGTAGGGTTTGATGGATTTCGTGTTCAAGGTGGTGGAGGCTGTGTAGGGGTTCCACATGGGTTCCAAAGAGGTTAGACACGACGTTCTTGGGTCCCATTAAGGTAAATACCCAAAAAGCAATCATGGAGAATTAACAGAGTCCAAATTGGTTTCCGAAGGCTGGACTAGTCCGCAGTAGGGACCGGACAAGTCCGTTCTCGTACAGTAAGGGACTTTGGACTAGTCATGTGTTGATACTGGACAAGTTCGGGGTTGGATTGGACTAAATTAGGTGTTTTCAGAAAAGTCTGAAGTGTTACAGAAAGGCTGACCGGACTTGTCCGGTGTCATAAAGGACTAGTCCATTATGGTCAAGTAAGGCTGATATGACTAGTCCGTGGTGATAAAGGACTAGTCCGATGTTATCCAGTAGGGGCATTCGGACTAGTCCGCTTTTTTTCGGACTAATCCGGTGCCTGGCCCATTTTTGACTTGTTTCTTCTAATTCTTGTACATTTGTTCCTTTTCATTCTACTTAATGATTTTGCATGAGCTCATCATTTATATTTATATATATCCTTTAGTTTCATTTATTTCTTTTATCTCATATTTTTATGGCAAATAAATTACTTTTGGCATATTTATTTTGGTAATTAACTTTCAATGCTTGAGGATGAATGCAAAATGCAAGATGAGATGCATATATTTTATATTTTTCTTTATAAAAACAATTTCCTCCTATTATTAACTGTAAATTCCCATTTAAATTTCAAATTTGCCAAAACTCGAAAAGATGGTGTCACAATTCTACCCCCCTTAAAATGAATCTCGCCCTCGAGATTGGATGGGTTAAAGAAGAGATTTGGAACAAAAAATAATAAATTCCCTTTTTATATTCGAATTATCCGAGTTTGAAAATTTTGGGATGTTACAATCTATCCCCCTTAAAAGGAATCTCGCCCTCGAGATTCGGGCAGATTAGAGAAGAGATGAGGAAACTCCATAGCGTCTTCATACTCCCACGTAGCTTCGTCCAAAATAGTGAATGTTCTGGTTGTGTCCATCTTCCATTGAAGTAGAGGTTGAACAAGATAGAAAAGAGAGATAGAAGGAATCCCCAACTATATGCATGCATCAAGGTGTATGAAACTAAGCAACTACCTATACTGGCCTATATGGATGTGGCAAACGCTAAATCATCCCATAATCCTCTACTAAGCCACAAGTAAACAATACATAGCAAACAACACACCAAACAAATCACAACGCTTCATGAGTGTTTCTATGTGCTCTAAAGTGTCCATTCTATTTAGGCTGCATCATACAGTCAACCTGTGGCTCTGATACCAATTTGTGACACCCAGTTCCGAGAAAATGAACCAAGTGCAGTATATGTGTGCCCAAGATGTGTAACACACATACACAAGTGATTCACAAACGATAAAAAGATAATAACCACAACACAAATAAATTAAGAAGTACTTTTATTACAATTTTCAAATAATCCTCAGGTTACACTCTAATGATCATAAATGATAATACTACTACAACAGAAATAATCTAATTAAGCAACTAAGCAAACTAAGCAAAAGGGATATCACAGCTCCAAGCAACACCACAGGCAAGTCGACGGCAGCACACAACCTAGTACTTCGCACTATCATCACGATACTCCCACACATCACCTGAAATTGTTGGTGGGGGAATTGCAAGGGTGAGTACATGTTGTACTCAGAAAGTGTGGGAAAATAATGACTTGTAGCTTAAACAAGGCATTGATAATAAATAATGGATTATTGCTGAAAAGTACTTTTAAAAACACGTAAAAAGCATCTTACTATGTCGATGTGAAATAATCTCATCATAAGCCACATAAATATCATAATATGAAACCAGCATTAATTATTCATCCTTACTCCAGATTCTCACTTTCATCAATAACTATATCCATTTATCACAATTCAATCCATAACCATATCCATAACAATAACCAATACCAAACCATCCCAAATACCAAGTTTCCCACTAATCATGTGAGGGTCCAGGTTGCTAATGACCACTAGCACGACTATCATGATAGTTTTAGACACACTCTGCAATGGTTGTACCACTTTACCCAAATGTTTGTGATTTCATCACCTTTCAGTGACTAAGGACCTCCCTTATGCCGTCTCACACTTCCTTAGGTGTGTGGCCAAGATATCACAAAATAGCTTTTACAAAGACACTACTAGCATATATGGACACACTAAGGTTTCACCAGCAGGCTTGAATCTCCATTCTCCAACCCACGGGCCCCCTCACGTGCCATGTGGATCCCAGGGTAGCCCTTCTCGACTCCCATTCCCCGCACCATCCAATGGTCCATACAATACCAGCAGCACACCTAATTATTCAGCTACGCTGCACCCATATTTGGCCTTGTGGTGGCACTGTAAACCCTAGATGGTCGCTCGATGAACTGGTCCTTAGATCTAAAGCAAGCGAAACCACCATAACATCCAACCCAGTCCATGGTCCATGCTTGCTTAGATCTCCCAAGTCCCATATTTACCAATTAACCATATTCATCAATTCTCATCATTCATAACTTAATTCACAATTAAGCCATTCGGTAGTTTTCCCATCCCAATTAACTAAAGTTAAGCAAAAAGGTAAAATTCCTTCCCGACTCTCTACAATATATCCCGAGCGACAAGGATGGTCAAACAAGACTAGTAAACACCTATTTTTGGGTATCCCATCAATTTAACACAAACATGCAATTTTGCAAACAAAATATTTAAAACAGGATCAATATGATCAGGGGCACTTGCCTTGCTCTTGAGCTTGGTTAGGGTCAAAGGCTTCAAAATTCTGGTGCTGGAGGTCCTCGAGAGCACCCTTTGGAGCAAAACCTTCTATTCCAAGCAACAAACATACAAAACATACATTACAATCAATAAATGCTCATATATTACTCAATATGCCATGTCATGCATGATTAATGCAATTGTGAGGTAAAACTTGTTAATAAGTTACTATTAATGTTTACTAACTGGTCATAATAGTTTTTAACAAGTTCGGACAGGTTTGGAATTTGTTCGAGTCAAATTGGAATTAATTCAGCCTGAAGCAGATTTAGATACCGGACAAGTCCGGTGCCAAGGCCGGGCTAGTCCGCCCTGATCAAAACTAGAATTTAGGGTTTTTATGATCTGCGAGAATTGGAGTTGAATTTGCATGAAAAAGGGAAATTAGAAGGTGTACCACGTGTGTAGAACTCCAAGGATCGAGAATTTAGTGCGGCACTTGAATCTTGGCGATCAAGAGTTGGTGATGAAGTGTTGATGGAGAGTTGAGGGTGAATTGGTGATGAAGATCAAAAAGTCAATGAAGATCTTGCTTGATGGATCCTCCTTCGTGTTCTCCCTCTCCTCCTTGCTTATGGATCTTTTCTTGATGATGGCTCCCACGAACTAGTGTTTGGGTTTCTTTCAATTGTGGAAAAGAGGTGAAAAATTGGGGTGTTGGGTTGCTTATATAGAGGTGGAGAGGTAGGGATTGATGGATTTCATGTTCAAGGCGGTGGAGGCCGTGTAGGGGTTCCACATGGGCTCCAAATAGGTTAGACACGATGTTCTTGGGTCCATTTAAGATAAATACCCAAAATCCAATCATGGAGAATTAACAGAATCCGAATTGGTTTTCGAAGGCCGGACTAGTCCACAGTAGGGATCAAACAAGTCCGTTCTCGTACAGTAAGGGACTTCAGACTAGTCATGTGTTGATACCGGACAAGTCCGGGGTTGGATCAGACTAAATTAGGTGTTTTCGAACAAGTCTGAAGTGTTACAGAAAGGCTGACTAGACTAGTCCAGTGTCATAAAGGACTAGTCTGTTATGGTCCAGTAAGTCTGATAGGACTAGTCTGTGGTGATCAAGGACTAGTCCGGTGTTGTCCAGTAGGGGCATTCGGACTAGTCCGGTTTTTTTCGAACTAATTTGGTGCCCGACCCATTTTTTGACTTGTTTCTTCTTCTAATTCTTTTACGTTTGTTCCTTTTCATCCTACTTAATGATTTTGCATGATCTCATCATTTATATTTATATATATATCCTTTAGTTTCCTTTATTTGATATTTGTCATGGCAAATAAATTACTTTTGGCGTATTTATTTTGGTAATTAATTTACAATGCTTGAGGACGAATGCAAAATGCAAGATGAGATGCATATATTTTATATTTTCTTTATAAAAACAATTTCCTCCTATTATTAACTCTAAATTCCCATTTAAATTTCAAATTTGCCAAAACTCAAAAGTCAGGGTGTAACACGGTAGCTCCTACCAACTCCTCTGCACCGCATCACAGGTGGATGGAGATGCCGATTAGCTTCAACGCCTTCAACTGCCCTGAGAACATGGTGGGAGCCGGGCTCCTGCCCCTCCTCGTTGCCCCCACCATCGCCAGAATCAAGCTCTACCATGTCTTGATAGATGGCGGGGCCAGCCTCAACCTCATCAGTCGTGCGGCCTTCGACAAGCTGCACATCCCGGTGAACAAACTCACCCCCTCGAGCCCATTCTCGGGGGTGGGATCGAGGAATATAACCCGATGGCAAAATCCATCTTCGGGTGATCTTCGGGATACCCGAGAGCTTCAGGACGAAGAACATTTTGTTCGACGTAGCAGAGGTGAGACTCCTCTACAATGCCATCATCAGCAGGCTGATCCTGTACTGATTCATGGTTGTAGCCCACTATGGCTATCTTTTCTTGAAGATGCTAACTCTTTCCGGCGTCCTCAAGATCCGCAGAGACTGCACTGCTACGGTATTAGCCTTGGAGAAGCTCCAAGCACTTGGAGCAACCCCAGCACCTTCCCCGAGTGGCGCAGGACCAAGCCAGCCTCCGTCGAGCTCGCGTCAGCATGACTCGGCCGCTGCACCTCGTATGCAGCCCTCCGACAGCACCGACATTCCCGTCTAAGCTGTCAAGATCAGTTCTGGCTATGCCCAAACCATCTGCAAAGCGGGGGGCCAAGGCAGCAAGTAGGGACATCCGCTCATTGCCCCCTTGGTAGCTAGTGTCAACAAGTTGCCCGACAACTGTCACGGTTACCCTCGGAGCATTGAGCACCCCTGTAAGTTATCCTTAGCTTAATAGTGGGGCATTGTAAAGGTTTCAAAGAGTCTAGCAGAAACACTTAGTACAACCAAGCTCCGGGAGGGTCAAGCCCAGAGTGCGCAGACAACTTAGCCTGGTCTCGAACCCTAAGCATGTGCACCCTGCTATTGACGTTTCTTACGTCATAGATAAAAATCCACTGTCGTGTCACTTCCGCTTAAAAGAGTACTCCAAGTGCATCAAATCCAAGTAACGTGTGTGTAATCTTATGAACTAATCCACCCAAGAACACAAAGTTGTTTGGTAGGTAACGAATACATAGGAATTCAAAGTGTTGATTCTAATACAAAGGAATATGTAGTAGTTGCTTGCGGGTAGGAATTTACCCCTAGCGACACTAGGCCACTCTTGCCAAGAGCCTATTGCATAGCCGAACATGGAGGATTACAAAGGACAGGTAGGGCTATCACCACGTACTGCCTACCTCTTAAATCTGTGGGTCTACGAGATATTCATTGGCGATTTCTAACCTAAGCACCACGCTTACGTTTTAAATCACAACTCAAGTTGTTTCAAACACAAATCTACAACTAGAGCCTCTAATGAATTAAAACAATGAACCCACAAGTAACTACTTATGCAAACTACTATGAACTGAGAATCAAACTTGAATTGAATTCACAAAGGCTTACTTCATTTGAATAACACCTTTGTAGGGGTACAAGTTTAGAAGAGGGACTTGACAAGCCCAAGCCTCCTTCTCCTAAACTCTTCACCACACTCTCCTTCTACTTGGCAGCCTCTAGGACTACTCTAAACCTTTGGATTGATATTCTATTCTCAACTTTTGGTGTGTGTGTGTGTGAAGTGAGGTGTAGGGTTCTATTTATAGGGGGGAGAAGGGTTGGTTCTCACCACCAAATGCGCGCGAATCAGTCACCCATGACCTCTTCAAGCTGGGAGGAGCCAACACGTGGTGTTTGACCGCAATTGGTGCCATGACCTAGTCAGTCGACTAGAGGGGTCCGCCGACCTGGTCTTGGCCCCATTGTGGCTGTGCTTCCTCAAGGTATCTGCTAGGTTGGTTCCATCCCTTTATATGGGTGCTACACCGTTGGATGGCCTTGGGTACTTCTGTTTGTGGGACATTTGATCCATGTGATGACACGTGGCGTCACTTGATACGTCAAAATCCAATTCTATGGATTACTCCCTGCATGTCTTGGTAGTTTTGGGTCTAAATTCACCTACATACAAATAAAGACCAACACCTGTGGAATTGGTTAGTTTTTAACCCAACCACTATGTTGTGTTTCTCTTTTGTGAACATTATGAGGTGAATTGACGGTCTAAATATGGCACTTAAGGATCGTCAACACCTACCTCCCTCATCATCTGGAAGCGAGTCGTTGCCTTCTTTTGTAAAGCCTGTGTCCTCCTATGAATGCCAATATAAAAGAATCAATGTCTTACTCCATTCTTCTCTAAAATGTTCATTTAATCACTCCTTAATTTTATGATAAACCAAGCTAGGCTCGTTTTCGTATATTGTCTTCGTATACACGGTTATATGCTCTATGTCTCACCCTTGGTAGAGTTGTGCAATACTACAACAGGCGGGTCCGCTTGAGGTACCTGCAATGTGAGGGGTTCTCACGGTTACCCCCATCGTTGGAGGCCTGTGACGCCGAATGGCCTCCCAAGAAAGGTCTACGCCAAGTCGGAGGTCCAGGGTGTGTAAACTACTTAGCCTGATTTTGTACTCTAAGCGTGCACACCCTGCCTCCCGGTGCTGCGGCCAAGTACTGGGGCTGGAAGCCTCGCAACCTAAGGAAGGTGGGAGCCGGACCCCGAAGCACTTGTGCATTGAATTACCCAAGCCCCATGTGCCAGCCCAGGACAGTAAGACATGACAAAGATAAAGAGAAAAAAGAGCTAAACTGGCATGCAAAGTAGTCCTTCCTCTATCATGTGTGTAGGACATCCAACTCTGGCACTACCCAGGAGGTCTGCCGTTGACATCCTAACGCATTGATGACAGTAACAAGCGCTTATTCGTGAGTACACTCTTTCACTCCGCTCTTGTTGCTAATACGGTTCTCTTGTGGTAACCTGTATGCATGGGGCCGACCGTTGATGTTGCTACACATCGATGGTGGACAACGCCGGAGCATCCAGCTTCGGCACCTCCCAAGGGGCCCGTTGTCGATTCCCAACACGCTGATGACAGTAACAAGCGTCGATTCATGAGTACACTCTCCCGCTCTGCTCTTGTTGCTAATAGGGTTCTCTTGTGGTAACCTGTATGCCAGGGGCCAGCCACCGACGTCTCTACAATGATGGTGGGCGACACCAGAGCAGCCAGCTCCGGCACCTCCCAGGGGGTCCGCCATCGACGTACCAACACGTCGATGATAGTAACAAGCGCTGATTCGTAAGTACAATCTCCCGCTCCGCTCTTGTTGGTAATAGGGTTCTCTTGTGGTTACTTGTATGCTAGGGGCCGACCGTCGATGTTGCTACACATCGATGTTGGGCGACGTCGGAGCCTACAGCTCCAACACCTCCTAGGGGCCCGCCGTCAATGTCCCAACATGTCGATGATAGTAACAAGCGCTGATTCATGAGTACACTCTCCCACTTCGCTCTTGTCGCTAATAGGGTTCTCTTGTGGTTACCTATATGCCAGGGGCCGACCGTCGATGTTGCTACACATGGATGGTGGGCGACGCCAGAGGAACCAGCTCCGGCACCTCCCAGGGGGCCTGCCGTTGATGTCTCTACAACCATGGTGGGCGACGCCGGAGCAGACAGCTCCGACACCTCCACGGGTGCCCACCGCCGTCGCCCTAACACGTTGATGACAGTAACAAGCGCTGATTCGTGAGTACACTCTCCCGCTCTGCTCTTGTTGCTAATAGGGTTCTCTTGTGGTAACCTGTATGCCAAGGTTCTGCCGTCGATGTTGCTACACATCAATGTTTGGCGAAGCTGGAACCTCCAGCTCTGGTATCTCCGAGCGGACCCGCTGTCGACCTCCCAACACGTCGATGCCAGTAACAAGCGCTGATTTGTGAGTACACTCTCTCGCTCCGCTCTTGTTGCTAATAGGGTTCTCTTGTGGTAACCTGTATGCCAAGGGTCGGCCGTCGACGTTGCTACACATCGATGGTGGGTGACGTCGAAGCAACCAGCTCCGGTACCTCCCAGGGGGCCTGCTGTCGACGTCTCTACAACGATGGTGGGCGACAAGTCGACAACAGAGCATCCAACTCCGACATCTCCCAAGGGTCCTGCCGTCGACGCCCTGTGATGATGGTGGACGATGCCGAAGCTGCCAGCTCCGGCACCGCCCAGGGGGCCTGCCGTCGATGTCTCTACGATGATGGTGGGTGATGCCGGAGCATCCGACCCCAACCACGAGTTTCAAAACAAAGCTTGGCACCCCTAAAGAGGCTGCCAACGTCAACTACTCAACCTCCAAAGCTCCGCTGGGGGGCCCGTCGAAGACATCCTGCGATCAAGTGGTAGGCATGCCCAACCAGTTGGCCACATTTACCAGGGGGCGTCTATGGGGGTTCCATAGGCAGAACGTCAACTGACGCAAATCAGCTAGGTCAACTGTGTGATCCTTAGTTCCTAAAAAACCAACAAAGTTGGCGAAGTTCTTCAGGCCCTTACGCTGCTAAGAACCCGAGTGAACAAGATGGGAAGCACAAGACACAACCAAAAAGTCAAACATGAATTCAAATTCATTGAAGGACATTTACAAAAAGGCAAGTCCTGGACACAAAAGTGCCCCTCTTGGGGGTCACCGACCTTAGTCACGACCGAACTGTGTGGCGACATTTTTGGCGGCATCCTTGACTTTAGCCTTTATCGCCTCTTCACACGCCACAACGGGGGCGCCGAGTATCAGGTCCAGAGGTATCTCCAGGTACCAACTCCGGTATCACACCAGAACGTGGGATGCCACTGTCACTGCCAGCACTCTCCCCTCGTCCTCCAGACGATGGGTAAGCTGATGCTCCTGCAGATCGAGCTCCTGGGTGCGACACTCTGAAGTCTGCTCTCAAGCTCGGGCGTCAAGCTCTAGCAGGAGGAGTTTCTGAACTCTTCTAGGTGTTGCTCCTGATGCGGCGCCAGGTTGCTCTAGCAGAGCTCAAGATCTCCGATGTGGGAAGCAACCTGTCCCAATCTACCTTAGACCGAGTCTTCATCTCCCGGGCCGCCACCTGCTGCTCAGCAACAGTGGACTCGCGGCATCCCAGGGTCACTCAAAGCTCTTCAAGGGCACTAAGGCAGGCGTCAGCCGCATGACCGGTCGCCTTGACGTCATCCAGAATCTTCTAGGATGCCGCGCCCATGGCATTTGCCAAGCGGAGCCTCAACTCCAGCTCCTCATCTTTTTTTCGGTGCTTCTCCCTTGCCTCATTGATCCTAGATCTCAGAAGGTCCTCCCAGGCCCAGATGCGTTTGTCCTCTGCTCGTAGCTTCTCCCACTCTGTGGCGAGGGCGTGCTGCGCTCTGCGGAGGCTGGACTGCACCAAGTCGATGCTGGACTGCGCTGAGTCGATGATGTCAGAGAGGCACTCTGGTCCTGGCCAAGCTATGGAGGACTGCCCAGTGATCATCTTGGGAACCTCTTCCCCTTGCAGCGATGAGGGCAAGGCCACCTGCACCTGGGAACTCACCGTCGGGAGCCGAGCAAAAGTTGCGGCGCCACCCGAAGTGGCAGCACCACCATCGCCTGAGGCGCCACATGCTAGAACAGCACGCTCAGGGGTTGGACCCTCAGCTCGCTGAGCGGACTCCGACATTACATTCAGCATGGCAACCAGAGGTGCTTCACTGCCCGTGTCAGGCACGAGCGCTGCAGTGATGCTCTCTTGTACTGGCTCGACGGTCTGCTCCGTCGATGCAGCCGTGGCCCTGTGGCCCAACTTGGGAGTGCTCTAGACCACTACCCCCGGCAATAAGGGCATCACTACAGCTGATGAAGACCTGCAGATTGGAGTCAAAGTCTGTTCAAACAAGAGAACATATGGAACAACGATGCAAGATTCGATAAGAATGCCTTACCAACGCCCCTGGACGCTCCAACGGGCCTCAAGTTTAGGCATCCTCGAGACTGTGGGCTCCATTATCGATACGACAGGTGGGGTCGATCCAAACGGGCCCCCACCAGAACCGTCAGCACTGCTACCGGCACACATCGATGTGTCTCCACCGACCCCAACGGCGCCACTTCTGGAGCCAACTCTGGAGCTGCCGTCGACATCCATCGCCAAGCCCGTGGCAAGACCGCTAGTGGAGCGAGGCCTCTTGGCCTGGGGCTCCGCAGATGTAGCTCTCTCGAAGCCCTCACCAGTGCCTTGAATTGCACCGGTGGCAGAGACGCTAGCTCGTGCGCTGTCCCTGATCAATAGCAGACTCGTCACTTAGCGGGCGGGTCCTCCGCTCAAAGAACCACCAACACCCGAGGTAGAGGATGGGTGCTCCATTGGACATTTGCTTGAGGAAAAGACCGCCATTGGTGGTTCCCTCGACGGTGACTGAGGACGTTTGTCCTTCACGACCTCGACCACCAGCGACTTTCCCTTCCCCGTATCAGGGACCGATGCAATGCTTTTCTCCCTGTTGGAGGACGGGTCTTCCACCCTCTGCACTTCAGAGCCCAGAGCGGGTGCAAACTCCTATAGAGAGTCAGGGATGATCTGCCCACTGTCCAAGTCTCCAACCTGCCGCGACGCAAGGCCGATTGCGTCCAGGTTTGGAATTACCCTAAGGATCTTCATCTTGAGGTCCCGATCTGTGCAAAGCGGTGGACAAGACCGCAGGAGGGTGAAGATGTCGGAGGACAATGGGTTGTCACACACCTTGGACATCACATCAAACACCTTTTGGTGGGTCATCTCTATGTCACGACCCCTCACCAGCCTGGTGCTGTCCTGCGGCCCGAAGTATTGCAACGACGCACGGGAACGATGCTGAAGGGGACTAGGCGTCGGCGCACGAATTCACTAGCACCATCAACGATGACAAACTATAGTCTGCCAGATATCAGATCCTCTCCATCACTAGGGTGTACTCTGGCTCCAACTCCGAGCACTCCTCCCAAGTCATCTTCTTGAATGCCGGCCAGTCAGTAGGTGTTGACGGCTGTTATATACCAATTTCACCTGTCAATATAACTCAGTTATGTGAAGGAATTGTCATTTCTTGCACACATCACCTTTAAATTTATCCTATTTCCACTTGTCCTTGGAGAAATAGTGCATGCAAGAAATTATTACAGTAAATGAGATAAAAGAGGGGGAGCAATCCTATAAAATACCATCCCAGCCAATCAAGCGATGACATGTGGCACCACATGGATCAAATGACCCACAAACAGAAGTATCCGAGGCCATCCGATGGTGTAGCACCCATATAAAGGGATGAGACCCACCTGGTAGTGACCTAGAGAAAGCACAAGAGAAATGGTGCAGAGAAAGTCGGCCGACCCCCCCCCCCCCCCCCCCAGTTGGCTGACTTGGTCCTGGCGCCAAACTCGGTCAATCACCATGTGTTGGCTCCTCCCAGCTTGAATAAGTCAGTGGTGACTGATTCGCGCACTTTTGTTGGCGGAAACCGATCCTTCTCTACCTATAAATACGACCCCCTACCCTCACTTCACACACACACACACCACTTGAGTATTCATCCATTGTATACACTATTCTCCATAAGTTTAGAGGAGTTTAGGCTGTATAGAGGAGAGCCTCTAGTCCATAATCCAAGTAGGAGAGGAGTAGGAGTCTCTTCCCAATCCCTAATTGGGAAAGGTATGGCTCTCATATTCCTATTTTTATTTGTGACTTTGCTCTTAATAAAGATGTTATCTTTAGTCTTATATTGTCCATATACTTGGATGAAGTGTTTCTTGTTTGATTGTGGAATCCATATATGTGGTAGGGGTAGTAGTTATGATTATGCTATACCATTCTTATTATATCATCATAAACACTACAAACCCCCACTACGTAAGAAACCCAAATAGGATACAAAGATGGGCGATGTGCTAAAAGGAGGGCATCTTTGATAACCTTAAGCAAGACGAGCCCGCTTCAGCAAGGATCTGACATGGCTCGGTTGAACGTACAAGGAGACGAATTACAATACAACACGTCTCAGTTAAGTAGGTATCTGATATGCACCCTCCTCTCTAACAAACGGGAGGCGCACTTTCATTGGGTGTGACTCATATTTGTTTCATAACTGAGGTGGACTTTCCTTGAAGTTCATATCCTTTCATAATCGAATCCGGCGCATCTCGCATACCCACCGATGAGGCGCGTCTCCTTTTGTTATAGAAGCGGGCTCGTCTCCCATTCCCTCTATAGAGAGACGTGCATTATGTCAGTTCGTCTTGATTTTCTGTTGCCCTTCTACGACCTCCTAGTTGTGGCAAAACAAATGGCTACCAGATCTTCACTGTTCTTGTCCTGTTCTTTCCCTCTTTGGAGGTGCCCTTCTAAAACTCTTGTGGTGATTATCAATGGATTTTAAAACAAAGGGTTAGTCCTATTCTCCTATTTCTTACAATTTTTCACCCCTTTAGATCTTGACTATCAGTCGCTTCAAATTTCTTTGATTTAGCTCTTCTTTTCTTTATGTAGATATCGTCAGACATGTTGGACATGTTGGATGTATGGGCTGCACCTTTGCAATGAATATATCCAAGGGGTAGATGAATTTATCAATTTCGCGAGAAAAGACATGTTGGACAACATTAGAGGGACTATTTGTTGTCCTTGCAAACACTGCAAGAATGAGAATAGATATCGCACAGATGAAGTGTTGAGGTCACGTTTGATCACACACGGATTCATGGTGGATTATCGATGTTGAAACAAACATGGGAGGAGGGGCTTAATGAAGCAGAGATGAGAGATTCATATATGGAGAGGGAGGTCCCTATCAGTGTCGAACAAGATCACGATGAGGATGTGAACGAGCTAGATATATCAGGGTTCACCGATGATGACATTGAGTTTCAGGTGCATAACATAGAGGAGATGGTATGCGATGTCAAGAGACATGGCGATGATGATCAGTACAGTAATGGTGAACTTGCAAATTACAAGAAGATGATCGAAGACTCGAAGAAGCCATTGTATCATGGTTGTGCAGCTAAGTACACCAGACTGTTTGCGATGGTAAAACTTTTCCAGTTGAAGGTGAGCAACGGATGGATTTTAGTTTTAAGGAATTGTTGATGCTCCTTAAGGACATGTTACCCCAAGGCAACATAGTCCCTACGACAGTTTATGAGGCAAAATAGATAATATGTCCACTGGGTTTGGAGGTGGAGAAAATCCATGCGTGCAAGAATGATTGCATTTATATCGTGGACCTGGGTACGAAAACCTCGAGAAATGCCATATTTGTGAAATGGACCAATTCAATCGTAGGAAAGATGACAATGATGACAAGAACTGCAATATAAGAAAAAGAGGGCCTAAAAAGGTGTTTTGGTACTTTCCTATTATTCCTCGTTTGAAGCGTTGGTTTGCAAACAAGAAGGAGTCATAATTGTTGCAATGGCACAAAGAGAAGCATAAGCAGGATGCTGGAATGATAAGACATCCTGCCGATGCCACAAAGTGGCCAAACATTGATTCACGAAATCCTAAATTTGCCATTGATCCGAGGAATATTAGGATCGCAATGAGCACTGATGGCATGAATCCTTTTTTGGACAGTAGCACACATAGCACATGGACAATTGTGCCAACAATTTTGAACCTTCCTCCTGGTTGTACAACAAACGGGAATATATTATGATGTCAAGACTGATACTGGGGCCACAACAACCTAGGAATGACATCAAAACTTATTTAAGGCCTCTGGTTGAAGATCTGAAGCAGTTGTGGTACAACGACGAAATGCAGCCTGGGGATGACTACAAGCGTGAGCACTTTCACCTCAAAGCCATTTTATCTGTGACTTTTAGTGATTCTCCAGCAGCAGGTAACTTGTCCGAACAGAGTAAGAATGTAGGTTGTGGATGTCCACATTGTTTAAGAGAAACGAACTCACAATACTTGAGCAAGTCACGAAAAATACAAGAGATCTGTGAGCTTGACTTTCAAGGATTCAAGATTCCTCTTTTCCATTGCAACTAGGTTGATGGAATCAAAGGTGTTGTACAAGAAAAGTCACTAGCATTGAGCTTAACTGTCAAGGATATAAGTGGGAGCCTTTCGTGTTAGCAAAACACATTGCTCAAGTTTTCTATGTTCCAAACACAACAGAAAAAGACTTAAGGTGGTTATACATGGAAAACGACAAATTGTCATAGTCGAGAATGTCGTCGATGAGGAAGAGTTTGACCAAGTTGATGAGAATCCTCCTTTTCTCACCTTGATGATCAAGCTAGGAATACCATCGGCCAACGAACTTCCTTACTTGCAGAACGGTCACCATGAAATAGTCAAGAATTTCAAAAAACCAAGACCGCAACGTAAAGTACCAAATTGATTGTGTGTAAATATGCTCAAATATGTGAAAATATGGTAAATTGAGTGAAAAATTGACTTCCATTTGGATATTTATGTGATATATGCTTAAATGTGTAAAAATATTGCCATTTGAGTGAAAATTTGACTTCATTGGTCATATGTGCTCTGTTTCTTATGGAGAAGTACTGATGTCTTGTGCTCTGTTTCTTATGGAAGCACTGCTGAATATAACACTTGCTCTGCCCTGGAAAATGGTATATGAATGTGATGCGAGATGCACCTTGGTTATGCGAGACGCGCCTCACAAAGGTGTGTCTGTCAGGAAAGATAATGTGAGACGCACTTTTGAAAAGCACGTCTCCGATTTAGACGCTTCGATATGTGTAGATGGCTTTACTAACAACGGCTCGCATTAATTCAAAAGGAAAGAGACGTGCTCTTGTAAAGCGTGTCTCTGATATTTTCTTACACATGTTTGGGAGACGCACCCGACGGTTGCTCTTCTGCGGCGCATCTCAGATTGCTGCCCTAACGTACTTTTAGCTCTCTAGCGCACTCTCTTCCCAACACTTAGCAAAACTTTTCGACATTTTAACTCTCGCGCACTGATCAACCAAAGCCCTAGAAACCGCCACTGCATCGTCTGCTTCCCCTCGACTCCCCGTTGACTAGCTCGACACTGCCCTAGTAAGGTCTGTTCGTGCTTTGGTTGGAGTCGAAATGGTCTGCGCTTTGGTGGTTCACTGGTCAATGTTTAGTATATTTTCGGAGTACTATGCTTAGTGTATTATGCTTTGGTTGGAGTCGAAATGGTCTGTACTTTGGTGGTTCACCGGTCAATGTTTAGTATATTTTCGGAGTCCTATGCTTAGAGTATTATGCTTTGGCTAAGTACTGGTCAATATTTAGTGATTTATTTAATGATTGCTTGGTTTAGATTGTCCTTACACTTGTCACATGGATCTTTTTCTTATTAAGATACAAATGTCATGAGAGAATTTGCTCCCTTATGTTATTCTTTGTGTGTGACTGAAATTTGATAATGTTTTACCGAATTTTAGTGATTTTTGTGAATTTAAAGATGTCTCAGTCGGAGCACCAGCAGCATATTGAAGAGGAGGCTCAGCAGAGGAATCAGCAGTAGACTCAGCAGCAGACACATCAAGAAGATGCAACTGCCTCTGGTAACACAAGAAAGAAAAAGTCACGGACGACGTGGCCGACAGACGTTTTTACTATTGATGTGGCCAATCACGATGGCTTACCTCTGGACCATAATGTGAATACAAAACTGTCCAGAATTTGTGGTCTACCTGATTAGGAAAGGGTGCCGCTAAACCTGTAGAGATTCGATCACTTGACCAAAAATGAAAAAGATGAACTCTTCGAAAGCTCTATCCAACCATATGTTCAATATCCAGAACATATGAAACAGAAGGGGAAGAAGCTAGCTATGAAGGTGATCTCTCAAGCATGGAGGACCTAGAAAACTAAGCTTCACGAGTTTTGGAAGAATCCTGAAACTCCCTTTCGTAAGTATCAACATGTGTCAGAAGAGGAGTGGACGAGATTTGTTGAAAAGTGCGAACTGCAGGAATTTTCCAAGAACAATGTACATATGAAGTGGCTTCAATCATAGAACAAGCTTGACCACCACCTCGACAACATTGGTTATGCCGGAAAAAAGGATTTGGGCACAACAAGATGAAACATTGGCCGAGCTATGTGTTAGCAATCCATACGACAGTTTCAGTGGACGGTTGGAACCATTCATGCGTGCTCGTTCACAACTATCTGAGTCAGGTAGTATCAGTTTCTACAGCCCGAGCACCTTACATGTTGCTCAAAGAGCTTGAAACCTGAGCAGCGAAGGGTCAAATGGTGAGAGGGCAAACGATGCCCTCACCAAGGCCCTGCAAGGACCGGAGCAACGAGTCCGTGTTCGTGGTGTTTAAAGTAAGTTGACCTGGAGGGAGGGTTTTCCAAAACACAAGAATACTTATCGGAAGTGAAAAGCGACCTCAACATCACAGGTTGGCATTGAGGAGCTGAAAACACAACTGAGAAGGGAGCTCCTCAGAGACGTGAAGCAAATGCTGGAGGGAGTAGGAATAGCAATCCCTAACGTGTTTTTCGTCTTAAGTAATGACGAGGAGCATAGGAGCAGCTTTGCTTCTACAGCAGCTGGGGGTGGACAACCACAGGAGGATCGTCAAGCACCAGCGTCTGGACCTTCAATTGAGCCGGACACGATAGATAACTTGGCTCATCCAACAACATGCAACCTTCTGCTAATGGTCGGAGAAATCGCTCGACTGGAGGTCAGGAGAGGGCTAGTGTATCCCAAACAGACCATGCTTGATGACATCCAGGTGGACACAACATCCTATGTTGTGGTCAAGGTGGACATGGTGCATGAAAATACAAAAAACTGCAGCTCGAAGTGCCACCGCACAGTACAATGTTGACTACGCGGGATGTAGTTACTAGAAGGGTTTAGTGGAGACGAAGCCTTATTGTTGTTGACCCAGCAGCAGCAGCAGCTTCTGCGTCGACCACTTCGATGTCTCCTGAGGCACGTCTGCTTCTGCATCCAAATCTATAACAGATGGATCTATCTCCAATTCCAGAGCTATCGTTGCCTCCAGTTATAGAGAAGTAGCAGAAGTCTCCAATTGAAGAGCAGTTGCCTCTAGTTACAGAGAAGCCGCATCTGTCTCCAACTCTAGGGGTGCCGCAGAAGTCTCCACTTGAAGAGCAGCCGCGTCGGTCTCTACCTCGCACTCGAAGTTCCCTGCACCCTACACCTGATCAAATTGCTGGCAAAGCCGACGAAGAATGTACGTGCCAAGAACAAGAGTCGGCCGCAGTGGAAATTATCATTGAAGGAAGGTTGGAAGAAACAAATGACAGAGTCGGAAACCAACCCGAGGGCGTCGAAAGCTATGACGCATTCAAACCCAAAGTTTGAAAGGGGAAAGCCAATGTTAACTGCGGCCACACTCAAAGAAGTTGGTAAATCGTGTGTTCAACTTCATCAATACTACACGGAAAATTACAAAAAGTGTGATACCATACTAGTAACATTGAAGGATACACACTTCCTCTCGGGTGATGGCGCTTTTGTCATCGCGTGGTCCGATCTCTACGACCTTTTCAACCTCGACGCGTTGGATGTCTCTCTAATACACTGCTTCACATCGTAAGTCCTCAAAAACTAGGTTCTTCAATACATATATTCAATATAAGTGTTATATGTAAAAAATTTGGCATTTTGCGTGTAGGCACCAACGACAACATACTCGTCATAACACGAGAAACGTGTCTCCTGCATATCTTGACCCGTAAGTACCAGCGAGAACTTATATTTAAATGTCGAGCGACCGAAAAGATGTTGTTAAATATTTTGTGAAGGCAATGAAACACTACAGTGATAACAAGCTTCTGGTCGTACCATTCAACCTAGGTAACCATTGGGTAACCATAGCAATTTCTACAAGGTACGACCAAGTTTGGTATTGTGACTCCTCAAGGCCGATATATGAAAAAACTGGCGAGCGAACAACCCATACATGGAGTGATATCTCTTCCATTATTGACGAGTAAGTTCCTTCTTCACTTTAGTTTCTGACTGTTTTGTCCTTGCACGACAATTTTACATTAACTGTGAATGTTTTTGTTTAGGGCTTTTGTACAAGTAAAAGGAAAACACCGACAACTTAAACATCATACTGCATTCGACGTCCCACAACAAGCTTCGGGCAATGCGTGCGGCTTCCATGTCTGCTTACGCATGGCTTTATTTGGAGAGCAGTCTAATTGCAATGTATGTGTAAGTGCATTTATTTTACTTTATTACTAATCTTTTGCTAAATCTCATTTTATCATGTGGCAGGACTACATACCCTCCTTCAGGAACGCTGAAGGTCGTAGCCTCGAGCAAAGTAGAGACGTACTATGCAAGTTCATCATTTCTGAAATCATTAGTTCAAAGGGAGAATTTCATTACCAAGTAGCGGATTAGGTGACAATTATTCTTTTATGTAATTAGTTACTTGTTAAGCTGGATGAACATGGGAATTCTATGTAAATAGTTACTTGGTAACAACAATTGACACTTTGTTAGTATTAGATTGGTCAATGTGTGTGATCTCCATTTGGCTATACATATGTTTATATATGAGTATATTGCTGACACTGGCAATTCGGCTGCCAAATCCTGGCTAGCTCCAGGATGCAGCCGGCAACGAGGATAATCAGGGGTGGGGGCACCTAATAGGAGTTGCGTTGTAACAGAGGACGTCTTGGATTACCAAAATAAAGGAGACAAGCTTTCTTAGAGCACGTCTCAGATCAGTCAACAAATCTGTGAATGGCTAACATAAAGCTCGTCTCGGATTAATCAACAAATCCACGATGCGCTTTATTAGAGCATGTCTCGCATGTACCGTGATCGGCGACACGCCCGGAGCACGTCTCCAATGGCCCTGTAAAGCCTGTCTCTTATGACTAAACGAAAGGAGATGCACTATCTTTGAGCGTGTCTAGCACTTAGTCTGATAGGCGACGCGCCTACCACGCATCTCTGATGACAGCGTAATGCAAGACGCGATGATGAAGAACCACGGTTTGTCCTTCTCCCTTCTTCGTTCGGACATGTCTCGGATGAGCCTTTCTTACGTAGCGCCCCACTATAGTCTAATTAGCTATGACATGATTATGTTAATATGAATCACTTATGCTATGAATTAACATTGGTTCAATGATTCTTTAGTTCATTGCCTTAGGATGGATTGTGTCTAGGCTCTTAAGGTAATTACTTAATATGCTAGCATGGTGCTAGGATAGATAATTAGCGTTGAATGTCTTGTAGACCCACAGATTGAAGAGGTAGGCAGTATGTAGTGACAACCCTATCTGTCCTTTGTAATCCTCTATGTTCGGCTACGCCACAGGCGCTTAGCGGGAGTCATCCTAGTATTGCTAGGGGTAAACATGTGTCCAATGTGTTAATCTACTTAGCATGAGAATTCATAATTAATATGATCATTAGTAATTAACTTACGCTATGTATATGTACATTAGAAGCATAGTAAGAGTATATACCTAACTCTTAGTCCAGTTCCTCTTTACCTCATTTACCCCTTTAGAGAGAATACTCTTGTGTGTGTCACACTACCTCCAAACTATCAATTACCATCCTTGCTAGAACCCTACCTAGACCAACCTAGCCTCTCCATTTGATGATTGCTTTGCTTCCACCTAGCCTTCCTTTGGGAGAATATAAATGACACCCTTTGGGAATACTCTAAAAGGGGAAATGCTACATCGATAGAGTCGGTGTGCTTGCGGATTTACATCTGTGATTCAAAAACTATCAATAAGAATTTCTGGCACCCTTGCTAAGAATGAATTGTTTGTAGTGCGTAGGAAATATCAACAAGCATTTCTGGCATTGCCAGGGAAGGCAGCCGAAGTATTGCATGATCCAGTGAATATGATAGGAGCCTGGGTAGGTTTTAGTAGGATAACCCTTCTTGTTTTCACATTTTATGTGAAAATAGGGTAGTGTTTGTCTGGTTTTCGCTTGCTGGAAAACTTTGTTGAAGATCCCGAATCCCTTATGAGAGATCGACCTTGTGTCATTACTCCTCAGAAGCTTCGAGCGGCAAAGCAAGCAAGCACAACTGCTCCAACAACCAAAACGCCAATGGACCAGAAGATCCTTCATGAGTTTTCGGCTCCCTCTGCAAACAATGTGCCTGTTGGGCCCACTGTTGTAACACCCTCATTTTCATGCATCATGCCTTGCATGCACTCATATACATGTTTAACATTAACCCACATAAAGAGGAACGAGTTTAACATTGATTTGGAGCATTTAAAATTGATTTGGAACAAAACCGCACTTAAAATGCAGGAAAGTGCGGACTAGTCCGATTTTTGGCCAGACTTGTCTAATTTTCTCTCTGGATGACTTCGGACTAGTCCGGTCCTTTCCGAACTTGTCCGATATTTCGTGACTCCGAGTTGATCTTTTGTTTTACGACTTGTTTCTTGGGTTTCACATTAAGTGGTCCTAGGGACATCGTGCCTAACTCTTTTAGAGCCCATGTGGGACTCTAAACCGGCCTCTACTCATCCCAAACTCGAAATCCATCTAACCCTAGCCTCCACCTCTATATAAACAACCCCACCCCTTGGCTTGACATCTATTTGCCACTTTTCCACCCCACCCAAACCCTAGTTCCTGGAGAGCCACCATCAAGGAGGGAGGAGAAGATCCCAAGCAAGAAGAAGAAGAGGAGGAAACGAAAGAGGATCAAGATCTCCACCAAGCTTTCGTTCTTCGTCACCAATTCATCTCCAAGTTCATCACCAACCCTAGATCACCAAGATCCAAGTGCTACCTCCAAGTTGCTTGATTCATTGGAGTTCTAAACACCTGGTATACCTTCTATTCTCTTTTCCTTACGTGAATTCAACACCTAATCTCCAAATTTACGTCGATCTAGAAAACCCTAATCTTCTGAACTCGTAAAGTGCGGACTTGTCTGGTCCCTAGTGGACTAGTCCGATTTCTCTGGATAAATTGTGTTGAATTAATTCCAAAAACTGACCTAATAAACTCCAAACCTGTATAAACTTGTTAAAAGCTATTAAAACTAGTTATTGATCATTAAAAGCAATCTATTAACAAGTTCTACCTTGCATTTGTATCAATCATGCATGTCATGACATATTGAGTAATATTTGTGCACTCTTTGATTGTGTTTCTTGTCTTGTATGTTTATTGTGCGGATTAGACAGATTTGCGCTAGAGAGTGCCGCGGAGGATCTATAGCACCAAGAGTTTGAAGGCTTTGATCCTAATCAACCGCAAGAGCAAGGCAAGTGTCCTTGAAGCATATTGATCCTGTTTCTAAAATAAATGTTTTGTTTGCAAAATTGCATACTTGTGTCAATTTGATGGGAATCCTATGATAGGAAGTTTACTAGCTTTGTTTAACCACTCTTGTCACCTGGAATTATGGTAGAGAGTCAGGATGGTCTTTTTACCTTTTTGCTTCGCTTAATTAATTGGATGGGAAAACAATACTACACATTTAATTATGCATTAATGATATTTTAGTTAACATGAACTGGTCAATATGATTGGTAATGGGTGATCTAAGCAAGCCCGGTACGTGGATGGGTTGGATGTCATGGTGGTTTGCTTGCTTTAGATCTAAGGACCGGTTCATGCGAGAATAAGCCAGGATTACAGTGCCACCACGAGGCCAAGTATGGGTGCAGCGTAGCTGATTAATTAGGGCTTTGCTAGTGCTGTTTGGACCATTGTGGATGCTCGGGGAAGGGGTAGTCGGATTGGGTTTGTTGATGATTGGTGGGACTACCCTGGGATCCGAATGGCTCAAGAGGGGGCCCTTGGTTGAAGATTTGCTCTGTAGGAGACATCGCTACCGGTGAAACCTCAGTGGGGTCTAAATAGGCTAGTAATCCCTTTGTAAAGGCTATCTTGTGATCTCTTGGCCACACACCGACGGAAGTGTGAGACGACATAATAGAGGTTCTAGTCATCGAAAGGTGATGAAATCACAAACACGTGGGTAAAGAGGTACAAACTCTGCAGAGTGTGTCTAAAACTATCATGATAGCCGTGCTCCCAGTTATGAGCACCTGGAAAACTAACATGATTAGAGGGAACTTGGTATTGGGATGATATTTGGGATGGTTATGGTTGGTATTATGGTCATGGTGATATTATGGTTATGAATTAATTTTTGGTATTGAATATGGATATTGGTATATGATGATGGATATGGAATATGGACTGGTATTATGATATTACTTATAATTATGATGGGTTTGATTCATATAAATATTATATATTGCTTTTCAAATGTTTTAATGTACTTTTCATCACTTTGCCATTATTATCGTCGTCATTTGAATAAGCCACATGTCATACTTTCCACACTTGCTGAGTACGACATGTACTCACTCTTGCAATCCCCCCCCCCAACAGTTGCAGGTCAGGATTGGGAGTTTAATGGTGATAATGCGAAGTTCTAGGTCGTGTCTACCGTCAGCTTTGCCTGTGGTGTTTTTGGAGCTGCGCTATCCCTTATGCTTAGTTTGCTTAATTGCTTAATTAGTTTATTTCCGCTGCATTAGTTGAACCTTTCATAAATATTCATTATAGGTTGTAATCGAGGATAATATGGTTTGTGTAATAAAATTTGGTTAATTAATTTTGTTCTGTGGTAATTTTCTGTATACTCTTTTGTGAATGCACTCGTGTATGTGTGTTGAACGTCCTGGGCACACATATGCGTTAGCTTGGTTTATTTTTCGGAACCGGGCGTCACAGATTGGTATCAAAGCCACAGGTTGACCGTAGGATGCAGCCTAGATAGAATGGACACTTTAGAGCACATAGGAGCACTCAGGAATCGATGTGTTTTTGCTTGGTGTGTTGTTTGCTATATATATTGGTTGCTTGTGTGCTTAATAGAGGATTTTGGGATGCCTTAGCATTGCCATGTCCACCTAGGCTAGTGTAGCTAGCTGTTTAGTTTCACATCCCTTGATGCATATAGTTGGGTACGTTTTCTAATTCTTACCTATTGCTTTTCTTCAGATGGTGAGGACTCGCAACCAGAGGGATGGCAATGGTGAGGAGGAGAACAATGGAGTGCCTCAGAACAACATTGGACAAGGATCTACTCAGGGAGCCATCAACATTGAGCAGCTATTGGCTATGCAAAACAAGCTCATGCAGACCATGATACAAACAATGGGACAGTTGCAGGCTGGTAACATCAACAATCAGCCCCACATGCCTCCACCGCCACCCCCGCCTCCTCATAACCGGTTGGGAGAGTTTCTGAGGACTAGGCCGCCAACCTTTGCTCAAGCTGCTGACCCTATGGATGCGGACGATTGGCTCAAGTCTGTGGAGAAGAAGCTAGCTATTGTCCAATGAAGTGATCGGGAGAAGGTCTTGTTTGCTTCTCATCAACTAGTTGGAGCAGCTGCAGATTGGTGGGATTCACTATGCAATGCTGATGAGAACCAAGAGAGAATTACTTGGGCCGAATTCAAGGAGAGTTTTCATTCTCATTATGTGCCGGAAGGTGTTATGATTTTTAAGAGGCAAGAATTTGAGAATTTAAGGCAAGGAAGATCAAGCGTGAGTGAATATCTCAACAAGTTCACTCAACTCTCAAGGTATGCGCCTGAGGATGTGGGTCGGGACAGCCGGAAGCAATACTTGTTTATGAGGGGCTTGAACAATGAAATTCAAGTGCAATTGCTCAATTGTGACTATGCAAATTTTTAGAAGCTTGTGGACAAAGCAATTGTGGTTGAGAACAAGATTTGTGAGATGGAACAAGACAATAAGAGGAAGGCGCCATATCAAGGACAGCAACAAGGAAGTAATGTGCACCCTCGCTTTGCGCCTCCTAATGCACCATATTACAGCTCTTCTATTCCTACTCAACGCCCTGGTTATGCACCGCACCCAACTCAGTTTGTGTAGCAGCGCCCTGTTATGCAAGCACCTAGGCCTCCAATGCCTTTTGGACCTCGTGCCAACTATCCTGGTGCCGATGCTCAAAACCAAGCTCGCCCCAACAATTCTGGTGGAGTTAAGAAGTGTTATACTCGTGGAGAAGCTGGACACTTTGCACATCAATGTCCTAAGTCAGGCCTTGGTCAAGGAAGCAATGCGCCGAGGCAAAACCCAAGACCCAATGGAGGATAGCCACAAGGGAACCGTGGACAGCAGAATTTTGCTCGTGGCAACGTGAACCATGTCTCTACGGAGGATGCTCAACAAGCGGATGACGTGGTCATTGGTATGTTTTTCGCCAACTCCAACCCCGCGACTATGTTATTTGATTCTGGAGCATCACATTCATTCATTGCATCGAAGTATGTTGCCAAGTATAGTTTTCCTATCTCTCATATGAAGTATACTCTATTGGTTAAGTCTCCTGGAGGAGAGATGAGGACAAATATAGTATGTCCAAAAGTAAGCCTTAGAATAAGGGGAGTAGACTTCTCTGCCAACCTCATTGTTTTGGATTCTCAAGGATTGGACATTATACTTGGTATGGACTGGTTGAGGAAGCACAATGGATTTATTGAGTGTGCCACAAAGACATTGAAGTTGACCAATGAGGAAGGGATCACCATAGAATTTGAAGCATCTCAAACCGCACCAAGGCAATTGGAGTTGAATCATATGGACAGTGCCACCATTGAGGAGATTCCGGTGGTGTGTGAATTTTTGGATGTTTTTCAGGACGAGTTGCCAGGTATGCCACCTGATCGAGACATTGAGTTTGTTATTGATTTAATACCTGGAACTGCACCTATAGCTAAGAGGCCGTATAGGATGCCTCCTTTGGAATTAGAGGAGCTCAAGAAGCAAATTCAAGAGAAACTAGAGAAAGGTTTTATTCGCTCTAGTTCTTCACCTTGGGGAGCGCCTGTGCTGTTTGTGGACAAGAAGGATGGATCCCAAAGGATGTGTGTGGATTACCGAGCTCTCAACGAGGTAACAATGAAGAACAAGTACACTTTGCCACGCATAGAAGACTTGTTTGATCAGATGAAGGGTGCTTGTGTCTTCTCTAAGATTGATTTGAGGTCGGGATATTTTCAAATGAAGATTAGACCATTGGACATACCCAAAACAGCTCTTAGGACACGGTATGGATCTTATGAGTACACCGTGATGTCTTTTGGATTGACAAATGCACCTACCTACTTTATGTACCTCATGAATAGGGTCTTCATGAAGTACTTGGATAAGTTCGTTGTGGTGTTTATTGATGATATTATGATCTACTCGAAGGATGAGAAGAAACATGAGGAACACTTAAGACTTACGCTGCAGAAATTGAGGGAGCATCAATTATATGCCAAGTTCAACAAGTGTCAGTTTTGGTTGAGGGAGGTGTCGTTTTTGGGTCATATCATCTCAGGAGGAGGAGTATCAGTTGACCCCGGAAAAGTGAGAGACGTGTTGAAATGGGAACCGCCGCAAAATGTCAAGGAAATAAGGAGTTTTCTTGGGATGGCTGGATATTATCGTAGATTCATCAAGGACTTTTCCAAGATAGCCAAGCCTATGACGGAGTTGCTAATGAAGGGAAAGGCTTTCCAATGGACTGAAGCTTGTCAAAACAGTTTTGAGGAGTTAAAAAAGAGGTTGACAACAGCCCCAGTTTTGGTACTGCTGGATGTGAGCAAGAGTTTTGACATTTATTGCGACACATCGAGACAAGGACTTGGATGTGTATTGATGCAAGAAGGTCAAGTAGTTGCCTATGCATCAAAACAATTGAAGAAACATGAGCAGAATTATCCAACGCATGATTTGGAGCTTGCAGCCGTGGTACATGCATTAAAGATTTGGAGACACTATATCCTTGGACGTAGGTGTGAAATTTATACGGATTATAAGAGTTTAAAGTATATTTTCACACAAACAGATCTGAATTTGAGGCAACGGAGATGGTTGGAGCTCATCAAAGATTCTGATTTGGGGATCAACTGTCATCCGGGAAAATCCAATGTAGTGGCTGATGCTTTGAGTAGAAAGGGAGTAAGTCATCAACTCACAGTTCAAGAGTTACCATTCGAGTTATGTAAGTAGTTTGAACGGTTGAACCTCGGGTTTCTAAATGAGATGGAGATGATGGAGTTAAATCCGACCTTGGAGTAAGAAATTCAAGAGGCATTGGCCGCGGATGAAGAGATCAAGGAAATTAAGGAAAGAACCGAAGAAGAGAGAGAATTCAGATTTGATGAAGACGAACATGGTACCTTATGGCTTGGAAAGAGAATCGTTGTGCCTAATGTGAAGCATATTCGGGAGACAATATTAAAGGAGGCACATGACTCACCTTACTCAATTCACCCTGGTTGTACAAAGATGTACAAAGACTTGAAGACTAGCTATTGGTGGGATAGCATGAAAAAGGACATAGCTGAATATGTGGCATTGTGTGATGTGTGTCAACGAGTCAAGGCAGAACATCAAAGGCCAGCTAGATTATTGCAACCATTGAAGATCCCGGAATGGAAATGGGAAGAAATTGGAATGGACTTCATAGTTGGGTTACCACGAACTCAGTCCGGGTATGACTCAATTTGGGTAATTGTGGATCGCTTAACCAAGTCAGCTCATTTTGTCCCCGTGAAGACCAAATATACAACTGCACAATTGGCCGAAATATACATGGAGCATATTGTGTGTCGACACGGAGTACCGAAGAAGATAGTCTCAGATAGAGGTTCTCAATTCACTTCCAGGTTTTGGCAAAAATTGCATGAAGCATTGGGAACAAGGTTGAATTTTAGTTCAGCATATCATCCTCAAACGGATGGACAAACCGAGAGGACCAATCAAATTTTGGAGGACATGTTAAGAGCTTGTGCTTTAAAGCATGGGAAGAGTTGGGACAAAAGCTTGCCATATGCAGAATTTTCATACAACAATAGTTACCAAGCAAGTTTGAAGATGTCACCATATGAAGCGCTTTATGGGAGGAAGTGTAGGACACATTTATTCTGGAGTGAGGCGGGAGAAACTCAAGTATTTGGTCCGGATGTGTTGCAAGAAGCTGAAAAGCAAGTTCAAATAATTCGTGGAAACTTGAGGGCTACCTAATCAAGGCAAAAAGGCTATGCGGACAATAGGAGAAGGAAATTAGCCTTTGAAATAGGAGATTTTGTTTACCTCAAGGTGTCACCAATGAGAGGTCATAAGAGGTTTAACATAAGGGGCAAGCTCGCACCTCGTTATATTGGACCATTCAAGATTTTGGACAAAAGAGGAGAAGTAGTGTATAAGCTGGAGATGCCAGCTCATCTTTCGGATGTCCATGATGTCTTCCATGTTTCCCAGCTAAAGAAGTGCTTGCGAGTACCGGAAGAACAAGTGCCAATGGAAGAATTGGAACTAGAAGAAGATTTGACTTATGCCGAGCAACTAATCAAAATCTTGGAAACTAAGGAGAGGGTCACAAGGAACAAGGTTATTAGATGGTGTAAAGTTCAATGGAAACACCACACAGAAAAAGAAGCGACGTGGGAATTGGAGGATGATCTCAAGAAGGAATTTCCCTATCTTTTCTCTTCCGCGTCGAATCTCGATGGCGAGATTCATTTTAAGGGGGGTAGGTTTTAACACCCTCATTTTCATGCATCATGCCTTGCATGCACTCATATACATGTTTATCATTAACCCACATAAAGAGGAACAAGTTTAACATTGATTTGGAGCATTTAAAATTGATTTGGAACAACCGCACTTAAAATACAGGAAAGTGCGGACTAGTCTGATTTTTTGCCAGACTTGTCCGATTTTCTCTCTGGATGACTTTGGACTAGTCCGATCCTTTCCGGACTTGTCCGATATTTTGTGACTCCGAGTTGATCTTTTGTTTTACGACTTGTTTCTTGGGTTTCATGTTAAGTGGGCCTAGGAACGTCGTGCCTAACTCTTTTAGAGCCCATGTGGGACTCTAAACTGGCCTCTAATCATCCCAAACTCGAAATCCATCTAACCCTAGCCTCCACCTCTATATAAACAACCCCACCCCTTGGCTTGACATCTATTTGCCACTTTTCCACCCCACCCAAACCCTAGTTCTTGGAGAGCCACCATCAAGGAGGGAGGAGAAGATCCCAAGCAAGAAGAAGAAGAGGAAGAAATGAAAGAGGATCAAGATCTCCACCAAGCTTTCGTTCTTCGTCACCAATTCATCTCCAAGTTCATCACCAACCCTAGATCACCAAGATCCAAGTGCTACATCCAAGTTTCTTGATTCATTGGAGTTCTAAACACCTGGTATACCTTCTATTCTCTTTTTCTTACGTGAATTCAACACCTAATCTCCAAATTTACGTCGATCTAGAAAACCTTAATCTTCTGATCTCGTAAAGTGCGGACTTGTCCGGTCCCTAGCGGACTAGTCCGATTTCCCTGGATAAATTGTGTTGAATTAATTCCAAAAACTGACCTAATCAACTCCAAACCTGTATAAACTTGATAAAAGCTATTAGAACTAGTTATTGATCATTAAAAGCAATCTATTAACAAGTTCTACCTTGCATTTGCATCAATCATGCATGTCATGACATATTGAGTAATATTTGTGCACTCTTTGATTGTGTTTCTTGTCTTGTATGTTTATTGATGAGTAGGTTTAGGCCCGATCTTCCGAAAGGTATGTCGACTGGGGTGGAGAACTCGACGTTGATGATCCGCGGCACTCGAGCGGTTCGAGTACCCCTGCAATCACTACACTACGGCTCCGTTGGTTATCAACCGTGCTGCACACGCTTGACCTCGCCAAGAAGGCTAATCCCTGCAAGTGCAGTCGAGAACACGAGCAAGAACGTAGAAGACACGATCGGAAATCGCGAAATTGGGGTCTCACAAACCGTAGAACAGCGATTTTATTGATCTAAGCAAAACCCACCGAATATGACCAGCGGCTGCAGTATTTATAGGCTAGGGTTCGACCAAAACACGATTAGACGCGTCCCTAATGGACTCTTACGGGATACAAGGCCCAAAGGCCCGATTCGGTGGCGCAGCACCGGACAGTAATCTGGACTCGACTTGTTTCGACGATTTCCAATGACTCCGGAGGAATTTTGAGGTGGGACCAAAACCATTGGAAATTTTATCTTCTCGTCTTTCCGTGCATATGTAGAACGTCGAAAACGGAGTCCGTATGCCTCCTGGGCGTCTGTTTTAAGGTGGACTGCTCCTGGACTCCGAGTTGAACTCGAGTCCGAGTTGTAAACTGTTTCCATCTACTTGTGGACGTCCCAGGTGGTTCTCCACGCTCCCAAGGTCTCCTTCCTTCACTTGTTGATCTTCTCCATTATTCCTAATAACAATTAAATCATCACATAGCAATCTATTCTCAAATTCACATACAAAAGAAGTTAAGAACGAATTCACCTGCTGATTTAATAACCGTGCCCGTGCTCTTGTGATTGGTCCTTGCAGTTCAATGCGCGTCTCCGCTGTTGTGATGTCCTCATCATCCTCCCCCTCTTGAATTGGAGTCGTCCTCGACTCAAGTTCATCTTCTTCTCCCAAGTACGGTCGCAAATCTGAAATATTAAATGTAGGACTAACCCCAAAATCGGGAGGCAATTCAAGCTTATATGCATTATCATTAATCTTTTCAACAATCTTAAAAGGACCAGCAGCTCGTGGCATAAGTTTAGACTTTCTCAAGTTGGGAAATCGCTCTTTTCTCAAATGTAACCACACCAAATCGCCCGGTTCAAGTTTTACTTCTTTTCTACCTTTACTACATGCAATCCTATACTTCTCATTCATCATTTCAATATTTTTCTTTGTAGTTTCATGCATCTTAAGAATGAATTCAGATCGTTGTGTAGCATCCAAATTTATAGTTTCAGAAGGAGGCAAAGGTAGTAAATCAATAGGAGCACGGGGATTGAAACCATACACTACCTGGAATGGACTTACCTTTGTCGTGGAGTGAACGGATCTGTTGTAAGCAAATTCTATATGTGGTAAACACTCCTCCCACAACTTCAAATTTGTTTTCAAGACAGCCCGTAACATAGTGGATAAAGTACGATTAACTACCTCAGTCTGTCCATCTGTTTGTGGGTGACATGTAGTTGAAAACAGCAACTTGGTTCCCAATTTATACCACAAAGTTCTCCAAAAATGACTTAAAATTTTGCATCACCATCAGAAACAATGGTATTTGGCACACCATGTAAACGAACAATTTCCGTCATAAATAAATCAGCAATGTGTGAGGCATTATCATTCTTATGACAAGGTATAAAGTGTGCCATTTTGGAAAAACGATCAACAACTACAAAAATACTATCCCTCCCCCTCTTAGTCCTAGGCAATCCCAAAACAAAGTCCATAGAAATATCCTCCCAAGGTACACTAGGAACAGGAAGAGGCATATAAAGACCATGTGGGTTAAGGCGAGACTTAGCTTTGTTGCAAGTAGTGCATCGTGACACGTAGCGCTCGACATCACGCCTCATCTTTGGCCAAAAGAAGTGTGTGGACAGCACGTCTTCAGTTTTCTTCACTCCAAAATGTCCCATCAAACCTCCTCCATGTGCTTCCTGCAAAAGCAATAGACAAACGGAGCTAGCTGGAACGCATAACTTGTTAGCACGATAGAAGAGACCCTCTCGCAGCACATATTTATTCCAAGTTCTTCCTTCTCTGCAATTTTCAAAAGCATCTTTGAAGTCCAGATCAGTAGGATATAGTGCTTTAATTGTTTCCAAACCAAAGATTTTATGATCAAGTTGGGACAGCATGGTATAACGCCTAGATAATGCATCGGCAATGATATTTTCCTTCCCTTTCTTATGCTTAATGATGTATGGAAACGACTCTATGAACTCAATCCATTTAGCATGTTGTTTATTCAGATTGGTTTGACACTTAAGATACTTCAATGATTCATGATCGGAATGTATGACAAACTCCTTAGACCAAAGATAATGTTGCCAAGTTTGTAATACACGGACTAAGGCATACAATTCCTTATCATAAGTGGAATAATTCAGAGAAGGACCATGAAGTTTTTCACTAAAGAAAGCAACGGGTTTACCTCCTTGTATGAGAACGCCTCCAATACCAATGCCGCTTACATTGCATTCTAGCTCAAAGGTCTTGTCAAAATCAGGAAGTTGTAGTAATGGTGCTTGTGTAAGCTTCGATTTGAGAGCATCAAAAGCTTGTTGCTGCTGTTCGCCCCATCGAAATGGAACTCCCTTCTTCGTTAGCTCATGTAGAGGTGCTGCAATGGTGCTGAAATCCCGCACAAAGCACCGATAAAATCCTGCAAGACCAAGAAAACTACGAACCTGTGTGACGGTAGTTGGGGCTGGCCAGCTGGTGATTGCTTCAATTTTTGCCTCATCCATCTCAATTCCCTGCGAGGAAACGACATAGCCAAGAAACGAGACTCGATTGGTGGAAAAAACGCACTTTTCGAGGTTACCAAACAAACGTGCATCTCTCAAAACAGTAAAAACAGCACGTAAATGATCAAGATGTTCATCATATGACTTGCTGTAAATGAGGATATCATCGAAGTAAACCACCACAAATTGTCCAATGAAAGCACGTAAAACCTCGTTCATTAATCGCATAAAGGTGCTGGGTGCATTAGTTAAACCAAAAGGCATGACTAACCACTCATAAAGTCCAAACTTGGTTTTAAATGCAGTTTTCCATTCATCTCCTAGTGCCATTCTAATTTGGTGGTAACCACTACGCAAGTCAATTTTTTTGAAGATGATAGCACCACTCAATTCATCAAGCATGTCATCTAATCGAGGAATAGGATAACGATATCGAATGGTGATGTTATTAATCGCTCGACAATCAACACACATGCGCCAACTACCATCTTTCTTAGGAACCAAAAGAACAGGAACGGAACAAGGGCTAAGGCTTTCACGAATGTACTCGCGGTCCAAAAGATCTTGGACTTGTCGCTGAATTTCCTTAGTTTCTTGTGGATTCGCCCTGTATGCTGCACGATTTGACAAACTTGCTCCTGGAATCAAATCGATCTTGTGTTCAATGCCTCTCATCGGTGGTAAACCAGGGGGTATCTCGGTGGGAAACACATCCTCAAACTCCTGCAAAAGGTTAGCAACAGCAGGGGGCAATGCAATAGACAATTCATGAAGTGAAAACATGGCTTCTTTGCAAACTAAAGCATAGCACATCCCCTTAGCATTGAATAAATCAGCAAGTTCAGATTTAGTTGCGAGCAATGATGGTGATTTTAACTTAATAACTTGCTGTTTTTCAGATTCTAATTTAGTTGCTTTGCCCTCACGAATTTTACTCTTCTCAAAATGCACAATTTCAGCAGGAGTCATGGGGAGCAAAGTGATTTTCTTTCCCTTATGCATGAGAGTATATTTATTGGTTCTACCATGATGAATAGCATCTGTATCAAATTCCCAAGGACGACCCAATAAAAGAGAACAAACATCCATAGGAACAACATCAAAATCAGCAAAATCATGGTATGAACCAATTGAAAAATGGATTCTCACTGTTTGTGTTAGCCGAACCTTACCGCTGTTGTTGAACCATTGAATGTGGTACGGATGAGGGTGTGCTCTTGTTGTCAAACCGAGTTTCTTGATGACGTCCGTGTTTACGAAGTTATTCAGCTACCTCCATCAATTATAGTGTGTACACGGCAGTCCTTGACGACGAGAAACATGTGGAAGAGGTTGTGTCGTTGTAGCTTGTCGTCGGTCTCCACTTTGGAGCTCAAGGCACGCTGCACAATGATGCTCCTATAGTTCTCCGTCGCCGTTGTACCAAGTACCTCTTCTTCGGTGTGTTCGTCATTTGGATCTGTAAAGTCAGTAGCAAGAGAATATTCATCTTCAACATCTGAAGTACTATCATACCCGCCATCGTCGCGTGCTATGTATGCTCGTTTGCTCGGGCAATCTCTCATCAGATGACCAAGTCCCTGGCAGCGGTGACACTTAATGTCGGAAGTACGACCCGTAGAAGGAGTGGACGACGAAGGCTTGAATGATGTCGCCTTGCTGCCTTCCGGCACGCGAGAAGGTGGAGCAGCAGGTATAGTTCGTTGGCCGCCACTGGGTGGTGTAGTCGCTGCACGGGGGGCCGAAGATGGTGCTGTTTTGGATGGTGTAGTTGCTGCACGCGGCGTGAAGTTGCTCCTCATGCGTTGTTGCTGTTATTGTCGGCCCTGCAATTCTTTTTCTGCCAACATAGCAAGCTGAAACAATCTGTTAATAGTATCATATTCTTTTTAATCAACAATGTCCTGAATTTCACACCTCAACCCCCCATAAAAACGAGCTATTTTATCATCCATGTCCTCTACTACCCCACAACGCAGCATACCCTTTTGTAAATCTTGATAATACTCCTCTACGGACATGTTACCTTGGTCTAAATGCTGCAATTTTTTGCGAAGGTCCCGCTGAAAAGATGGAGGAACAAATGGAACACGCATAGCTTCCTTTAATCTATCCCATGTTGGAGGATCAGTTCTAGTTTTAACAAGTTCATTCCACCATATGATAGCAAAGTCCTTAAACTCACTAGTGGCTTGACGAACTCTATGTTGTTCAGGAACAAGATGGGAATTAAATTTTTGCTCTACTGTCATCTCCCAATCAAGATAAGCCTCAGCATCATAAGCACCAGAAAAAGAGGGTATAGTAAATTTCACTTTAGCAAAAGGATCATCAGGAGGGCGGTTATAATTGTTATGATTATTACCTCCCATACCTCGACGATAAAGTGGCAGTCTTGGCTGATTACTGTGATCTTCCAGTTCATCATAAGCATTGTCTTCTTGTCTTCCAGCGAGAGGCAACCGAGCCTCAAAAGTATTCATCCGAAGAGCAAGGTCATCCAATTGGCGAGTCAAGTTCGCCAATGACTCCCCCGTTGCTGCGTTGTATTTAGCGAACATATCACGTAACTCAACATGTTGAACACAATCGTTATTATTTTCTTCTCCTGCCATTGTTAGTAGGAAACAAAAGTCAACAAAAAAATGGTATCCCTATCAACTACAGTGACAATATGGAAGATGGAAGAAAACAATCTCTCTCGCTCAAGCGTCTTACCACGCTCTTACAAGTGTTCTTACCGACACAGCAGGTGGTGTGGACGGTGAGATGAACCAATGAAGCGTGGGGTGATTGCAAGGGTACCTGTTATGCTCAAGAGAAAGGTGGAGCTTGGATGGCACAATATGGTGGCTAATAAGCAGAAAATCGTTAACAGCTAAACAAAGTTGAATAAGTATTCAATGTAGAAAACTGTTGCTGGTCAACTGAGTGCCCTAGAGCCTAGCACAACACAAGGAAGTATCAAGGCAAAAGAAAGACAGAATGATATAACCAAACAAACAGCACCAAGTGGTATAGGCCAATTGCTTTAATATGCGCGCTCTTCACTATTTTTTTCTTTTTTGTAATATTTTTTTGATATTTTTTATTTACTCAGTAGCACAAATATAGGAAGCACACAAATTTTCAGCTCAATTGGATGTAATATGCGGCCTATAGAAAATCAAGAAGATTCTTTAAAATTCGTGATGAAACTTCAGAGGCCGGATAGCCTATCTTCCGAGGGGAATTTGGGCAATCTAATTTCGCTGAACGGGGCTATGCCACGAAAAATCAGATGCGAAATTTTGCGTAGATGAATTTGAAAAAAAATTCGCCCGATTTCGAGTTCGTATGCGAAAGTTATGGCCGTTTTAAGGTAGGTTGTCCGAGTTACGTTTTTTTTATGTTGATTCCAACTCGGTTTGAGAACAGAACTCGCAATCGGATACGAAAACGATCGGGAATTTGCACAGCAACTAATGGGGTGGTGTGTGATGATTCAAGGATGAATGGCACAAAAAATTGTCACCTAATCTAGGGCTGGCGATGCGGGAGTTCACGCAAGGCGGCTAGCTAGGGCAAACCGATGAACGTGGCGGATCGGTTTGTTATTTAGGGATTGTGGAATAGGTGTCGAATAGCAAGAAAACAAGGACGAAACACGATAACTAGGACCCAAAAACACAAAGCTAAACCAGCAACAAGACTCAACCACACGAATGCAAACTGAAAAAACGAAACTGCAGGCACTATAGTCTGGGAAGCGGTAAAAACGATCTAATTTTTTTGTGGCTTTTCTGTGGACTCTAGGTACGAAACAAAATCGATCTAATAGAAGGAAGGAAAACAAAGATACCTCACGGGCAACCTGGAAATCTGATACCAATTGATGAGTAGGTTTAGGCCCGATCTTCCGAAAGGTATGTCGACTGGGGTGGAGAACTCGACGTTGATGATCCGCGGCACTCGAGCGGTTCGAGTACCCCTGCAATCACTACACCACGGCTCCGTTGGTTATCAACCGTGCTGCACACGCTTGACCTCGCCAAGAAGGCTAATCCCTGCAAGTGCAATCAAGAACACGAGCAAGAACGTAGAAGACACGACCGGAAATCGCGAAATTGGGGTCTCACAAACCGTAGAACGGCGATTTTATTGATCTAAGCAAAACCCACCGAATATGACCAGCGTCTGCAGTATTTATAGGCTAGGGTTCGATCAAAACACGATTAGACGCGTCCCTAATGGACTCTTACGGGATACAAGGCCCAAAGTCCCGATTTGGTGGCGCAGCACCGGACAGTAATCTGGACTCGACTTGTTTCGACGATTCCCAATGACTCCAGAGGAATTTTGAGGTGGGACCAGAACCATTGGAAAGTTTATCTTCTCCTATTTCCGTGCATATGTAGAACGTCGAAAACAGAGTCCGTATGCCTCCCGGGCGTCTGTTTTAAGGTGGACTGCTCCTGGACTCCGAGTTGAACTCGAGTCCGAGTTGTAAACTGTTTCCATCTACTTGTGGACGTCCCAGGTGGTTCTCCAGCTCCCAAGGCCTCCTTCCTTCACTTGTTGATCTTCTCCATTATTCCTAATAACAATTAAATCATCACATAGCAATCTATTCTCAAACTCACATGCAAAAGAAGTTAAGAACGAATTCACCTGCTGATTTAATAACCGTGCCCGTGCTCTTGTGATTGGTCCTTGCAGTTCAATGCGCGTCTCCGCTGTTGTGATGTCCTCATCATTTATTGTGTGGATTAGACGGATTTGCGCTAGAGAGTGCCGTGGAGGATCTACAACACCAAGAGTTTGAAGGCTTTGATCCTAATCAAACGCAAGAGCAAGGCAAGTGTCCTTGAAGCATATTGATCCTATTTCTAAAATAAATGTTTTGTTTGCAAAATTGCATGCTTGTGTCAATTTGATGGGAATCCTATGATAGGAAGTTTACTAGCTTTGTTGAACCACCCTTGTCACCTGGAATTATGGTAGAGAGTCGGAATGGGCTTTTTACCTTTTTGCTTCGCTTAATTAATTGGGATGGGAAAACAATATTACACATTTAATTATGCATTAATGATATCTTGGTTAACATGAACTGGTCAATATGATTTGTAATGGGTGATCTAAGCAAGCCCGGTGCATGGATGGGTTGGATGTCATGGTGGTTTGCTTGCTTTAGATCTAAGGACCGGTTCATGCGAGAATAAGCCAGGATTACAGTGCCACCACGAGGCCAAGTATGGGTGCGACATAGCTGATTAATTAGGATTTTGCTAGTGCTGTTTGGACCATTGTGGATGCTCGGGGAAGGGGTAGTCGGATTGGATTTGTTGATGGTTGGTGGGACTACCCTGGGATCGGAATGGCTCAAGAGGGGGCTCTTGGTTGAAGATGTGCTCTGTAGGAGACATCGCCACTGGTGAAACCTCAGTGGGGTCTAAATAGGCTAGTAATCCCTTTGTAAAGGCTATCTTGTGATCTCTTGGCCACACACCGACGGAAGTGTGAGATGGAATAATAGAGGTTCTAGTCATCGAAAGGTGATGAAATCACAAATACGTGGGTAAAGAGGTACAAACTCTGCAGAGTGTATCTAAAACTATCATGATAGCCGTGCTCCCGGTTATGAGCACCTGGACAACTTCCTTGATTAGAGGGAACTTGGTATTCAGATGGTATTTGGGATTGTTATGGTTGGTATTATAGTCATGGTGATATTATGGTTATGAATTAATTTCTGGTATTGAATATGGATATTGGTATATGATGATGGATATGGAATATGGACTGGTATTATGATATTACTTATGATTATGATGGGTTTGATTCATATAAATATTATATATTGCTTTTCAAATGTTTTAATGTACTTTTCAACACTTTGCCATTATTATTGTCGTCATTTGAATAAGCCACATGTCATATTTTCCACACTTGCTGAAAACGACATGTACTCACTCTTGAAATCCCCCCCCCCAACAGTTGCAGGTCAGGATTGGGAGTTTAATGGTGATAATGCGGAGTTCTAGGCCGTGTCTACCGTCAGCTTTGCCTGTGGTGTTTTTGGAGCTGTGCTATCCCTTATGTTTAGTTTGCTTAGTTGCTTAATTAGTTTATTTCTGCTGCATTAGTTGAACCTTTCATAAATATTCATTAGAGGTTGTAATCGAGGATAATATGGTTTGTATAATAAAATTTGGTTAATTAATTTTGTTTTGTGGTAATTTTCTGTATACTCTTTTGTGAATGCACTCATGTATGTGTGTTGAACATCCTCAGCACACATATGTGTTAGCTTGGTTCATTTTTCGGAACCGGGCGTCACAACTGTTAACACGGGAGACATGAATTCGAAATCAAGACTGGCCTAATCACTATGGTGCAAGCCAACACATTTTGTGGGAAGGCTAACGAGGATGCAAGTGCTCACATCTAACTATTTCTTGAGATTTGCAGCACTTTTAATATTAAGGACATATCTCTTGATGCTGTCCGTGTCAGGATATTTCCGTACTCTCCTCTTGGGGGAGCAAAACAGTTGTTCTACACAAACCGAAATGTTGTAGACACTTGCTAAAAGTGTTCTACAACATTCCTCGCCAAGTTTTTCCCGTTGGGCAAGATCAATGCCCCACGTGGAAGAACTCCAGCTTCCAGCAAGATGCCAAGGAGTCTATTCCCGAGGCTTGGGAAAGGCTTCAGGAGTATATCCTTGCCATTCCTCACCATGGGATGGATGATTGGCTAATTATCCAAAACTTCACAATGGGTTAATCCATTCTGCCCGTGACCATGTTGATACTGCTGGAGGTGCCTTCTTCTCATTGACGGTGCTCAAAGCTAATTTTTTGATTGAGAAGATGGTGTCAAACATGGCTTGGAGCGACGAGCGTCTCCATACCCATTAGCGAGCCATGCACACCTTGAAGGAGGTGGACATGATCGCTGTCAAATTGGACCTCCTTATGAAGAAGATAGATGGATGCCTATGCCTTAGACTCTCACATCACTTGTGAAGTCTGTGGCAACATGGGCCATTTGGGCAATAACTGCCCAAAAACTCGTGAGGAGGCCTTATATGTAGCCAACAATGGAAACAATAATGGCTTCGTCCAGGAGGTCAAGGGTGGGTCCAACCACACCCTTTCTTTCAAGGAGGGTACAACAATAATGGGAATAATGGAAATCAACCCAACTTGAGAGAGCTTGCCATTAGCCAGCTGAAGATCAATGATGCTCTGTCCAAGAAACTTTCGGCTAATGACAAGACCCTAGAGAGCATTAATGCCAAGATTGAAGGATTGTCCTTAGCCTTCAAGAATTATTTGAGCTTCAACAAGATGTTGGAAACTCAGTTGGCTCAACTAGCAGCTGTTGTTCCTCCAGTGGCGAATGGCAAGATGCCAGGACAGCTCGAACTTCTCGTGGAAAATGTCAACATGGTTTCTCTACAAGGAGGCAACTGGCTGACAGACCCTAGGTGTCCTACGATTTCATGCTCGATTGGGGCTCACCACTTTGACAAAGCCCTTGTAACCTTGGAGCAAGTGTGAGTGTGATGCCCAAAGTGGTTTTCGACCAGCTAAACTTCACAGAGCTTACTCCAACACCAATGCAGCTCCAACTGGCTGATTCTTCAGTCCACTATCCGGCGGGTATTGCTGAAGATGTTCCGGTGAAAATCCGAAATTGCTTCATATCAGTGGATTTCATGGTGCTCAAGAAGGATACGCTGCTCATTCTTGGGAGACCATTCCTTAGCACCACGAAGGCTCGCATAGATATGGGAGCTGGAGAAATCCACTTCCATATCAATGACAAGGAGGAGAAGTTTAACATTCGCCCAAAGTTGGAGCAATGCTCCATGATCCGCATTGGGGCGAACATTAAGCACATTCAAGAGATCGAATCACACCTCCAAAGGTGGATCCCCTCATTGCATTCACGAGGAATTTGATCTATATGGAGAACCCGTGTTATCATCCACGCTGACACTCCAAGAAGACGGAGAAATCTGAGCCTCCCCAGAGGCCCAAGTCCATCGAACCGCCAAAGAAGGAATGGCGGAAGAAGTAAGACAAGTTGTTCGAGCCCATCCCTCTGGGCCCGAATGTCAAGAAATGAGGAAGGAGGAATGTCCATCTCATCGGACGGTGGTGAGACCTAGCCAATAGGTTAACTTGGTAGTTATCCTTTTTTATTTTTCTTTTCTCTTCATTTGGTTTTCCCCATCTAGTTTGATTTTCCTCACTACATATTTACTATTTCTTAGAAAGTTGAGAATCCTTTATTCTCAACTATCAATTTTATTTCTTTATTTTTCACAAAAAGGAAATTATTGGGTTTTGAAAAAATGGTTTTTATTCTGGAAACAATTTTGTTGAGTTGCAAAAGTGGTAATTCACCAACTGCTAATTCCATACCCGTTGGGGAGACACATTCCAAAAGGGAGAACAGAAGGGCCCACTTGTCAGTGCGACTGACCCCCCTGTTTGGCCGACATGGGGAAGGGCCATTTTGGCTCTCTCTCTCCTCCAATGGCTACATTTGGTTCCCTAGTGATTGTTGGGGAGTGCACACTATAAATGGTGGCCGTGAAGGAGCATTCCTCTTCACACTTCACCTCAGTCCATACCTCCTCAGAGTCACTCCTTGCTCACATTGTTTTTCTTGCTCTTCATTGAAATACTCTTGCTCAAATACAAACCAAAAAGATTTTCTTTTGTTTGCATTTGCAATTTGCTCGCAAGTTCGTCGGGGGTTTTGCTTTTACTAACATCACCTCTTTTGAGTTTTTGCTTCGTTGCGTTCTTGTTTGTTGTGGCCGTGAAAGAAATGAAGAGGTAGTTTGGGAAGAGGAAGGAGGCTGCAAACTCAAGCCATGGTGGAGATTCAAGTGCGCGCCCCTCTTCTGTTGCTACACCAAGTTCACGGAGGAGGAGTGTAGGTGAAGACACTCCCATGGGTGAGACAGGCAACATGCACCAACTTCTTCACAACACGACCTCGACATACAAAGTGAAGTTGAAGATCAAGCATGCAAGCTCCTCCAAGATAATGAGTTCTCTCATACGAAAGCTTATGATATGGATTTGATCTCCAAAATAGGTATGGATTCCAAATTCTTTTCCGTTTGGCGTGCACTAGGATGGGAAAACTTTGTTCACATAGAGGAGAGAGGTTCACACCTTCTCTCCATGTTATTCCTTTGCACACTCAAAATAGGATTTGATGATATTACTTTTAGATTATTTCAAAAAAGAATACAACATCCTATGGAAAGAAATAAGTGAAATCCTAGGCTTCCTTAAACGTTGTTTGCTAGATTTAGACGCTTTGCCTAAGTTTAACAAACAAAGTTTCTGGCAAGATTTAACTAGTCAGGTGAGATGTAGTGCGCCTAGGAATAGCCACTTACACAACCCTACTTTACACTTCATGTATAGATGGGTGGTTATGACTATGTTCCCTAGAGGAGATGTAAGGGTAGTGCGTGAAGATGAGCTGAAAATTGTATTTGTCATCGTTAAAAAGATAATAGTTGCTCCAGTTATTGCTATAATGACACAATGGTTAGATTACATTCCAAGAATAGGGCCAATTGAATGCACTTCATTAATTACCCGTATTGCTACTAGGGTAGGGGCACTAGAATATTCTTCATTTGAGTATATTGAAAATGAAAGAGAATTGATTAATGAAGATTATTTAGTGCAAGGACATACCCTTAAGCATGATCAAGATGGCTCTTTGTTATTTTATTATCCCGGCTTTGTCAATAAAATTCAGTTACCTAACCCAAATTATCGTTTGTAGAAATGTGAGAGGCTAACCATTGACCTTCTTCCCATCGAGGAAGCCCAAAGAAGTAATGTCTCTGGCAGGGTAACTAGAAGCCTTACTAGGAGAGCGGCCGTGCCCCCAACAATCTCCACGGTCCATGAAGACGAAGAGGAAGAGAACCCAACGGGTGATGCACCCATATGGACTCAACCTCCATCATATGAGACCGAAGGTCCGTCTTGGCATGGATGGCCAGGTGCCACATGGGAGCCACCCTTATCCACTTCAAGCTCTAGCAGCTTGCCTCCAACATCCATGAAAAGATGCCGTTCCTCTTTGGATAGAAGTCATCATGACTATAGCCAAGGAATGACGGATCTCACTATACGTATGGAAGAGTTTGAAGTGAGAACGGGTGACATCTACAACACTCTCCAAGGGCATTTCCAAGGTACCCAAGACTGACAACAACACATGGACGCTCAATTCACCAACATCAACTTCATGCTACAACAACAAGCCGACCTCGCGGCATAGTTCCGTCATCAAATGTTCAACCCTCATCACGGAGGTGAGTGAAGAACAAGCTTGGGGGAGGATCCCCACTTGAGGTAAATTGTATCATACCCCTTGCATATTTATTTTCCATCATCCACCTTGCATATAAAAAATAATAATAATAAATAGTATAGATTTTCTTTTGAATAAAATAAAAGATGTGTGGTAAGAATTATTTGGAATTCACATAGATGAAATGAGGAATAATTGCTTTGTTTTAATATTCCTAAGTCCCTAGTTTACAACTTACTACTCTCCAACATATTGGTCTCATTAGCTAAAATTGCTTTTGCCTTGATTTAGAAATTGTGGGTAGCAAAAGCTTAATCCATTCTAAGTTGTTGTGATATATGATATAGTGATAGGTCTGCTATTCCTAGTTTGAAAGTGGAACTTGGATTTACTACGGAAATTTTAAAAAGATTTAAGTTACTCTCATTTGATTGGAAATACCTATCAAAGCCATATAATATATTACATTGATAGACCTTATGCATATGCTATTTGTCTTCACATTGAGCTTTGTCAAACTAGTATAGACCTATGTGAGACTTCATTCATTACTTTTTGAATTCAAGACTTCACTTGCACATGCTATACTTATAAACTAGAAGTAAGCAAATTCCCATCATACCACCATTCCACAATAAAAAGAAACTCCAAATCATTCATGCTTAGTACTTTCTCCAAAAATTTCTTGCATAAAAAGGGAGTAGAAGACATGGCTAAAGGAAAAATAAAACGAAAATGCATGCTGACTTCAAAAGCACGAGAAAAAAAAAGAGAAAAAGAAAAGTAGCCATGTTTCATCTCTACAAAATAAGAGAGTCCACTCAAAAAGGAGTCATCACAATATCCACATCCACCTCCATTCCATCACACATGCACAAGTCTTGAATCAAGTTGTTTTTGAATTGATTCTCCTAAGGCTTTATTTTTTTGATATAGCAATATTATGTGTTGTAAATATGCCTACTATATTTTATATCAAGCTCCACATACAAAGCCTTACTTAGAGGTAGGATGAATTTAGGCAAAATTCCTTGGTGATGACATATTTCTACTACACATAAAGGAGAGACCGAGAGAATCAAATTGAGGTAATTAAAATCTAAATTGAACTCTTCGAAAAATGAATGGAACTTGATTTCTAGGATATATGTGCTCCATTTGCTGTTCTATCTTTCAACCACCCATGAATTGGAGAAGGAATAAGCCCCATAATGACTTGATATGGGTGAAGTACCATGCCAATTTTTGCAATACTAGGTAGAGTATTCTGTGATGTACATGGTGATGAGTAGGTTTAGGCCCGATCATCCGAAAGGCATGTCGATTGGGGTGGAGAACTCGACGTTGATGATCCGCAGCACTCGAGCTGTTCGAGTACCCCTGCAATCACTAGACCACAGCTCTGATGGTTATCAACCGTGCTGCACACGCTTGGCCTCGCCAAGAAGGCTAATCCCTGCAAGTGCAACCGAGAACACGAGCTAGAATGTCGAAGACACGATCTGAAATCACGAAGTTGGGATCTCACAAACCGTAGAACGGCAATATTATTGATCTAAGCAAAACTCACCGGATATAATTGGCGGCTGCAGTATTTAAAGTCTAGGGTTCGACCAAAACACGATTAGATGCGTCCCTAATGGACTCTTGCGGGATACAAGGCCCAAAGGCCCGATTCGATGGCGCAGCACCGGACAGAAATCTGGACTCCATTTGTTTCGACGATTCCCAATGACTCTGGATGAATTTTGAGGTGGGACTAGAATCATTGGAAATTTTATCTTCTCCTCTTTCCGTGCATATGTAGAACGTTGAAAACGGAGTCCGTATGCCTCCTGGGCGTCCGTTTTAAGGTGGACTGCTCCTGGACTCCGAGTTGAACTCGAGTCCCAGTTGTAAACTGCTTCCATCAACATGTGGACGTCCCAGCTGGTTCTCCACGCTCCCGAGGCCTCTTTCCTTCACTTGTTGATCTTCTCCATTATTCCTAATAACAATTAAATCATCACATAGCAATCTATTTTCAAACTCACATGCAAAAGAAGTTAGGAGCGAATTCACCTGCTGATTTATTAACCGTGCTCGTGCTCTTGTGATTGGTCCTTGCATTTCAATGTTTCTCTCCGATATTGTGATGTCCTCATCATCCTCCCCCTCTTGAATTGGAGTTGTCCTCGACTCAAGTTCATCTTATTCTCCCAAGTACGGTCGCAAATCTGAAATGTTAAATGTAGGACTAACCCAAAATCGAGAGGCAATTCAAGCTTATAGGCATTATCATTAATCTTTTCAACAATCTTAAAAGGACCAACATCTTTTGGCATAAGTTTAGATTTTCTCAAGTCAGGGAAACACTCTTTTCTCAAATGTAACCACACCAAATCACCCGGTTCAAGTTTTACTTCTTTACTACATGCAATCCTATACTTCTCATTCACCTTTTCAATATTTTTCTTTGTAGTTTCATGCATCATAAGAATGAATTCAGATCGTTGTGTAGCATCCAAATTTATAGTTTCAGAAGGAGGCAAAGGTAGTAAATCAATAGGAGCAAGGGGATTGAAACCATACACTACCTGGAATAGACTTACCTTTGTCGTTGAGTGAACATATCTGTTGTAAGAAAATTCTATATGTGGTAAACACTCCTCCCACAACTTCAAATTTGTTTTCAAGACAACCCGCAACATAGTGGATAAAGTACGATTAACTACATCGGTTTGTCCATCCGTTTGTGGGTGATATGTAGTTGAAAACAACAACTTGGTTCCCAATTTATACCACAAAGTTCTCCAAAAATGACTTAAAAATTTTGCATCACGATCAGAAACAATGGTATTTGGCACACCATGTAAACGAACAATTTCCGTTATAAATAAATCAGCAATGTGTGAGGCATTATCATTCTTATGACAAGGTATAAAGTGTGCCATTTTGGAAAAACGATCAACAACTACAAAAATACTATCCCTCCCCCTCTTAGTCCTAGGCAATCCCAAAACAAAGTCCATAGAAATATCCTCCCAAGGTACACTAGGAACAGGAAGAGGCATATAAAGATCATGTGGGTTAAGGCAAGACTTAGCTTTGTTGCAAGTAGTGCATCGTGACACGTAGCGCTCCTTTAATCTAGGAAGAAGCATATAAAGATGGAGGAACAAATCGAACACGCATAGCTTCCTTTAATCTATCCCATGTTGGAGGATCAGTTGTAGTTTTAACAAGTTCATTCCACCATATGATAGCAAAGTCCTTAAACTCACTAGTGGCTTGACGAACTCTATGTTGTTCAGGAACAAGATGGGCATTAAATTTTTGCTCTACTGTCATCTCCCAATCAAGATAAGCCTCAACATCATAAGCACCAGAAAAAGGGGGTATAGTAAATTTCACTTTAGCAAAAGGATCATCAGGAGGACGATTATAATTGTTATGATGATTATTACCTCCCATACCTCGACGATAAAGTGGTAGTCTTGGTTGATTGTTGTGATCTTCCATATCATCATAAGCATTGTCTTCATGTCTTCCGACGAGAGGCAACTGAGCCTCAAAAGTATTCATCCGAAGAGCAAGGTCATCAAGTTGGCGAGTCAAGTTCGCCAATGACTTCTCTGTTGCTGCGTTGTATTTGGCGAATATATCTGTCATGGTCTTCATCATATCAAGCAACTCAGCATGTTGAACACATTCGTCATTATTGTCTTCTCCTGCCATTGTTAGTAGGAAACAAAAGGCAACAAAAATATGTTATCCCTATCAACTACAGTGACAATGTGAAAGGTGGAAGGAAAACAATATCTCTCGCTCAAGCGTCTTACCACGCTCTTACAAGTGTTCTTACCGACACAGCAGGTGGTGTGGATGGTGAGATGAACCAATGAAGCGTGGGGTGATTGCAAAGGTACATGTTATGGTCAAGAGAAAGGTAGAGCTTGGATGGCACAATATGGTGTCTAATAAGCAGAAAATCGTTAACAGGTAAAAAAAGTTGAATAAGTATTCAATATAGGAAACTGTTGCTGGTCAACCAAGTGCTCTAGGGCCTAACACAACACAAGGAAGTAGCAAGGCAAAAGGAAGACAAAATGATATAACCAACAATCACAGCACAAGTAGTATAAGCCAATTGCTTTAATATGCGTGCTCTTTACTATTTTTTATTTTTTGTAATATTTTTTTGATATTTTTTATTTACTCAGGAGCACAAAAATATAAATCACACAAATTTGTAGCTCAATTGGATGTAATATGCGACCTATAGAAAATCAAGAATATTCTTTAAAATTCGTGCTGAAACATTGGAGGCTGGATAGCCTATCTTCCGAGAGGAATTTGGGTAATCTAATTTCGCCGAAGGCGGCTACGCGGCGAAAAATCAGATGCGAAATTTTGCGTAGATGAATTTGAAAAAAAAATCACCCGATTTCGAGTTCCTATGTGAAAGTTACGGCCGTTTTAAGGTAGGCTGTCCGAGTTACGATTTTGTGGATGTTGATTCCAACTCGGTTTGAGAACAGAACTTGCAATCGAATATGAAAATGATCGGGAATTTCCACAACAACTAATAGGGTGGTGTTTCATGATTCAAGGATGAGTGGCACAATGGTTTGTCACCTAATCTAGGGTTGGTGATGCAGGAGTTCACGCAAGGTTGCTAGCTAGGGCAAACCGATGAACGTGGTGGACTGGTTTGTTATTTAGGGATTGTGGAATAGGTGTCGAACAGCAAGAAAACAAGGAAAAAACACGATAACTAGGACCCAAAACACAAAGCTAAACCAGCAATAAGACTCGACCACACGAATGCAAACTCAACAATGCAAACTGAAAAACGAAACTGCGGGCACTATAGTCTGGGAAGCGGTAAAAACGATCTAATTTTTTTGTGGCTTTTCTGTGGACTCTAGGTACGAAACAAAATCGATCTAATGGAAGGAAAACAAAGATACCTCACGGGCAACCTAGAAATCTGATACCAATTGATGAGTAGGTTTAGGCCCGATCTTCTGAAAGCTATGTCGATTGGGGTGGAGAACTCGATGTTGATGATCTGCGGCACTAGAGCAGTTCGAGTACCCCTGCAATCACTACACCACAGCTCCGATGGTTATCAGCCGTGTTGCACACGCTTGACCTCGTCAAGAAGTCTAATACCTGCAAGTGCAATCGAGAACACGAGCAAGAACGTCAAAGACACGATCTGAAATCGCAAAGTTGGGGTCTCACAAACCGTAGAATGGCGATATTATTGATCTAAGCAAAACCCACCGAATATGACTGACGGCTGCAGTATTTAAAGGCTAGGGTTCGGCCAAAACACGATTAGAAGCGTCCCTAATGGACTCTTACAGGATACAAGGCCCAAAGGGCCGATTCGGTGGTGCAACACCGGAAAGAAATCTGGACTCGACTTGTTTCGACGATTCCTAATGACTCTGGATGAATTTTGAGGTGGGACCAGAACCATTGGAAAGTTTATCTTCTCCTCTTTCCGTGCATATGTAGAACGTCGAAAACGGAATTTGTATGCCTCCTGGGCGTCCATTTTAAGGTGGACTGCTCCTGGACTCCGAGTTGAACTCGAGTCCGAGTTGTAAACTGATTCCATCAATTTGTGGACGTCCCAGCTGGTTCTCCACGCTCCCAAGGCTTCTTTCCTTCACTTGTTGATCTTCTCCATTATTCCTAATAATAATTAAATCATCACATAGCAATCTATTTTCAAACTCACATGCAAAAGAAGTTAGGAGCAAATTCACCTACTGATTTATTAACTGTGCTCGTGCTCTTGTGATTCGTCCTTGCATTTCAATGTGTGTCTCCGATGTTGTGATGTCCTCATCACATGGTACTTTTGAAAAATATAATATTGTAGCAACTTCTGATCATCAAACTAAAGTCTTGACTTTGCTTGGGATGAGCAAAGGATAAGCTTGGGGGTGTTTGTTGATGGCTGCTATATACTAATTTCACCCATCAATATAACTCAATTATGTGAAAGAATTGTCATTTCCTGCACAATCACCTTTCTATTTAACCTATTTCCACTTGTCCTTGGAGAAATAGTGCATGCAGGGAATTATTACATGAAATGAGATAAAAGAGAGGGAAAAATCCTATAAAATACCATCCCAACCAATCAAGCGACGACATGTGGCACCACATGGATCAAATGGCCCACAAAAAGAAGTATCCAAGGCCATCCAACGATGTAGCACCTATATCAAGGGATGGGACCGATCTGGCAGTGACCTGGAGAAAGCACACGAGAAATGGTGCAGAGACCAGGTCGGTCGACCCTCCTAGTTGGCCGACTTGGTCCTGGCGCCAAACTCGGTCAATCGCCACGTGTTGGCTCCTTTCGGCTTGAAAAAGCCAGTGGTGACAGATTCACGCACTTTTGGTAGCGGGAACTGACCCTTCTCAACCTATAAATAGGACCCCCTAGCCCCACTTCACACACACACCACTTGAGTATTCATCCATTGTATACACTATTCTCCATAGGTTTAGAGGAGTTTAGATTGTAGAGAGGAGAGCCTCTAGTCCATAGTCCAAGTAGGAGAGGAGTAGAACGAGTCTCTTCCCAATTCCTAATTGGAAAAGGCATGGCTCTCATATTTCTATTTGTATTTGTGACTTTGCTCTTAATAAAGGTGTTATCTTTAGTCTTCTATTTCCTACGCACTATTAACAATTCATCCCAAGCAGTGGTGCTAGAAATGCTTGTTGGTAGGTTTTAATTCTCAAGTGAACATCCGCAAGCGCACGAAAACTATCAATGTAGCATTTCCCCTTTTAAGAGTATTCCCAAAGGGTGTCATTCATATTTTCTCAAAGGAAGGCTAGATGGAAGTAAAACAATCATCAAGTGGAAAGGCTAGGTTGGCCTAGGTAGGGTTCTAGCAACGATGGGTTGAATAATAAGTGGAGGTAGTGTGACACACACAAGAGCATCCTATCCTAAGGTAATAAATGAGGTAATAGAGGGACTAGGCTAAGAGTTAGGTAGATACTCCTACTATGCTTCTAATATACATATACATAGCCTAAGTTAGTTACTAACTATTATATTAATTATGAATTCTCATGCTAAGAGTATTAACACATCAGGCACGGGTTTACCCCTAGCAATACTAGGCGACTCCCGCCAAGAGCTTGTGGTATAGCCAAATGTGGAGGATGACAAAGGACAGATAGAGCTGTCACCACCTACTGCCTACCTCTTCATCCGTGGGTCTACGAGACATTCAACGCTACTCTCTATCCTAGCGCCATGCTAGCATATCAAGTAATTACCTTATGAGCCTAGGCACAAGCCATCCTAAGGCAATGAACTAAATCATCATTGAACCAATGTTAATTCATAGCATAAGTGATTCATATTAATATAGTCACATCATAGCTAATTAGACTATAGTAGAGGTTTATAGTGTGTATGATTATGTAATAATAATGGTATAGCACAATCATGAATACTATTCCTACCACATACATGGATTCTACAATCAAACAAGAAATGTTTCATCCAAGTATATGAACAATAGTAGACTAAAGATATCATATTATTATGAATAAAGTCACAAATACAAATAGGAATATGGGAGACATACCTTTCCCAATTAGGAAGATACTCCTAATCCTCTCCTACTTGGACTATGGACTAGAGACTCTCCTTTCTATAGTCTATACTTCTCTAAACCTATGGAGAGTAGTGAATACGATGGATGAATACTCAAATGGTGTGTGTTGAAGTGAGGGGTGAGGGGTCCTATTTATAGCTTGGAGAAGGGTTGGTTCCTGCACCAAAAGAGCGCAAATTAGTCACCCATGACCTCTTCAAGCCGGGAAGAGCCAACACGTGGCATTTGACCGCGTTTGGGGGCAAGAACAAGTCGGCCGACTAGGGGGTCGACCGACCTGGTCTTGGCCCCGTTGGGGTTGTGCTTCCTCCAGGTCTCTGTCAGGTGGGTCCCATTCCTTTATATTAGTGCTACACCGTTGGATGGCCTCGGATACTTCTGTTTGTGGGTCATTTGATCCATGTGGTGCCACATGTCATCGCTTGATTAGCTGGAATGATATTTTATAGGATCTATCCCCTTGTTTCACTTCATTTCTGCATAGAATCCTTGCATGCACTACTTTCTCTAAAGACAAGTGGAAATAGGTTAAATAGAATGGTAATGTGTGCAAGAAATGACAATTCCTTCACATAATTGAGTTATATTGACGGGTGAAATTGGTGTATAACAGCCGTCAACAAACTCCCCCAAGCTTATCCTTTGCTTGCCCCGAGCAAAGTCAAGACTTTAGGTTGATGATCAAGAGTTGCTACTATGTTCTATTTTTCAAAAGTACCATGTGTACAACAAAATACTCTACCTAGTATTACAAGGAATTGCACGGTATTTCACCCATATTAAGTTATTATGGGGATTATTCCATCTCCTATTCATGGGTAGTTGACATATGGAACAACAAATGGAGCACACTTACCCTAGAAGTCAAGTTCCACTCAAATTCCGGAGAGTTCAATTCAGATTTTAAGTATCTCAATTTGATTCTTTTAAGTCTCTACTTTGTGTGTAGTGGAAATATGTCCTCACCAAGGCATTGTTCCTAAATTCATCCTACCTCTACATAAGTCTTGTATGTGGAGCTTGGTAGGGAATATAGCAGGTATATTTGCAACACATAATATTGCTAAGTCAAAAGAGTAAGTCTTAGGAGAAATCAATTCAGAACAATTTGACTCAAGACTTTTGCATGTGTAATGGAATGGAGTGGATGTGGATCTTGAGATGACTACTTTTTGTGGACTCTTATTTTTGCAGGGATGAAACATGGCTACTTTTTTTCTCATGCTTATGATGTAAGCATGCACTTTCTTTTTTATATTTCTTGTAGCCATGTCTTCTACTCCCTTTTTATGCAATGAATTTTGGAGAGAGTATTAAGCATGAATGATATGGAGTTTCTCTTTTTATTGTGAAATGGTGGTATGATGGAAATTTGCTTACTTCTAGTATAGAAGTATAGCATGTGCAAGTGAAGTCTTGTAACACCCTCATTTTCATGCATCATGCCCTGCATGCACTCATATACATGTTTAACATTAACCCATAACAAGAGGAACAAGCTTAAAATTGATTTGGAACAAAACCGCACTTAAAAATGTAGGAAAGTGCGGACTAGTCCGGTTTTGCTGAGGACTAGTCCGATTTCTCTCTGTCTAAAAACGGACTTGTCCGTTTTTGCTGCGGATTAGTCCGATATTTGCCTCTGGACAACTTCGGACTTGTCCGATTTTGTGCGGACTAGTCCGGTATTCCATGAATCCTTGAAAATTTGCTAAGTCCCTGGACTTTTCCGGACTAGTCGGTGTTCCAGCGGACTTGTCCGTTTTCCTTTCTGACTAAGATCGGACTTGTCCGATTTTTGGCCAGACTTGTCCGATTTTCTCTCTGGACGACTTCGGACTAGTCCGGTCCTGTCCGGACTTGTCCGATATTTCGTGACTCCGAGATTGACCTTTTGTTTTACGACTTGTTTCTTGGGTTTCACATCAAGTGGGCCTAGGGACTTCGTGTCCAACTCTTTTAGAGCCCATGTGGGACTCTAAACCGGCCTCTACTCATCCTAAACTCGAAATCCATCTAACCCTAGCCTCCACGTCTATATAAACAACCCCACCCCTTGGTTTGACATCTATTTGCCACTTTTCCACCCACCCAAACCCTAGTTCGTGGGGAGCCACCATCAAGGAGGGAGGAGAAGATCCCAAGCAAGAGGAAGAAGAGGAGGAAACGAAGGAGGATCAAGATCTCCACCAAGTTTTGTTCTTCACCACCAATTCATCTCCAAGTTCATCACCAACCCTAGATCATCAAGATCCAAGTGTTACCTCCAAGTTTCTTGGTTCATTGGAGTTCTAAACACCTGGTATACCTTCTATTCTCTTTTCCTTATGTGAATTCAACCCCTAATCTCCAAATTCACGTCGATCTAGAAAACCCTAATCTGCTGATCTCGTCAAGTGCGGACTTGTCCGGTCCCTAGCGGACTAGTCCGATCTTTCTGGTTAAATTGTGTTGGATTAATTCTAAAATTTGATCTAATCGACCCCAAACCTGTATAAACTTGTTATAATCTATTAGAGCTAGTTAGTGATCATTAAAAGCAATCTAGTAACAAGTTCTACCTTGCATTTGCATCATTCATGCATGTCATGACATATTGAGTAATATTTGTGCACTCTTTGATTGTGTTTCTTGTCTTGTATGTTTATTGTGTGGATTAGACGGATTTGCGCTAGAGAGTGCCACAGAGGATCTACAACATCAAGAGTTTGAAGGCTTTGACCCTAATCAACAGCAAGAGCAAGGCAAGTGTCCTTGAAGCATATTGATCCTGTTTTTAAAATAATTGTTTTGTTTGCAAAATTGCATGCCTGTGTCAAATTGATGGGAAATCATATGGTAGGAAGTTTACTAGATTTGCTAAACCACCCTTGTCACCTGGAATTTATGGTAGAGAGTCAGGAAGGGTTTTTACCTTTTTGCTTCGCTTAATCAACTGAGATGGGAAACAACTATATCACTCAATTTAATTATGCATGGATGAGATTATGGTTAACATGAACTGGTTAAACATGGTATGGTAATGGATGATCTAAGCAAGCCTGGTATGTGGATGGGTTGGATGTTATGGTGGTTTGCTTGCTTTAGATCTAAGGACCGGTTCATGCGAGAATAAGCCAGGACTACAGTGCCACCACGAGGCCAAGTATGGGTGCAGCGTAGCTGATTAATTAGGGCTTTGCTAGTGCTGTTTGGACCATTGTGGATGCTCGGGGAAGGGGTAGTCGGATTGGGTTTGTTGATGATTGGTGGGACTACCCTGGGATCCGAATGGCTCAAGAGGGGGCCCTTGGTTGAAGATGTGCTCTGCGGGAGACATCGCCACCGGTGAAACCTCAGTGGGGTCTAAATAGGCTAGTAATCCCTTTGTAAAGGCTATTTTGTGATCTCTTGGCCACACACCAACGGAAGTGTGTAATGTGACCGACGGGTCATGGGCATAAGGGAGGTTCTTAGTCGCCGAAGGGTGATGAAATCACGAACACGTGGGTAAAGAGGTACAAACTCTGCAGAGTTAATTAAAACTATCATGATAGCCGTGCTCCCGGTTATGAGCACCTGGACAACTTCCATGATTAGAGGCAAATTGGAATTTGGGATGGTTATGGTTTGGTAATGGTTATGGTTTGGTAATGGTTATGAGTTTATCCCTGGTATTGAATCTGGTTATTGGCAATGGTGAAATCTGGAATTTTTTATGATGGTAATGAATTCAGATTTGGTATTACGGTATTACTTATGATTATGATGGGTTTACTTCACATACATAAGATATATTGCTTTTCAAATGTTTTACTGTACTTTTCAGCACTTAGCCATTATTATTGTCGTCATTTGAATCAGCCACATGTCATACTTTCCACACTTGCTGAGTACGACATGTACTCACTCTTGCAATCCCCCCAACAGTTGCAGGTCAGAATTGTGAGTTTAATGGCGATAATGTGGAGATCTAGGTCGTGTCTACCGTCAGCTTTGCCTGTGTGTTATTGGAGCTGCGCTATCCCTTTTGCTTAGTTTGCTTAGTTGTTTAATTAGTTTATTTCCGCTGCATTAGTTGACCTTATCATTAATATTTCATTAGAGCTTGTATTCGAGGATTTAATAAATTATGTAATAAGAGTACTTATTTAATAATTTGAGCTGTGGTAATTATCTGGTTATCATTTGTGAATCACTCGTGTATGTGTGATGAACATCCTGGGCACACATATGCGTTAGCTTGGTTCATTTTCGGAACCGGGCGTCACAGATTGGTATCAGAGCCACAGGTTGACCGTAGGATGCAGCCTAGATAGAATGGACACTTTAGGACACATAGGAGCACTCAGGAATCGATGTGTTTTTGCTTGGAGTGCTGCTTGCTATATATATTGCTTGCTTGTGTGCTTAATAGAGGATTTTGGGATGCCTTAGCATTGCCATGTCCACCTAGGCTAGTGTAGCTAGTTTTTTAGTTTCATATCCCTTGATGCATATAGTTGGGGCGTTTTCTAATTCTTACCTACTGCTTTTCTTCAGATGGTGAGGACTCGCAACCAGAGGGATGGCAATGATGAAGAGGAGAACAATGGAGTGCCTCAGAACAACAATGGGCAAGGATCTACTCAGGGAGCTATCAACATCGAGCAGCTATTGGCCATGCAAAACCAGCTCATGCAGACCATGATACAGACTATGGGACAGCTGCAGGCTGGCAATATCAACAATCAGCCCCACATGCCTCCACCGCCACCCCCACCTCCTCATAACTGATTGGGAGAGTTTATGAGTACTAGGCCGCCAACCTTTGCTCAAGCCGCAGACCCTATGGATGCGGATGATTGGCTCAAGTCCGTGGAGAAGAAGCTAGCCATTGTCCAATGCAGTGACCGGGAGAAGGTGCTATTTGCTTCTCATCAACTCGTTGGAGCAGCTGCAGATTGGTGGGATTCTTATTGCAATGCTCATGAGAACCAAGAGAGAATTACCTGGACGGAATTCAAGGAGAGTTTCCGTTCTCATTATGTGCCGGAAGGTGTTATGATCTTGAAGAGGCAAGAATTTGAGAACTTGAGACAAGGAAAATCAAGCGTGAGTGAATATCTCAATAAGTTCACTCAACTCTCAAGGTATGCGCCTGAGGATGTTAGCCGGGACAGCCGGAAGCAATACTTGTTCATGAGGGGATTGAACAATACGATCCAAGTGCAATTGCTCAACTGTGATTATGTCAATTTCCAGAAGCTTGTGGACAAAGCAATTGTGGTTGAGAACAAGATCCGTGAGATGGAGCAAGAAATCAAGAGGAAGGCGCCCTATCAAGGACAACAACAAGGAAGTAATGTGCGCCCTTGCTTTGCGCTGCCCAATGCGCCTCATTACAGCTCCTCTATTCCTGCTCAGCGCCCTGGTTATGCACCGCGCCCAACTCAGTTTGTGCAGCTGCGCCCTGTCATGCAAGCACCTAGGCCTCCAATGCCTTATGCACCTCGTGCTGATTTTCCTGGAGCCAATGTTCAAAACCAAGCTCGTCCCAATAATTCTGGTGGAGTTAAGAAGTGCTATACTTGTGGAGAAGCTGGACACCTTGCACATCAATGTCCTAAGTCAGGCCTTGGTCAAGGAAGCAATGCATCGAGGCAAAACCCAAGACCTAATGGAGGACAGCCACAAGGAAGCCGTGGACAGCAAAATTTTGCTCGTGGCAATGTGAACCATGTCTCTGCGGAGGATGCTCAACAAGCGGATGACGTGATCATTGGTATGTTTCTCGCCAACTCCAACCCCGCGACTATATTATTTGATTCTGGAGCATCGCATTCATTCATTGCATCGAAGTATGTTGCCAAGTATAGTTTGCCTATCTCTCATATGAAGTTTACTCTGTTGGTTAAGTCTCCTGGAGGAGAGATGAGGACAAATATAGTATGTCCAAAAGTAAGCCTTAGAATAAGGGGGGTAGACTTCTCCGCCAACCTCATTGTTTTAGATTCTCAAGGGTTGGATATTATACTTGGTATGGACTGGTTGAGGAAGCACAATGGAGTTATTGAATGTGCCACAAAGACGGTGAAGATGACCAATGAGGAAGGGATCACCGTAGAATTTGAAGCATCTCAAACCGCACCGAAGCAATTGGAATTGAATCATATGGACGGCGCCACAATTGAGGAGATTCCGGTTGTATGTGAATTTTTGGATGTGTTTCCGGATGAGTTGCCAGGTATGCCACCCGATCGAGACATTGAGTTTGTTATTGATTTAATACCTGGAACTGCACCTATAGCTAAGAGGCCGTATAGGATGCCTCCTATGGAATTAGCGGAGCTCAAGAAACAAATTCAAGAGCAATTAGAGAAGGGTTTTATTCGCCCTAGCTCTTCACCTTGGGGAGCGCCCGTTCTATTTGTGGACAAGAAGGACGGATCCCAAAGGATGTGTGTGGATTACCGAGCTCTCAACGAGGTAACAATCAAGAACAAGTACACCTTGCCACGCATAGAAGACTTGTTTGATCAGATGAAGGGTGCTTGTGTCTTCTCTAAGATTGACTTGAGGTCGGGATACTTTCAAATGAAGATTAGACCATCGGACATACCCAAGACAGCTTTTAGGACACGGTATGGATCTTATGAGTACACCGTGATGTCTTTTGGATTGACAAATGCGCCTGCCTACTTTATGTACCTCATGAATAAAGTCTTCATGGAGTACTTGGACAAGTTCGTTGTGGTGTTTATTGATGATATTATGATCTACTCGAAGGATGAGAAGGAACATGAGGAACACTTGAGGCTTACGCTGCAGAAATTGAGGGAGCATCAATTGTATGCCAAGTTCAACAAGTGCCAGTTTTGGTTGAAAGAGGTGCCATTTTTGGGTCATATAATCTCAGGAGGAGGAGTATCGGTTGACCCCGGAAAAGTGAGAGACGTGTTGAAGTGGGAACCACCGCAAAACGTCAAGAAAATAAGGAGTTTTCTTGGGATGGCGGGATATTACCGTCGGTTTATCAAGGATTTTTCCAAGATAGCCAAGCCTATGACGGAGTTGCTAATGAAGGGAAAGGCGTTCCAATGGACTGAAGCTTGTCAAAACAGTTTTGAGGAGTTGAAGAAGAGGTTAACAACAGCCCCAGTTTTGGTATTGCCGGATGTAAGCAAGAGTTTCGACATCTATTGTGATGCATCAAGACAAGGACTTGGGTGTGTATTGATGCAAGAAGTTCAAGTGGTCACCTATGCATCAAGACAATTGAAGAAACATGAGCAGAATTACCCCACGCATGATCTTGAACTAGCAGCCGTGGTACATGCATTGAAGATTTGGAGACACTATATTCTTGGACATAGGTGTGAAATTTACACGGATCATAAGAGTTTGAAGTATATTTTGACACAAACGGATCTAAACTTGAGGCAACGAAGATGGTTAGAGCTCATCAAAGATTATGATTTGAGAATCAACTATCATCCGGGAAAAGCCAATGTAGTAGCCGATGCTTTGAGTAGAAAAGGAGTAAGTCATCAACTCACGGTTCGAGAGTTACCGTCCGAGTTATGCAAGGAGTTTGAACGGTTGAACCTTGGGTTTGTAAACGAGATGGAGATGATGGAGTTAAACCCAACCTTGGAGCAGGAAATTCGAGAGGCACAAACCACAGATGAGGAGATCAAGGAAATCAAGGAAAGAACCGAAGAAGGGAGAGAATTCAGATTTGACAAGGATGAACATGGTACCTTATGGCTTGGAAAGAGAATTGTTGTGCCTAATGAAAAGCATATTCGAGAAACAATATTAAAGGAGGCACATGACTCGCCATACTCAATTCACCCTGGTTGTACGAAGATGTACAAAGACTTGAAGACTTGCTATTGGTGGAATATCATGAAGAAGGACATAGCTGAATACGTAGCACTGTGTGATGTGTGCCAACGAGTCAAGGCGAAACATCAAAGGCCAGCCGGATTATTGCAACCGTTGAAGATTCCAGAATGGAAGTGGGAAGAAATTGGTATGGACTTCATAGTTGGGTTACCGCGTACTCAGTCCGGGTATGACTCAATTTGGGTAATTGTGGACCGCTTAACCAAGTCAGCTCATTTTGTCCCTGTGAAGACCAAGTACACAGCTGCACGATTGGCCAAAATATACATGGAGCATATTGTGTGTCGACATGGAGTCCCTAAGAAGATAGTCTCGGATAGAGGTTCTCAATTTACCTCCAGATTTTGGCAAAAATTGCATGAAGCTTTGGGAACGAGGTTGAATTTTAGTTCAGCATATCATCCTCAAACGGATGGACAAACCGAGAGGACCAATCAGATTTTGGAGGACATGTTAAGAGCTTGTGCTTTAAAGCATGGGAAAAGCTGGGACAAAAGCTTGCCATACGCAGAATTTTCACACAACAATAGTTACCAAGCAAGCTTGAAAATGTCACCATATGAAGCGCTTTATGGGAGGAAGTGTAGGACACCTTTATTCTGGAATGAGGCAGGAGAAACTCAAGTATTTGGTCCGGACGTGTTGAAAGAAGCCGAAAAGCAAGTCCAAATAATTCGTGGAAACTTGAGGGCTGCCCAATCAAGGCAAAAAGGCTATGCGGATAATAGGAGAAGGAAATTAGCCTTTGAAATAGGAGATTTTGTTTACCTCAAGGTGTCACCAATGAGAGGTCATAAGAGGTTTAACATAAGAGGCAAGCTCGCACCTCGTTATATTGGACCATTCAAGATATTGGACAAAAGAGGAGAAGTAGCATATAAGTTGGAGATGCCAGCTCATCTTTCAGATGTACATGATGTGTTTCATGTTTCCCAACTCAAGAAGTGTCTCAGGGTACCGGAAGATCAAGTGCCAATGGAAGAATTGGAACTAGAGGAAGATTTGACGTATGCCGAGCAACCGGTCAAAATCTTGGAAACCAAGGAGAGAGTCACAAGGAACAAGGTGATTCGATGGTGTAAAGTCCAATGGAAGCACCATACCGAAAAAGAAGCAACTTGGGAGCTAGAAGATGATCTCAAGAAGGAATTTCCCTATCTCTTCTCTTCCGTGTCGAATCTCGAGGGCGAGATTCATTTTAAGGGGGGTAGGTTTGTAACACCCTCATTTTCATGCATCATGCCCTGCATGCACTCATATACATGTTTAACATTAACCCATAACAAGAGGAACAAGCTTAAAATTGATTTGGAACAAAACCGCACTTAAAAATGTAGGAAAGTGCGAACTAGTCCGGTTTTGCTGAGGACTAGTCCGATTTCTCTCTGTCTAAAAACGGACTTGTCCGTTTTTGCTGCGGATTAGTCCGATATTTGCCTCTGGACAACTTCGGACTTGTCCGATTTTGTGCGGACTAGTCCGGTATTCTATGAATCCTTGAAAATTTGCTAAGTCCCTGGACTTTTCCGGACTAGTCTGGTGTTCCAGCGGACTTGTCCGTTTTCCTTTCTGACTAAGATCGGACTTGTCCGATTTTTGGCCAGACTTGTCCGATTTTCTCTCTGGATGACTTCGAACTAGTCCGGTCCTGTCCGGACTTGTCCGATATTTCGTGACTCTGAGATTGACCTTTTGTTTTACGACTTGTTTCTTGGGTTTCACGTCAAGTGGGCCTAGGTACGTCGTGCCCAACTCTTTTAGATCCCATGTGGGACTCTAAACCGGCCTCTACTCATCCTAAACTCGAAATCCATCTAACCCTAGCCTCCACGTCTATATAAACAACCCCACCCCTTGGTTTGACATCTATTTGCCACTTTTCCACCCACCCAAACCCTAGTTCGTGGGGAGCCACCATCAAGGAGGGAGGAGAAGATCCCAAGCAAGAGGAAGAAGAGGAGGAAACGAAGGAGGATCAAGATCTCCACCAAGTTTCGTTCTTCACCACCAATTCATGTCCAAGTTCATCACCAACCCTAGATCATCAAGATCCAAGTGTTACCTCCAAGTTTCTTGGTTCATTGGAGTTCTAAACACCTTCCTTATGTGAATTCAACCCCTAATCTCCAAATTCACGTCGATCTAGAAAACCCTAATCTGCTGATCTCGTCAAGTGCGGACTTGTCCGGTCCCTAGCGGACTAGTCCGATCTTTCTGGTTAAATTGCGTTGGATTAATTCTAAAATTTGATCTAATCGACCCCAAACCTGTATAAACTTGTTATAATCTATTAGAGCTAGTTAGTGATCATTAAAAGCAATCTAGTAACAAGTTCTACCTTGCATTTGCATCATTCATGCATGTCATGACATATTGAGTAATATGTGTGCACTCTTTGATTGTGTTTCTTGTCTTGTATGTTTATTGTGTGGATTAGACGGATTTGCGCTAGAGAGTGCCACGGAGGATCTACAACATCAAGAGTTTGAAGGCTTTGACCCTAATCAACAGCAAGAGCAAGGCAAGTGTCCTTGAAGCATATTGATCCTGTTTTTAAAATAAATGTTTTGTTTGCAAAACTGCATGCCTGTGTCAAATTGATGGGAAATCCTATGGTAGGAAGTTTACTAGATTTGCTAAACCACCCTTGTCACCTGGAATTTATGGTAGAGAGTCAGGAAGGGTTTTTACCTTTTTGCTTCGCTTAATCAACTGGGATGGGAAACAACTATATCACTCAATTTAATTATGCATGGATGAGATTATGGTTAACATGAACTGGTTAAACATGGTATGGTAATGGATGATCTAAGCAAGCCTGGTATGTGGATGGGTTGGATGTTATGGTGGTTTGCTTGCTTTAGATCTAAGGACCGGTTCATGCGAGAATAAGCCAGGACTACAGTGCCACCACGAGGCCAAGTATGGGTGCGGCGTAGCTGATTAATTAGGGCTTTGCTAGTGCTGTTTGGACCATTGTGGATGCTCGGGGAAGGGGTAGTCGGATTGGGTTTGTTGATGATTGGTGGGACTACCCTGGGATCCGAATGGCTCAAGAGGGGGCCCTTGGTTGAAGATGTGCTCTGCGGGAGACATCGCCACCGGTGAAACCTCAGTGGGGTCTAAATAGGCTAGTAATCCCTTTGTAAAGGCTATTTTGTGATCTCTTGGCCACACACCAACGGAAGTGTGTAATGTGACCGACGGGTCATGGGCATAAGGGAGGTTCTTAGTCGCCGAAGGGTGATGAAATCACGAACACGTGGGTAAAGAGGTACAAACTCTGCAGAGTTAATTAAAACTATCATGATAGCCGTGCTCCCGGTTATGAGCACCTGGACAACTTCTATGATTAGAGGCAAATTGGAATTTGGGATGGTTATGGTTTGGTAATGGTTATGAGTTTATCCCTGGTATTGAATCTGGTTATTGGCAATGCTGAAATCTGGAATTTTTTATGATGGTAATAAATTCAGATTTGGTATTACGGTATTACTTATGATTATGATGGGTTTACTTCACATACATAAGATATATTGCTTTTCAAATGTTTTACTGTACTTTTCAGCACTTAGCCATTATTATTGTCGTCATTTGAATCAGCCACATGTCATACTTTCCACACTTGCTGAGTACGACATGTACTCACTCTTGCAATCCCCCCAACAGTTGCAGGTCAGAATTGTGAGTTTAATGGCGATAATGTGGAGATCTAGGCCGTGTCTACCGTCAGCTTTGCCTGTGGTGTTATTGGAGCTGCGCTATCCCTTTTGCTTAGTTTGCTTAGTTGTTTAATTAGTTTATTTCCGCTGCATTAGTTGACCTTATCATTAATATTTCATTAGAGCTTGTATTCGAGGATTTAATAAATTACGTAATAAGAGTACTTATTTAATAATTTGAGCTGTGGTAATTATCTGGTTATCATTTGTGAATCACTCGTGTATGTGTGATGAACATCTTGGGCACACATATGCGTTAGCTTGGTTCATTTTCGGAATCGGGCGTCACAAGTCTTGAATTCAAAAAGTAATGAATGAAATCTCACACAGGTCTACACTAGTTTGACAAAGCTCAATGTGAAAGCAAATAGCATATGCATAAGGTCTATCAATATAAGTATCATATGGCTTTAGTGGGTATTTCCAATCAAATGAGGATAACTTAATTCTTTTTAGACTTTCTTCGGAAATCTAAGTTTCACTATCAAACTAGGAATAGCAGTCCTATCACTATATCATATCTCACAACAACTTAGAATGGATTAAGCTTTTGCTACCCACAATTTCCAAATCAAGGCAAAAGCAATTTCAGCCCATGAGAGCAATATGTTGGAGAGTAGTAAGTTGTAAACTAGGGACTTAGGAAAATTAAAACAGAGCAACTATTCATCATTTCATCTATGTGAGTTCCAAGTCATTTTTACCTCACATCTTTTATTTTACTCGGAAATAAAATCTATCCTATTTTTTTAAGTGCAAGGTGGATGATGGGTAAGTGGAAAATAAATATGAAAAAGGGTTGATACAATTTACCTCAAGTGGGGGTCCTCCCCCAAGCTTGTTCTTCACTCACCTCCGTGTCGAGGGTTGAACCCTTGATGACGGAAGTATGCCGTGAGATCGGCTTGTTGTTGTTGTAGCATGGAGTTGAAGTTGGTGAAGTGAGCGTCCATGTGTTGTTTGCAGTCTTGGGTACCTTGGACATGTCCTTGGAGAGTGTTGTAGATGTCAACCGTCCTTACTTCAAGCTCCTCTATACGTCTAGAGAGGTCCGTCATTCCTTGGCTATAGTCATGATGACTTCTAGCCGAAGTGGAATGTCATCTTCTCATAGATGTTGGAGGCAAGCTACTAGAGCTTGAAGTGGATAGGGGTGTCTTCCATGTAGCACCTGGTCATCCATGCCAAGACGGACCTTGGGTCTCATATGATGGAGGTTGAGTCCATCCAGGTGCATCACCCGTTGGGTTCTCTTTCTTTTCGTACTCATGGACCGTAGAGGTTGTCGGGGGCATGGTCGCTCTCTTTGTGCGGCTTCTAGTTACCCTGCTAGAGACATTACTTCTTCCGGCTTCCTCGATGGGAAGTAAGTCAATGGTTAGCCTTCGGCATTTGTACAAATGATAATCCGGGTTAGGTAACCAAATTTCATTAACAAAGTCGGGATAATAAAATATCAAAGAGCCATCTTGATCATGCTTAAGGTTATGTCCATTCACTAAATATTCTTCATAAATTAATTCTCTTTCATTTTCAATGTACTCAAATGGGAAATATTCTAGTGCTCCTGCCCTAGTAGCAATACGGGTGATCAATGAAGTGCATTCAATTGGCCCTAACCTTGGAATGTAATCTAACCATTGTGTCATCATGACAATAAATGGGGCAGCTTTTATATTTTTAATCATGGCAAATAAAATTTTCAGCTCATCATCACGCATTATCCTTGCATCTCCTCTAGGGAACATAGTCATAGCCACCCATCTATGCATGAATCGTAAAGTAGGGTTGTGAAAGTGGCTATTCCTAGGTGCACTACATCTGACCTCACCAGTTAAATCTTGCCAAAAACTTTGTTTGTTAAACTTAGGCAAAGTGTCTAAATCTAGCAAGCAACGTTTATGGAAGCCTATGATTTCACTCTATTCTTTCCATAGGATGTTGTATTCTCTTTCAAATAATCAAAAAGTAATAACATCAAATTCTATCTTGAGTGTGCAAAGGAATTGTATGGAGAGAAGGCGTGAACCTTTCTTCTCTATGTGAGCAAAGTTTTCCCATCCTAGTGCACGCCAAATGGAAAAGAATTTGAAATCCATACCTATTTTGGAGATCAATCCGGATCATGAGCTTTTGTATGAAAAAACTCATGATCTTGGAGGAGCTTGCATGCTTGATCTTCAACTTCACTTTGGATGTCGGGGTCATCATCGTGAAGAAGTTGGTGTGGCTAGCTCCTCTCACCCGTGTGAGTGTCCTCTCCTACACTCGTCCTCCGTGAACTTGGTGTAGCAACAGAAGAGGGCGTGCACTTGAATCTCCATCATGGCTTGAGCTTGCAGCCTCCTTCCTCTTTCCAAACAACCTCTTCATTCCTGTCATGGCCACAAAAACAAGAACACAACAAGGCAAACACTCGAAAGAGGTGATGTTAGCGAAAGCAAAACCCGACAAATTTCCCTTGAAGAACTTGAGAGCAAATTGCAAATGCAAACAAAAGCAAATCTTTTTGAGCTGGATTTTGAGCAAGAGTACTTCAATGAAGAGCAAGAAAAACAATGTGAGCAAGAGTGACTTTGGAGATATATGAAATGAGGTGAAGTATGAAGAGAAGAACTCCTCACAGCCACCATTTATAGTGTGCAATCCCCAACGGTCACTAGGGAACCAAATGTAGCCGTTGGAGGAGAGAGAGCCAAATTGGCTCCTTCCCCTAGTCGACTGAACAGGGGGGTCAACCGACCTGACAGGTGGGCCCCCCTATTCCCCCTTTTGGACGGTGGATCCCCAGCGACTATTAAATTAGCACGTTGGTGAAATACCACTTTTGCAGCTCAGAAAAATTGTTTTCCAAATAAAAATTCTTTTTTCAAAACCCAACAATTTTGTTTTTGTGAAAAATAAAGAAATAAAAATTATAGTTGAGAATATAAGATTTTCAACTTAATAGGAAAACCAAATATGCAGTGGGGAAAATCAAACTAAATGGGGAAAACCAAATAAAGAGAAAAGACAAACAAAGAAACAGATAACTACCAATTTAACCTATTGGTTAGGTCTCACCACCATCCGATGAGATGGACATTCCTCCTTCTTCATTTCTTGACATCCGAGCCCGGAGGAATGGGCTCGGATGACTTGTCTTGCTTCTTCCGCCATTCCTTCTTTGGCGGCTTGGTGGACTTAGGCCTTTGGGGAGGCCTGGGCTTCTCCGTCTTCTTGGGGTGTCGGCGTGGACGATAAGAGAGGTTTTCTGCATAGATCAAATTCCTCATGAATGCAATGAGCGGGTACACCTTTGGAGGTGTGATTTTGACCTCTTGAATGTGTTTAACATTCGCCCCAATGCGGATCATTGAGCATTGCTCCAACTTTAGCCGAAAGTTAAACTTCTCCTCCTTGCCATTTATATGGAAGTGGATTTCTCCAGCTCCCACATCTATGCGAGCCTTCGCGGTGCTTAGGAATGGACGCCCAAGAATGAGCGGCGTATCCTTCTCAACCTCTACATCGAGCACCATGAAATCCACGGGTATGAAGCAGTCTCGGATTTTCAACGGCACATTTCAGCAATACCCGCCAGATAACGGACTGAAGAATCAGCCAGCTGGAGCTGCATTGGTGTTGGAGTAAGTTCCGTGAAGTTCAGCTGGTCGAAAACCTCCTTGGGCATCACACTCACGCTTGCTCCAAGGTCACAAAGGGACTTGTCAAAGTGGTGTGCCCCAATTGAGCATGAGATTGTAGGACATCTGGGGTCCTTCAGCCAGTTGCCTCCTTGTATAGAAATCATGTTGGTACTTTCCATGGGAGGTTCGGGCTGTCCTGGCATCTTGCCATTCTCCATTGGAGGAGCATCAGCTGCCAGTTGAGCCAACTGAGTTTCCAACATCTTTTTGAAGCTCAATGATTCTTGAAGGCTGAGGATAATCCTTCATTCTTGGCATTGATGCTCTCTAGGGTCTTGTCATTGGCCGACAGCTTCTTGGATAGAGCATCATTGAACTTCAGCTGGCCAATGGCAAGTTCTCTCAATTTGGGTTGATTTACATTATTGCCATTGTTGTTGTACCATCCTTGAAAGAATGGGTGTGGTTGGCCCCACCCCTGACCTCCTAGACCATAGCCATTGTTGTTTCCATTATTGGCTACATATAGGGCATCCTCACGGGTTTTTGGGCAGTCATTGCTCAAAAGGCCCGTGTTGCCACAGAGTTCACAAGTGATGTGAGAGTCTAAGGCATATGCATTTCCACATACCTCACCATTGCCTTATCCATCAATTTTCTTCATAAGGAGGTCCAATTTAGCAATGATCATATCTACCTCCTTCAAGGTGTGCATGCCTCGCTGGCGGGTATGGAGACGCTCGTCGCTCCAACCCATGTTTGACACCATCTTATCAATCAAATCTTGGGCTTTGGGCACCGTCAATGAGAAGAAGGCACCTCCAACAGCAGCATCAACATGGTCACGGGCGGAAGGGATCAACCCGTTGTAGAAGTTTTGGATTATGAGCCAGTCATCCATCCCATTGTGGGGAAAGGCTATGATGTACTCTTGAAGCCTTTTTCAAACCTCTGGAATAGATTCCTTGGCGTCTTGATGGAAGCTAGAAATTCTTCCACGTCGGGCATTGGTTTTGCCCAATGGGAAAAACTTGGCGAGGAATGTCATAGAAGATTTCTCCCAAGTATCTACAGCACTTTGGTTTGCGTAGAACCACTGTTTTGCTCTCCCAAGAACAGAGAACGGGAACAGCCTAAGATAGGCAACATAAGGGGATACGTCCATTATCTTAAAAATGTTGCAGATCTCAAGGAACTATTGCAGGTGAGTACTTGCATCCTCATTACCCTTCCCACAAAATGGGTTGGATTGCACCATAGTGATTAGGCCAGTCTTGATTTCGAAGTTTACATCTCCCGTGTTAACAGTGGGCCCAATATGCACATTGTTAGCAGAGGGAGCCGAAAACTCACGAAGGGTCTTCTGGGCCATTGGTGGTTCGGTTGTTGGTGCAGTTGTGCTAACTTGCTTTGTCGTTCGAAGCTTCTGAGGAGTAACGACACGAGGTCGATCTCTCAGAAGGGATTTGCGATCTTCAACAAATTTTTCCGGCAAGTGGAAACCAGACATACACTACCCTGTTTTCACATAGAATGTGAAAACAAAGAAGGGTCATCCTATTAAAACCTATCAGGGTCCTATCCTATTCACTCAATTATGTAATACTTTAGATGCCTTCCCCGGCAACGGCATCATAAATACTTGTTGATATTTCCTACGCACTACTAACAATTCATCCCTAGCAGTGGTGCTAGAAATGCTTGTTGGTAGGTTTTAATTCTCAAGTGAACGTCCACAAGCGCACGGAAACTATCGATGTAGCATTTCCCTTTCAAGAGTATTCCCAAAGGGTGTCATTTATATTTTCCCAAAGGAAGACTAGATGGAAGTAAAATAATCATCCAGTGGAAAGTCTAGGTTGGCTTAGGTAGGGTTCTAGCAAGGATGGGTTATAAGTGGAGGTAGTCTGATACACACAAGAGCATCCTATCCTAAGGGCTAAATGAGGTAATAGAGGTACTAGGCTAAGAGATAGGTAGATACTCCTATTATGCTTCTAATGTACAAATACATAGTTTAAGTTAGTTACTAATGATTATATTAATTATGAATTCTCATGCTAAGTGGATTAACACATCGGGCACGGGTTTACCCCTAACAACACTAGACAACTCCCTCCAAGATCCTGTGTCATATCCGAACGTGGAGGATTACAAAGGACAGATAGGACTGTCACCACCTACTACCTACCTCTTCAATCCTTGGGTCTACGAGACATTCAATGCTACTCTCTATCCTAGCACCATGCTGGCATATTAAGTAATTACCTTAAGAGCCTAGGCACAAGCCATCCTAAGGCAATGAACCAAATCATCGTTGAACCAATGTTAATTCATAGCATAAGTGATTCATATTAACATAGTCATATCGTAGCTAATTAGACTATAGTGGAGGTTTATAGTGTTTATGATAATGTAATAAGAATGGTATAGCACAGTCATAAATACTATTCCTACCACATGCATGGATTCCACAATCAAACAAGAAATGCTTCATCCAAGTATGAACTATAGTAGACTAAATATATCATCTTTATTATCAATAAAGTCACAAATACAAATATGAATATGGGAGACATACCTTTCCCAATTGGGAAGAGACTCCTTCTACTCCTCTCCTACCTTGACTATGGACTAGAGACTCTCCTCTCTACAGCCTATACTCCTCTAAACCTATGGAGAGTAGTGAATACAATGGATGAATACTCAAGTGGTGTGTGTTGAAGTGGGGGGTAAGGGTTCTATTTATAGCTTGGAGAAGGGTCGGTTCCCGCCACCAAAAGCGCGCGAATCAGTCACCCATGACCTCTTCAAGCCGGGAGGAGGCCAACACGTGGCGTTTGACTGCGTTTAGGGGCAAGAACAAGTCGGCTGACTAGGTGGGTCGATCGACCTGGTCTTGGCCCCGTTGAGGTTGTGCTTCCTCCGGTCTCTGCCAGATGGGTCCCATTCCTTGATATGGGTGTTACACCATTGGATGGCTTCGGGTACTTCTGTTTGTGGGCCATTTGATCCATGTGGTGCCACGTGTTGTCGCTTCATTGGCTGGAATAATATTTTATAGGATCTATCCCCTTGTTTCACTTCATTTCTGCATAGAATACTTGCATGCACTACTGTCTCCAAGGACAAGTGGAAATAGGTTAAATAGAAAGGTGATGTGTGCAAGAAATGACAATTCCTTCACATAATTGAGTTATATTGACGGGTGAAATTGGTGTATAACAGCCGTCAACATCCTCCCAGCCAAGCAGCCGCCTCACGGGCACTACGTCCACGACACGGGAGGGAGGCAAGATCGAGGCCATTGAAGAAGGAATCAAGAACTTTCCAGGTGGGGGAAGCTCGGGTGCTCAAGGAAGAAAAGGAAGGCTCGAGCGCTAGGGTGTGAGTAAGGAAGGGACTACCTTTGCCCTCAAAGGTTTCCTATTAATCACCCCGTTGATGTTTGAGCACATCGTGCAGGTCGCCCGAGATCGAAACCCATTGCTCAATCCACAACGTCCATGACAGCGGGGCCGAGGTCCCCTGTCAGAAAGGCTAGCCCGAGCGGGCACCCACCTGAGAAGGCAACCCGATGGTTCCCATAAAGGCGGAGCAAGAGCAACGGAAGCGATGCAGCCACACTGTGAACCGTCGCGGTAAAGATACTACAACAAGCAAAGATCCTGTTGCCACGACCCCTCAACCAGAAGGGGATGCATGGGCACGATGGCAGAGGTGCGCACCGCTTCGGCTGACCAACAAGAAATCAAAAGACAGCGCGGGAAAGCATGATTAGGGCTCCACCCTCGGGCTCATCATGTTCCCCAGGGTGGACCCAAGGGCCACTGTTGGTACCCACCATACCGGGTACCCTCGCACAAAGGCTAAAAGCACCTAAGTACCCTGCCTTCCTGCTGAGGCAGGGTCTGATGGTGCCACGCGTTCAGAGGTCCTGGACCCCGGCCTTCCTCAGGTATGGGTTCCGGTGCTGCCACATGGACCTCAAGACAGGGCTCAACTCCCCTGAAGAGATGGGCTCCTGAGCTACCACTTTTCCAGTGGGATGGGACCCCGCTCCTCCATAGGAGTGGGCTCCAATGCTGCCACGTGGTCCAAACTACTAGGTCGGCCACCCGGCTGCCACGTGGTCCACAGTACATGACCCAGCCACCCTCACAGAGGCTAGCTCCCATGCTGCCACGTGTCTTGCAACTTGCGCTGGACGGCAGGTTAAGGGGCAGTGCGCCTTGTCTAAATCAAGCATCGAAGACACGCGCCCTCCCCCGGCGCACGATGTGGCGTACGCCTCCTATCAGGTACCGTTGCGCCCAATCGCATCACAATGAAGACGTCGCAGGCCTATCCCACTCCACCAAGTGGGCAGCTTACGGCGACAAGACATTTGGATGGGACATTCCCTGCCAACATCTACGACTACTCATGGGCCACTAGCGACCGAGACAACAGGACGGCGAGACTTCAAGCCATGGTCAGAGGCAGCGTAGCGAAGAAGCTTCACCCCTTTTAGGATAAGATCGCCGTGGAGCCACCTGTCGGTCCTCGGGCCCCGCTTGAAGGTGCTCGGCTCGATTGTAATGTGCTCGACTTTACTATAAAAGAACCGGGTAGCCTACGTTGCAAGACACACGCATTTCAACACACGCATTTCACCACTCAGACAATACATCTCACACCGTGGAGTAGGGTATTATGCTCCGGCGGCCCGAACCACGTAAAACCACCATCTCACCCATCTCTCATACGTGTATCCTCGCTTGAAGACTAAGCCCCGCCGATCAAGAACCTCCGTGGGCTGCTCTCAAAGTAGGTCTGAGAGAAGTGTCGCAAGAACACGTGGACACATCGGATAAGAAATTTATGGATATCAGACGGACTCCGGTATTTATTTCGGAAAAAACATTTCACATATCACATCATATAAGTACATAATATTGAAATTCACTATAGTCAATGGTAGACAATCAAAGATACGCAAAGCATCATTTAATATTTATACATCCACTGAACAAAAAAAGAACACAAAATTTTTTATTGTCATACACTCAAACTAAACACGCATTCTCCACACGAATGAGTAATTAATTGAATAGAAAGTAATGGTATTGAGCCGCTTGTGTTCTGTACTATGGTTACCATGTAATTGTGTCTGTGCATTCGCGTCACGGTTCAGAGGTGCCTGCTGATAGCACTGGCGCAGCCAAGGCTATCCATGACAAGACAGGACTCACAGTCAACAGTCATGTGTCAGGCTCATGCACATCCATGGTCCATTCACCATTGAACCTACTGTCGTACCCATACAAGTGACTGAGCTCTTCATCCAGAGCACCCCGTGAGCGTGTGTGAACAAGAACATAACAGAACAATCTGATCTTCTTTTCTTTTCCCTTGCCAGGTTTTGGAGTACTTCAGTTTGGGCCAGGCCACCAAATATATGGGCCACGCGTGCCAGTTAGGACGCCATGTCCGACTTCTTTTTCCTAGCTCCAACTCATGCTTTGCATGCCTTTGATCTCATCTACTATGATCAGTGGACTTCTCCTTGTCCTCAGCATGTCGGGCTTCAAGTACTACCTTGTTGTACTTGATGACTTCTCTCACTACTCCTGGACCTTTTCCTTACGTCTAAAGTCTGAGACGTTCACCACATTTCAGTTTTTCGCTTGGGTATCCACTAAGTCCGGTCGCACTGTTCGTGCTGTCTAGTGCGACAACGGGCACGAGTTTTACAACTTTATGCTCCGTGACTTCCTTCTCTCTAACAATGTCTAGCTACACATATCTTGCTCGTACACCTCTCCTCAGAACGGCAAGGCCGAGCGCATGGTTCGCACCACCAACATCATCATGCACTCTATAACGTTTCAGGTCTTCGGCCTGCCCGGTTTTGAGTAAAGGCTCTTCTCATCGCCACTTTCCTCCTTAATTACCTTCCTACTAAGACAATTAGTGCTCTAACTCCCCACTTTACCTTGTTCGGCACCACTCCTCCCTACGAACAACTTCGAGTCTTTAAGTGCGCTTGCTACCTAAACTCTTGGCCATAGTGAACACAAGCTTGCGCCCCGCTCGACTCACTGAGTCTTTCTTGGGTATTGTCCGGATCATAAGGGATACAACTGTTTTCATCTTACTACCCATTGTATCTTGATATCCCGACAAATCGTCTTCGACGAGTCCTTCCCTTTCTCCATCTCTTCCTCCGACTTGGCTACCGAGTTGAATTCTCTTTTTCCTACTGACCCCGAGGCTACTCCTATACAACTTTCTTTGTTTTTTCTGCTTTTTCCTCCTGCAGGTCCAATGCCCCTGCTGCACCACGCGCAACCCCAGCGTCCCTGACGCCACCTGCTACACCATGGGCGGTGACGGTGGCCCCGACGCGTCTTGCTGCCCCACGCGCATCCCCGACGGCTCTAAAACGTCCTGTTGCCCCACGCGCGGCCCCAACGACCCCGACACCTCCTGCCCCACGCGTGATCCCAACATTCCCGATTACTCCTATTGCACCACACGCAACCCCAGCATCCTCGACGTCTCCTGCTGCACCATGCGCGACGCCACACTTCGCTGATCCCGTGTGTGCCTATCAACAATGTGCGCAGGGTGCTGCACTGATCCTGATGTCACCTAATGCGCTTTACGTGGCCCCAACATCCTCTGCTGCGTCACGCGCGATCTCGATGTCGCCTACCACACCCTCCTCAGTTCGGTCGTCTCGGATGCACCCCGCTGTGCCATGCGCGGCCTTGACATCTCGCTTTGCCAATCCCGTGCATATCTATCAGCGACATGCGCGGGCGGGTGCACCGACTTACTCTCGTATCAAGCCCGCGGTGTACCACCCTTTGATCCTCCATCTGGATCCACGTCACGTCCACCTAATGGTGACCCGACGTGATGTCGGGGTCCTCCGGCCCATTGAGTGCTTCTCCGACGTCGTCCCCTCGTCGACGGCTTCTTCGGCGATCTCGCATATACCGTCCTCCGTTCGTAACGCCCTCGTCGATCCTCATTGGCATCACACTATGGAGGAGGAGTGCGACACCATTCTTGCCAACAGGACCCGGAATTTGGTGCCACATCCCAACCTTGACAGCATTGTCCTGGCAAGTGGGTGTTCATGCACAAGAAGAAGGCAGGTGGCTCTCTGGAGAGGTACAAGGCTCGATAGGTCCTTCGAGGTTTCACTCAGCGCTTCAGAGTCGACTACGACAAGATATTCAGTCCAGTGGTGAAGTCGGCCACTATTCGCGCTGTTCTGTCGCTGACTCTCTGCAGTCTTGGCCCGTCTATAAGCTAAACATAAAGAATGTATTTCTTCACGGCACTCTGGTAGAGACAGTGTACTGCAGTCAGTTGACAGGGCTCATCTAGACATGGTTTGCAAGCTGAACAAGTCTCTATATGGTCTGAAGCAGGCACCTCGAGCTTGGTACAGTCGGTTTGTCTCCTTCCCGATCTCGCTGGGCTTTGCAGAAGCCAAGTCAGGCACCTGGTTCTTTGTCTATCGTCGTGAGGGTGACCTATGTACCTCCTGTACATCGATGACATTGTCCTCATGGCATCCGACTCTCCTACAGTGCACCATCTCAGCTTTGCAGCGGGAGCAAAGGATTTGGGCCAGCGTCACCACTTCTTGGGTATTGCGATCGAGCACCAGCCCGATGACCTGTTCCTTCAGCAGCGACAGTATTGTATGGAGATACTTGAGCGGGTGGGCATGGCTGATTGCAAGTCATGCTCTACTCCGGTGGGTACTCAGGCCAAGGTCTCCTCCGCTGATGGGACTCGTGTCAGCAATCTCATACTTAGAGAAGTCTTGAAGATGTCCTCCAGTACCTCACCTTCACCAGACCAAATATCTCCTACGATGTTTAGCATGTGTGCCTTTACATGCACGATCCTCGAGATTCGCACCTTACCGCAGTGAAGTGGATCCCTTGGTACCTTCGAGGCACCGTTACGGCCTTCATCTTCGTCGTGACTCGATGTTCGAGTTGGCAATCTACACAGACGTTGAGTGGGCGGGTTGCCCGGACACGTGAAAGTCCACCTCTGGCTACGCTGTGTTCCAAGGCGGCAACCTCGTCTTCTAATGGTCATCGAAGCAGAAGCACGTCGTCTCCCGCTCGAGTCCTGAGATCGAGTAACACATCGTGGCCAACAGTGTGGTTGAGGCTTCCTGACTTGAGCAGCTGCTCCAGAAGCTCCACGGTCTGCTCGCCCAATGCACGCTGGTCTACTGTGACAATGTTAGTGTCGTCTACCTCTCTAGCAACCCCGTCCAGCACCAACACACGAAACATTTGGAGGTCAAACTCTTCGTGAGCGGGTCGCCCTCGACAGCGTTCGGATTCTCTACGTTTCGACGACGTCGCAATTCGCTGATATCTTCACGAAAGATCTTCCTTCAGGTCCAATTTCAACATCTGCCGCGACTAATGTTACAACCGTGGAGTGTGTTAAGACTATATATGTGTGTGTTTTGGACTAGTGTGCCTTATTGGGCTAATGACCTATGTATCCAGCCCCTAGTGCCATATGTACCCTTGACATTCCATCAATCAATCCAATCCACTCATTTACTTCCAATCGAAGTATCACACTATCACCTCGTTCGTAATTCAGCTTTACAGATGAAGTATCACCTCGTTTCTAATTTGTCTTCACACCCACAGTAGCATGGGACGAAGACTACGGTGGATGAACTTTAAATTCTACAGCTTTACACCTGAAGTACCGAGGCATCTCTAGAGCACCTAAGTAGCATTTCAGGTATCAGGCATATGGTCTGGAGAGAGTACGGGTGTATGGTTACTGCTGCTCTGCTTAACCCACTCTTGCTCCTAAGTAGCTTTAAAAACAAGAAAATTTCAGCATATCAGCCTCCAGGACTAGTTACCATCATGATATATTAATAAATCCTGGGTAATGAAGAACATTGGTCAGACCTTCTATATTGTTGATTAAATGAGACTGTCACTGTATGAGGGTCTAATCTACTTGTTCTGTTATTGTTATTTCACATTGCAACACTCTGGTCTTCCCTCCAGCAACTTTTGCCACATACATAACATCAGCCTTGGAGATTGGTAATGTGCAGTATAATAACCATTTATGCATCCAAACTGACAAAATTTCACGTTGTGAATGTATTTTACAGGTCTTGTCCTATTGAACTGCTCAACCCACAGACCCATGCTCACATCTTCCATTTTGAAGAGCTGCATAAAGAGGAATAGTCGGTCAGGTATATTTCCTCATTGTAGTTTGGAATTTTGTAGATAGATATTCTATTACAATTCATGTCAAAACCTATTAGCCTATTATACTCCACAAATAAGGAAAACAATATAAAGTTTTACTAGATAAACATTATATACTGACACTTTAATTATTACTAATCTTTTGTAAAAGGTAGTATACTTTTTATTCTGATGGTAGTTTGGCAAACCGTGTAACAAAATAATGGCATGGAGAAAAGTTTTGCCAAGGAGATTATATGATATTACCCTCAAATTTTGCTTTGTGAATTCTGACATAATAAAACCTGCAATATCAGATGATATAACATATCCAGGACCATTTGCATATGCTGGATACACCTCTTCGGGCCACTCCTGTGAAGTAAGAACCAATATTTAGCAATACCCAAACCAGCAGCGTGTCAACAAGAAGGATATAAAATTAAACATCATAAAAAACTCAGTAACCTATTAAAATCGTATTGGGACAAGATACAAACTTCCAGCCTCGGTAAACATATTTTACTAAATTTTGTTACAAGTAGGAGCTCAATTGACCACCAAAATGTTATCATGCTGCTAAGTGAGCTAATGACAAAGATATTAACTATAAAATAATCAGTAAAGAATCATGCATTCATGCCAAATCTTGCATAATCGACACCTTCAGGGATCTGCCATCAGGTGCAGAAATGCAGCCAGTATACATGTTATATGAATAAAATATGGTAATTCCAAATAAAAACACAATGACACTAGTCATCCAAGATTCCTATCTTGACAGGGATGCACTTCAATTTGGGTTAAAAATATGTGAAGACAGCATGACGTTGTGTGACAGAAGGCAGAAAATTGAAGTTCCATTCATTTATTTGAGCCAAGTTAGATATGTTCCATGCAGCACAAAAGTTTTACGGTTCATGATTGTAACGAAGTAATTTTAGTCTTCAAGCTATAGAAGAAATAATAAGAAATGCTCAGACACTGCATGAAGAATGGAATCTGGTAACTGTCAACCAAAATTATAACCTTTACCTCATAACTGACAGCCCATTTCCCCTGGCGCAAGGGCCTGTGGCTAAAATTGATATTCCCTAAGTAGAGACTTCTGTCATTCGGTACCTTCTTAATTTCAGTGACTACTGAATCGAGTCTAACAAAATTATCATCATCGCACTTCATTATATATTTAGCAGAGACAACATGAACCTGATCAACAAATTTCATTACTGTCAGAAAATACCAAGATAACAGCTGCTGTACATCAAAAGAAGATATAGTTTGAAGAAGACAAAAATCTCTGCAGTACCCCATAGTCACATATTGCAAGAGTCTTCAGAACAACTAAATCATAGTTGTCCAGGAAGGGAACAAAAACAATGTCCCCAAAGAAGTCCGCCTCATTTTGCAACTCCACATTCACTTCCTTTCTGCCATGCTGGAGTTAAGAAAATCTATCAGTGCAAGCTCGCAACACAAATGAAGTAAGATGAGCTTTCAGTTTTACATTACGGGGTTTACCAGTGCAACAAAGAAACGTGCTACTATATTTGATGACTTCCAGACAGCAGACATCCATGTCTTCCTAACACCCATACGTTCAGCAAAATGGTTGCCAGATGACAAGATACCAATAAAAATCTCAACTGGACCATCAGGCAGATGAGGGGCCTTCCAAAAAGGTGAGAAGTCCAGATAACTCTGTGGTGCAACGTTTGCATTTTTAGTGGGCAAGGACCCAACAAACACTGATTCCACATCAAGGTCTCCAGTTAATGACAAGCCTGTTGCATCCTCAAGCACAAAGCCCTGCAAATGCCACGAGAAGGAAGGCTAACTGTTCAACCAGGGCACTAATTCTCTGAACTGCTCTAATGAACGAGCAATGAATTCAGCACCACTTCTCGCATAATACGTGAAATGGAAGGACGATTGAACTCACAGTGCGGTAAGGAAAAGAAGTCACATGTCGACCGTCGACGCTCACATGGTAACCTTCCAAACCAGCACTGAGTGTAAGAACAAATAGCCGGTTCTCCACAAAAGGATAGGGCCAATCAAAATTGACCTTCTTTGTCCCGACAAGTTGATTCAGCCACCATGACGTCTTTGTTTTCTCAGACCGTTCCTCACCCTCGCGAATCCACTTCTCACACTTCACCAACCCATCCACTGCAAAATCAATCATATATTCAGCACGTTTGAATAACAGAGTCCACCTGAACTCAGAGAATTGAAATTAATGAACGGACAGGGGTCACCAACCAGTCTCCTCATCGCGACCCGAACTCCATCCCTCACAACGCTGTGGGGTGCCCCACTGCATCCTGTAGCAGGTGTTCTGCTCGATGACCGGCCGGCCGCTCCAGTCCCCACGGAGGCGCGGGTTGAAGTGGAGGATGCGGGGCGGGTCCTCGCCGTCGACCGTCTTGAGCCCCTGCAGCTCGATCATAAACTGCGACACCATGATCGGCCGGTCCCCCTCTCTCAGGTCCGTGATCAGGGGGTGCCGCTCCGCGTGCGCCGCCCGCGGCGTCGCGACCACTGTGACGTGGGACCCGAGCGCGAGCCCGCAGGGCAGCTCCACCAAGCGGCCCCTCTCGCGGAACTCCTCGGCGGTGAGCGTGATCGATTGCGGACACTTGGTGTTGGCCCTCTCCGCAGCCTCCAAGCCGTCGGAGGGCAGCGCGAGGGCCGCGGCGAGGTCGATGCTCTCGAGCTCGGACAATTTGCGGCCGCCCGCCGCGACGGCGTCGGATACGGGCTGGCGGAGCGCACCGGAGCTGGATGAGTCGAGGAGGCGGAGGTCGAGGCCGGAAACAAACCGTGAGAGCCGGTTCCGGCCGAGCGCCGACGACTTGCCGGAGACGGACACGGCGAGAGGCTCCTTGTCTGGTCGCGCGAGCGCGCCGCGCCGCACGGAACCGGAGGAGAGATGGAGCTTCCGCGCTCCGCCGCCGCCAGCCTCACCGCCCCCGCCGCCGCCACCAACGGACGAGGTGGACAGGAGCGGCGACTCGAGGAGGAGCACAAGGAGCGCGTAGACGACCAGCACGGCCGCCAGCACCACGATCGCGCGCCGACGGCAGGACCCGCCTCCCGCCGTCGCCGCCGCCGCCCTCCCCATCGCCTCGAACTCAAAGCCTCACGACTCGAAGGCGCTTTAGCTGGCGTTGCGGGCGGGCGAGGGGGCAGAGGAAGCGGAGGACCGGGTGGTTTGCTGATCGATGGTAATGAAACACTGCCAAGATGGTAATGAAACACTGCCAAATCTTTGGAAACCTCGCGTGGGGAAGGGAATTAGTGAGCGCGGTGTATGTGGGTGTTGCGTGTCGCAGTGCGGGGGTTGGGTGGCAGACTGGCAGGTGGGAGTTACCTGAAAGAGGGGCGGGTTTGGATGGGAGGGAGCCCGTAGGCCGGGTCTATGGACAGTTGTGGGAAGGGCGGCTGGGTATACGTGGATCGAGGTGGGGCACAGATGGCAGTGTGACGACTGTTGTTTTCCTGGCGACGACGCGGACACCGTGACGTGCGTGTTTATTATGTGTCGTCACCTGAGGTGGCACTAGTACTATGCTGGGTCCCATACTGGTTGGAACCAATACAAGTATTTCTTTAAAGGGAAAAATGAAGCGAGCCTCGAGGCGAATGTTTGTTGTTTCAAACGATAATGCAATGCACAACGAAATGTCGTTTGGGAAAAAAATATTACATGCATTTTTATCGTACTACCACTTAATTATCTAAGCCTTTTCTCGAAACACATTCAAGTGCAAGAGTTCAATTACACACACTATTTTTGTGCTTAGGTTGCAGTAGCAAACTAGCTTAATCTAACATAGAAATACACTATCGTAGACGATCTGTCTTGTTTCCTTGCTTAAACAATGATTTCAAACAATTTGAATGCCTACGCAATTCACAATTCACCTTCCTTTTAATCTTTTATGAATTGTACTTTTTTTCACTCCATTTTTCTGAGCTCCAGCCTGGATTGTACTTCTTTTATTAAGAGGAACATCAGCGAGTTGTTATAGATCAACTTGTATTTTTTTTTCGGTCCATTCAAAGGTTTTCTGGACTGAACATCAACTATCCTACCTTCCTGTACACATTTTTCAGCCATGTCCCAAATATGTTGCACTGTCCTCATACTACAGTTGAACCTAGTAGCAACATGTCTGGTGGAACATTTCTTTAATTTTCTGTTACTGCTATTGGCTAGCAGTGATCTGTATATTTCATCCCGGACTTCCTTGCTCGGATTTTTTCGAAACTTGTGTAGTCTGATGCATGTTTTTTGGATCTTCATTCAAGTCTGTCGGTACCCTGCGTACGGTATACCCTTTAGAACTACAAGAAGACCAAAGGAGCTTCACTTGTCTGAGTTGAAGGCCTTTGAAGGCCCCACGTGTCATACGGGACCGGACCTGCCTCCCTTCTATGGTTAGTCCCCGGTGCTGCCACGTGGATACTGCAACTGGAGCTATGTCCCACACATGGGAAAGCTCCGGGTTAAACACCTGCGCGGCATCCCCGAACTTAACCGCCGACAGAGGGAAGCTCCAGTACCGACACGTGTACAACTGCACCGGACCTACCCATCCCAGACGATAAGCTCCAGATCTGCCACGTGTCCAACCGTCGGACCTTCAGCCTCAACAATCAGACTGGAGTACCTCCAACGGCTCGGACCTAAGAGGGATGAAAGCATCTAGGCCCCCATGAGGTATGGTTTTGGTGATTAGTGACAACCTTTGGATTTTACTAATGAATTTGTGGATCCAAGGTCTCCTATATCACTCAATCAAATGAAATCTATATGAATATAAACGTCAACTAATGATCATTGGAGACCCCTAAACAATCATTTTATGAGATCAATCAATATTATGAAGACTAGAAGTAAAAGCTCATATGTCAAAGTCATTCAACCATAATTGACAACACACAATGCTTGACATTCATCAGAAGAATATTTACAACAAGTATCTAAGAGGTCAATCGAGAAAATTCCAAAAGAATCACTTAAATCAACTCGAAGCAAACAAAATCAACTCAGCGGATCAACCGATGTTTCCAGAGAATAACACATCGGTCGAGTTGATTCAGTAGAAGAAGAAGACCTCAGAACAAAGTACTCACCGGATCATCCGATGTTAAGGGCAGTGTTACATCGGTCCATCAGTACAGTATGTAATATCCTTGGACCAAGTGTAGCACCGGATCCACTGATGACCAGATATATACACATCGGTCAATCACTCTAGTAAGCATTAAGTCTGAACCAATTCTGGAGGAAGTGTCATCAGATCATCCGATGAGAAGAAAAGAGTAAAATCGGTCTAACAACGGTCATATCTGACACAATGACATCAGCTAAAGTGAACTTGACCGATGATAACTGAAGGGAGAGCATCGGATCATCCGGTGTTCGCAGAGCAGTGATGTCAACCTACTTTTCCAACGGCTATTTCGTGGGGCTGGCTATTTATACCCCTTCAACCTGTCAAATCAAAAAGTCTTGATCACCAGACATACTCTACACATCCTCAAGCATTCAAGACATAGAGCTACCACTTCTATATCATTTTCACCACTTGTACACCAAGAGATAGGCTAGAACTAGCTAGAGATAGTGCTTGTGTGCCTCTATTCTTGGTGATTGGAATCTCTAGTGTAGTGAGAGCTGTAAGGTAGTGTCCCTTGGTGTTTGTAACTAAGAGTGACTACCGGAGCTTGCCAAGAGGATTGTGGAAGCCCGGAAGATCTAAAGTGTACAAGGCTTGAGCTCCACCTTGCCGAGGTTGGCAAACGGAGAAGAATAGTGAAGATCCCTAGTCTCGGTGAGTTGGGTGTGGCTATACCCTTCGGTGGGTGCCACAACGTGGATGTAGGAAGATCTTGACGATCTTGCCGAACCACGGGATGAATCCTTGTGTCTCCTCGGGAGTTTGCATCCTCATCCTCTCACCCTACATTTATGCATTTTATATACCGCGAAGTTGCTATTTACTTGAATGCATAGATTGTTTGCGTAGGGAATTGGGCTTTGAGTAATTAAGTTTTATAGCTTATATTTTTGAAAAGAAGCCCAATTCACCCCCCTCTTGGTCATTCGATCCTTACAATTGGTATCAGAGCAAGATTGCTCATAGGATCATTCTAGCTTCACCGCTAGAGAGCTAAAATGGCCAAGGTTGGGGGTTCGATTCCTATCTTCGAGGGCAAGAACTTTGCCTATTGTAAAGCACGCATGCACGCTTATCTAGAGGCTATTGCTCCCGAAGTATGGGAAGCGACCCACGCGGGGTTTGGTGAGCACAATTATGTGGGTGATCAAATTAAGTGGGATGCTAAAGCTAGGAATGCTATTTATGAATGCATTAGTCAAGATGTGTTTGCTAGGATTGCTAGCAAAGAGAAAGCTTGTGAAATTTGGGCTTGCTTGATAGAAATTCATGAGGGTTTCTCTCGTGTCAAAGAACTAAAATATCATATGCTTAAAGCCAAATACGATGAGTTCAAAATGTTACCTCATGAAAATGTCAATGAAATGTTTTCTCGCTTAAATGTGCTTATTGAAGAAATTAATGCTCTTGACATTGCTTCTCTTGGCAAGGGACTCATCAACCGCAAGGTTCTTACTCCTCCCTAAGCCAAAGTACAACATCATCAACTCCATGCTCCAAAAAGAATCTCTTGACCACATTGAAGTTTCAGAACTCATTGGAGAGATTCACGCTCATGAGATGAGTGTACTTGGGATGATGGAGCAATCATCTTCAAAGTCAATTGCTCTAAAGGCCTCCACCAAGAGAACAAATCTCAACAAAAAGAAAGTGGTTGATCCTAGCCCAAGTGAAGAAGAGCAAGCATCAAGTGAAGATGACGATGATGAGCTTGCATCAATGATAAGAAAGTTCTCTCGCTTGAACTCCAAGATTGCCAAGAAGGGGATACACCTTTGATCCCAAAACAAAAGCATTTCTACCAAAGAGAGATGACAACAAGACTTGTTATAATTGTGGTGATCAAGGTCATATCTCCTATGATTGTCCAAAACCGGACAAAAGAAGAGAGAACCACAAGAGCAAGCATCACAAGCTTGAAGATAGTGAGGATGATGAAGAGGACAAGCCCAAACCAAGATCTTTTGGGAAGAAGAAATATGACAAGGGCAAGAAGGCAAAACTCTTCCCAAAGAAAAGAAAAGGACCACAAAAGGTGTTCTTGTGTGAGGCAAATGAATGGGTCACCGACAAAGAATCAAGTGATGAAGAGAGTGAAGCGGAAGAAGAAAGTTTGGTCGGCCTTGCCATTGCCAACAATGATGACTCACCTCTTCATCAACCACCCATGTGCCTCATGGCGAAAGGTAACACCAAGGTATGTGATGACTCTAGCGATGATGAACTTTCCCCCGATGATTTAACTTCATTAATAAATGAATATCATACTATCATTAAGAGGGAAAAGAGCAAGGTTAAAGCTCTTGAAGAAACTCGTGCCAAGCTTAAGAGTGCTAACCTCGATTTGCTTGACAAGTATAAAAGCATACTTAAAGAGCATGACACACTCAAATCCTATGTCAAGCAAATTGAGGAGGATAAGGCTAAAATCAAGCTAGATCATCATAAGCTTAACTTAGCACACCAAACACTCTTGGGAGAGCACAACAAGTTAATACAAGAACACCAAAAACTTAACCTTGCTTATGAAGTGCTTGATCAAGAATTGAAAAATATAAAGAAACAAACTCTTAATGACAATGTATCCATCACTTCTCATGCTACAAATGTCTTGTACAAGTCTTTTCCTTTGAAAGAAAATGCTAGGGAGAAGGACTTGTTGGAAGAAATTGAGAGTCTCCGCAGTAGTGTGGCTAGACTATCAAAAGGAGAAGTCAAGCACAAGGAAATCCTCTTCCAACAAGCAAAGGCCTTCAACAAGAGAGGACTTGGATCCTTCCCGGTGCCTAACAAAGGAAAGGTGCCCTCACCGGAGCTTAGAACAAGCTTCATCAAGGAAGTTGGTTCTTATTGCCAACATTGTGAGGTCACCGGTCACCATACAAGGGAGTGTCCTCTTCCTAACCGACCTTCTCCAAAATTGCCTACTAACTACAAGTCTACTTTCAATGATCATTATTATCTCTTAAGTAAAGTAGATGGCAAGGTGAAGGCAAGGTTCATCGGCAAGGACATAAAGGGCATGAAGGGGAAGCTCCCCAAGCAACTTTGGGTCCCAAAGACACTTGTATCACACATACAAGGACCTAAGTTGGCTTGGGTGCCAAAAAAAAAAAATTAAATTCATGTGTGTAGGTGAACTACAAAGCCGGTGGAAAGCATTGGGTACTCAATGGCGGGTACACTCAACACATGACCGGCAATGATGGTATGTTCACCTCCATAGAGGACCCCCGACAATCATGAACAAGTCACCTTTGGTGATAATTCTAAAGGGAAGGTATTTCGGTTGGGTAAGATTGTATTTTTCATGGTTTATTTAAAATATGTTGCGTGTTAAGTCACTTAGTTTAAATTCGCTTCCTATTGCACAAATTTTGTGATTTTGGGCTAACATGCACCTTTAGCACGAATGATGTTATGACAAGCCTAAAGTTGAGGAGAGCCATGATCAAGGGGAGCTTCAAGTTCCAAAATCTACACATCAACGGAAAATTATTCATTTGTCAAATTTATGTTGGTGATATCACTTTCGATTCAACTAACAAAGCTCTTAGCCATGAGTTTGGCAAAGTGACTTCTAGGGAATTCGAGATGCCAATAATTGGAGAGCTCAACTTCTTCCTTGGATGCCAAATCAAGCAACTTCAAGAGGGGACCTTCGTCTATCAAGAGAAGTATACCAAGGACCTCTTGAAGAAATTTGAGATGGGAGATTGTAGCTCAAGAAGCACTCCAATGGCAACAAATTGTCATCTCGACGCGGATAAGGACGGTAAAACTATTGATAAATCCAACTACCATTCTAAGATTGGTTCATTGCTTTATCTTACCGCATCTAGGCCCAATATCATGTTATGCCCAAATTCTTTATATGAAGCAAACCCTTTTGGACTTTGGTGTTAAACTTGGTTGTGTGCCTCTCCTTTGTGACAATGAAAGTGCAGTTAAGATAGCTAAAAACCCCGTTCAACACTCCTGCACTAAGCACATTGATATTCGCCATCATTTCTTGAGGGACCATGAAGTTAAGGGAGACATCTCATTGCGAGGTGTTAGGTTCGAAGAACAATTGGCGGATATCTTCACTAAACCACTTGATGAGAAAACTTTTTCTAGGCTAAGAAGTGAGTTAAATGTGCTAGATGCATCAAACGTCATGTAAGTTGCCATGATCATGTAAGAATGCATCTCATATAGGTCTTGCCTAACTCTCAAAGGATAGGGGTGAGCAAGGGTTAGCTTGGGATGGAGGTTCTTTTGGGTTTCCCCAAGGCTTGGAGAGTGGCTCTCCCTGAAGAAGCCTTTGAAAGGTTCGAACTTGGCAAGATAGATTTACTTTATGTCTTGCATGATACTTGCCATATAGACTTGCACTCATACTTAAATCTCCTACATTATAAATTGTTTGCCATTGCATACGGTAGATTGTCACAAAGGGGAACCCACCTCATAAGAAAGAGACTTGTTTGAAATGCAATATCTCAACTCATATGAGGTGGAAAGAACAAAATGTTAGGTGCGTTAATGCCTAAAGGAAAATGCTTTAAAGAGATAGAAGTCTTCATCCTCTAGCTCACAAAGCATGGGCCTTATATTTTATTTGGATAAATTTCCTCCCTATTTTCTTGTGTTCTGTTTGCTTTAAGGCTTAGCCAAGTCATTGGCAATTAGTATTTTTGAGGGGTAAGAGGTTGCCCAAAAAGTCCTGAGACATGTGTTTCCCATTGTTTGTTTGTTTGGTCAAAGGACATATATGGGATGTTGTTGTTTTCTAGTCATCGGATTATCCGATGCTTAGGGTAGACCACCATCGGATCAGTTGGTGTTCAAGTACCAAGAGTCAGTTCAGTCAGTGTGACAAATCAATCGATGAGTTCATCCTGAAAAACATCGGTGCATCCGATGTTCACTTTTCTGGAACTACGCTAAATTCCACCGATGCTATTCCCTTCCACGTCAGTCCATCCGATGCCAACGGTACCTTTTTGAATATCCTTACTGTGCCATTCGACTGATGCCTCTATCTTTTAACGTCGGTCCATCCGGTGTTAAATTTTCGGCTAGGGTTTGGGACCCACTATTTAAACGGCCCTTCGCCTCTCTCCTTTCTCTCTCCCCGACCCCGACTCACCCGCGCCTCACCTCCACCGCCGCCGCTCCTCTCGCCCTGCGCCACCGCCGCCTCCTGCCGCCGTCGCCGCCGCCCTCCGGCCGCTGCCACCGCCCTCCGGCCGCCGCTGCACCACAGCAGTCGCGCCGCCGCCGCCGCTTCCTCCACCGCCGCCACCACCCAAGCGCCGCCGACCGCCGCTCGTGCACCACCGCCACCGTCCTCTCCATCGTCGAGGTGCCTCCCTACGTCGCTAGGGTTTCCGGCTGCGACGACCTTCGTGTCACCGTTCCGCGCGCTTGACATCGTCATCTTCATTCTCGCGCCTCATCGCAATGGCTCGTGACAAGAAGAACAAGGGCAAAGCCATTGCGGAGCCAGCCGCAAAGAAGCAAAAGCTATCGAAGGAGGAGAAGAAGGCGTTGATGGCCGCTCGCGCCGCCGAGGAGCGAGCGCGTGGCCGAGGAAGATCACTGAGGATCCACGAGGCTCGTCAGAGGCAACCTCCTGTGCTAGATGAGTCCGAGGCAGAAGAAGAGCTGCAAGTGCCACTTGTTCGCCGACGCTCAGCCAGGACCCGTGGGGGTCATCCGCCGGCAGTACCACGTTCACGATCGTCAGCTGCCGACCTTCGTGAGGACAGGGCGGCCCAGAGAGCCGTCTACGAGATGGACACCACCGTCCATGTTGGTGAAGGTGTCCGATTGACTGATTACAGAAAGATGAAGGCCAAGCAGCTCAGAAGACTCAGATGGAGTGTCTTGCTTGTGGTATGGTACCCGCAGCCTAGAGAGGCTCTTGTGGATAGTCGTTTCTGGACTTTGACACAAGCGTCACTATACGAGACCTATAGACGCCGAGGCCACAAGCTCTTCCAGCACAACTTCTTGGACTGGGATCACCTTGCACTGGCAGCCGAGACAGAGATACGACCCTACTTTGAGAGGTATAGAGGGCTGGTCGAGCTGATGTCCTACGACAGGAGTGCATATGTGGAGGATTGGGTCTGTGTATTCTACGCCACCCTCTATGTCTCTGAGGGCCGCAGGTCTGTAGACTTCATGTTCATGGGCCAACACCATCACTTGACGAGGCAGACGTTGGCACAACTGCTATGAGTGGACTTACACGACACTTGCTTGCACGAGAGGGTATATGGATAGGCAGACCCACCGAGGAGGCCGCTCACTGGAGGAGTGGCACCACCACTAGAGGAGATACGCTCTTTGTTTGGACCGTCCTTCTCTCCATACCAGCCAAGGGTACCGGCACTACTGACTCCAGGTGCGCGCACAGTGCATCTTGCATTGCGCCGCACTCTCTTGCCGAGGTCCGGGTATCTAGAGGGGTTCACCAGCCTGCAGTAGACCTTCCTGTTCTACATCATGAACGGGATGGAGTTCGATATTGTGGACCTCCTTATATGTGAGATGGAGGATGTGATCACTAAAGGAGTTGGCATGATGAGGCAGCTTGTGTATGGACACTGGATCATCTACCTGCTCTCCATGATGGTTCCTGAGGAGTCCGCCGTGCGTGACCGTCTCACTGACGAGAGTGTCACACGGTTCAGCCACTACCGTGCTCCAGCTCCTGGAGACCGCCGCCTTGGCCGTCCAGTCGAGCGTCACGTCAGGGCTCGTCTATCCGAGGAGGATTGGTCAGATCTGGAGAAGGAGGATGAGAGGCTGGCAGAGGCAGAGGCTCGGGGTGAGGACCTTCAGCATATATGGTCCGAGAGCGACACTGATGACAGCGTTGAGGAGTACTTTCCACCTTCTCCCTCACCCAGGCAGCACGACGCGAAGGCTGGAGGCTCGACAGTGCCACCCCCTACTCCACCTCCCGTCTCAGAGGCACATGTCTCTCAGCCGTCAGAGCTCACCTCACTCCTGCAGCAGATGGTTGAGCAGCAGCGCCTGGACCGGCTTGCAGCTGAGTAGGCCCGAGCTGAGCAGGCAGCACGCCTTTTGGAGCTCCAGCAGCAGCAGCAGGAGATGCAGCGCCAGATCGCCCGTGAGAGGCGAGAGGACACTGACCGGCTGACTGGGCTCATAGACCAGATGCACCAGCGCTCCCTCGACCAGCAACAGCAGACGCAGCAAGCGATGATGGGCATCCTGGGGTTGATCACCAACCTCTACACCCAGACCGGGATTGCCCTGCCGACGCAGCTGCCAGGCGTTGCTCCACCCCTGCCTGTACTTGCTCCAACTGCAGCTTCGGTGCCGACCACGCCGATCCCGATGATCAGCATGTCTCCACTGCTGGCTCCCGGCGCACCGATCCACTCTCCACTGCCGGCTACGACGTTGTTCCAGCAGACGCCAGCATCCGTCGTCAGTGCCCCGTTGCCAGCAGCTCCGACTCAACAGGCACCGACGGCAGCCCCTACGGCACCTGCAGCACCCTCCACCTCTACTCCAGGCAGCAGCTCCGACAACAGCACCCCCGACGGTGACCAGTTTGTCATCGCTCCAAGCACTCAGGGCTCTTAGGCACTCAGCTTCCTTTTTGGTGTCTTGATGCCAAAGGGGGAGAAGAGTTAGAGTAGAGTCAGGGGGAGGATAGCCTAGCCTCAGGGGGAATGTCTTAGTCTCAGGGGGAGTTTATCTATATCTTTTGTACTTTGATGTGTTTGCTACTCCTCTGTTATTCATTGAGTACTCGTAAGCTATTGATCGATTGAGCTTATTGGTGTATATTCATGTGCACTTATTCTCCTGAGTTATTGATCGTTTTTTAGCCTTCAAGTTTAATATGTCATATCTTGTACTCATTGCATATCCTCTTGAGTATCATACTATCAAATTCATTATTATTATGCTTCACTTGTTGTGTTGTCATCAATCACCAAAAAGGGGGAGATTGAAAGCATCTAGGCCCCCATGAGGTATGGTTTCGGTGATTAATGACAACCTTTGGATTTTACTAATGAATTTGTGGATGCAAGGTCTCCCATATCACTCAATCAAATGAAACCTATATGAATATAAACATCAACTAATGATCATTGGAGACCCCTAAACAATCATTTTATGAGATCAATCAATGTTATGAAGACTAGAAGTAAAAGCTCATATGTCAAAGTCATTCAACCATAATTGACAACACTCAATGCTTGATATTCATCAGAAGAATATTTACAACAAGTATCTAAGAGGTCAATCGAGAAAATTCCAAAAGAATCACTTAGATCAACTCGAAGCAAACAAAATCAACTCACCGGATCAACCGATGTTTCCAGAGAACAACACATCGGTCGAGTTGATTCAGCAGAAGAAGAAGACCTCGGAACAAAGTACTCACCGGATCATCTGATGTTAAGGGCAGTGTTACATCGGTCCATCAGTACAGTATGTAATATCCTTGGACCAAGTGTAGCACCGGATCCACCGATGTACAGAGATATACACATCGGTCAATCACTCTAGTAAGCATCAAGTCTGAACCAATTCTGGAGGAAGTGTCACCGGATCATCCGATGAGAAGAAAAGAGTAACATCGGTCTAACAACGGTCATATCTGACACAATGACATCAGCTAAAGTGAACTTGACCGATGATAACTGAAGGGAGAGCATCGGATCATCCGGTGTTCGCAGAGTAGTGATGTCAGCCTACTTTTCCAACTGCTATTTCGTGGAGGCTGGCTATTTATACCCCTTCAACCTGTCAAATCAAAATGTATTGATCACCAGACATACTCTACACATCCTCAAGCATTCAAGACATAGAGCTACCACTTCCATATTATTTTCACCACTTGTACACCAAGAGATAGGCTAGAACTAGCTAGAGATAGTGCTTGTGTGCCTCCATTCTTAGTGATTGGAATCTCTAGTGTAGTGAGAGCTGTAAGGGAGTGTCCCTTGGTGTTTGTAACTGAGAGTGACTATCGGAGCTTGCCAAGAGGATTGTGGAAGCCCGGAAGATCCAAAATGTACAAGGCTTGAGCTCCACCTTGCCAAGGTTGGCAAACGGAGAAGAATAGTGAAGATCCCTAGTCTCGGTGACTTGGGTGTGGCTATACCCTTTGGTGGGGTGCCACAATGTGGATGTAAGAAGATCTTGATGATCTTGCCGAACCACGGGATAAATCCTCGTGTCTCCTCGGGAGTTTGCATCCTCATCCTCTCACCCTACATTTATGCATTTTATATACCGCAAAATTGCTATTTACTTGGATGCATAGATTGTTTGCGTAGGGAATTGGGCTTTGAGTAATTAAGTTTTATAGCATAGATTTTTGAAAAGAAGCCCAATTCACCCCCCTCTTGGGCATTCGATCCTTACAAGGGACAATCAAAGACTTCAAGACCCGATTAAGTGTCATTAATACCACATTAATGACACACGATCGGATGACCCTTAATTCCAGTAACGGCACTATCAAGGCCCGTTACCACACTATTAAAGGTAATTAACCTCACTAATTGTGTATTAAGCATTAGTAACCGCCAGGACTACATGTCGAGTCAGGCTAGCGATGTAACGACCAGTCCTTGTGCTATAAAAGGACTGATCGAGCGATACATAGGATAACTCTTCCCTCTGGAACTCTCGACTCTTAGACACCCTCAGACTAGGCTCTGACACACGCTCACATGTGCTTATACGCTCAATACAATAACTACACTTCCCGTGGAGTAGGGTATTACGCTCAGGCGGCCCGAACCACGTAAATCCTTGTGTCTACTTGCCATCGTGTTCTGAATCTCTGCGCGCCCAATATCGAACTACAAACTCCGCGGGCTACCAATAGTAGTACCGGGAGAATTGTCGGAACAACACGCTGACAAAGTCAGGACATAAATAATTTTTAAAGAATATGAATTTGTTGATTGGCCTGCTAGAATTGTAGTGAAACTAAAAAAATTTGATAATGAACTTACTTAACTGATACATATTTCAGCCATGGTTGGGATGTTCATTCAACTCAGAAACAGGAGAAATTTCAGAGAAACGCACATGTTCAGTCGACTTCTTGAATTGTAGTGAAAATAAAAATAGAATGATCAAGAACTTACTGGTGTTGAGATCAAGTAGAGCTCGAAATGCTTCATTATCACCTCCAATTCCTTCTTGTGCAGGTAGGTTTAAATCTGGAAGAGGCATGGTAGAATTTTGTGTGTTTAGCCCGTGTAGTGGTTTTGCTGGTGTATGCGCCCTTTACCGTGGGAAGTAAAAAGAATGCCGCCAGAGTACAAAAGCTGTGGAAAAGTGAAAAGAATGGCGGTAGTGCACCATGTTCTGGAGAATAGAAGTGACGTCAGTGCACCCTGTTACAGAGAATAAAAGTGGCGTCAGTGCACCACTGTTTTGAGCTATAATTGCTGCCATGAGTGCCTAAAAAAATTGCTTGTATTACTAATACCATATTTGCTGATGTGCATCATAGTAAGCAACCTCGATAACTCTTACATCATTTTAATGAGGGTACATGTGTCTATTCTCAAGTCTCTAAATCTGTCTAAAAATTGCCAACTCTCTTCCTGGGACAAGGGGGAGTAAAGGCTTAAGGGGATTGGACCAACTGATTGATATTTAGATTTATAAAGTTACGGAGTATCACATAACTTCATCATATTGTCTAGCATTGAAAGGAAATAACCATAAATGTAATGCGCTCAGTGTAAGATCCAAACTCATACGAATATTTTTTTTGGAAACACCGGCAGGCCGACACCTGTATTATAGATAGGAAGAACAGTACAATTAAAAAGCCCAGTAGCTACACTACAGAAAACACGACCATTTGCGATGACCGGATTAACTTGCAATTGCCAGCCGTCGCAAATAAGCCTATTTGCAACAGCCCACAATCGGCCGTCACAAATAGATAGCTAATTTGCGACGGCTGGCCCGGGAGCAGTCACAAATAAGCCAGTCGTCGCAAATAGGCCAGCCATTGCAAAGAAACCGGCCGTTGCAAACAAGGTTAACTGCGAAGGCCAACCCTAGAGCCGTCGCAATTAACTCGGCCGTCACAAATTAAAGTCCTATATCCATCGAGATCACTCATTTCTGAACAAGCCTTTGTTAGTTGCGACGGCCCGACCATCGCAATTAATGTCCTATTTGCGACGGTCAGGCCGTCACAAATTTCTGTGTGGGACCCATCGAATGGTTGCGTGGGTTCCATCAACTAGTATTATTTGCGATGGCTTGACCGTCGCAAATAGACCCATGGATCTCGCCGACGTCGGGACAATAATTTGCGACGGCTGCAGCTAGCTGTCGCAAATAGCCTTATTTGCGACGGTGGCCGTCACAAATAAGATTAATTGCGATAAGAAACTTGCGACGGCTAGAAACCGTCATAAATAAGTGAAGCCGTCAAAAATAGCTTATTTGCAATGATTTATCTCTTATTTACGATGACTCTCGTCGGGATTCCCGTAGTGCTACTAAGATACTCCTTCTCCATCCCAATTACTTGTCACTCTCTAGTTCATTTTTGAATTAGAGAGTGACAATTAATTTGGAATGGATGGAGTATTAACTTAGAGTAAATAAGAGACAATAAGAGAGAATACGACGCTTCTAAATGTTGTCCTTTCAGAGTGCGGTAGGGTCGGCAACGAGAGTTTGTTCTAAGAGGTGACCACATCCAGCTCGATGCCACCAGTGTGCCGTCTCTCTGATCGAGTTGAAAAGCTGCACCCCGAAAAAGCTCTTTTCCTTCAAATACCTAACGGTTCCTCTCTAGCCAAATGGACCAGCAGGTTAGGATTGCCACGATTCGGGCCTTCCGTTGCTGTTGAGAACCAGTGCCACTTAGACCCTAGAACCACAATCTAAGTGTCACTGGTTCATGAACTAGGTCTCAGCTTTGAGGATGCAATGCCTGGAGACCTGACTAAGTCGCTGTTAGGATTGTTAAACATAGAAGTATATATTTTAAATATAGAAGTGCATATCTATTCTTAGGACATCATCTATTTTTGGAGATGTGTCTCCTCTTGCCATATACCAGAGGTCACACATGCCATATATATGATCTTCTATATATATGAAACGACCTGCCCCATAAAGGGCACTGCGCATCAATCCTATTAACATGGTAACAGAGCCTTGTTAGACAGACTACAATATGTCGTGCTCTTCTTTAACCACCTCCTCCCAAACCTCCTCCACCATTGCTGCCGCACCTAGCTCATTTGCATCAATTCCCATCTATCATGTTGTCTCCATCTGTCTCAATAAAACCAATTATTCGCTATGGTGTGCACAATTTCTCCCCTACCTTCGCAGCGTCTCTCTGCTTGGCTACGTCGATGGGACTATTACATCGTCGGCTGCCATGATACCGGCCTCCACAGGAGATAGTGTCGAACAGATCTCCAACCTTGCCTATCATACCTGGTTCACCCAAGATTCGCAGTGGTATCGTCTCTTCAGTCACGGAGGAAATACTCCAAGATATCGTAACTGCATCTACGGCAAGGGAGGCGTGGCAAATTCTTGAACGTATGTATAGCGCCAAGTTGCGTGCTCAGGTGGTACATCTTCGGATTCAACTCGCCACTCCCAAGTGCCCAGATCAATCTGGGCCTGACTACTTCCGCCATGTCAAAAGACTCGCAGTGTCCATGGCGGTCGCCGGAGCGGCACTCTGCCCTGATGAGGTTCTCTCCTATTTTCTTAGTGGTCTTGGTCAGGAGTATGATTCATTTGTCACCTCTCAAACATCGATTCCTGGTGCTCTTTCTCTTGATGATGTCTACACTAATCTCATAGCATTCGAAGCTCATCTCGATCGCCATAACACAATGCAACAGATCCAAGGAGGTGCTTCGGCTAACTTTGCCGGTCGTGCTCGCGGTTGTGGCCGCTCCCCTTGTGGCAATGAGCGTGGTGGTGGTCCTCCAGGTTGCAGTGGTGGCAGGACCAACTCTTCTCGTGATGATGCACGACCTGCTAAAAATGGAGGTACCTATCATCCTACATGCCAAATATGTGGCAAGGTGGGCCACGTCGCGGTACACTGCTAGCATCGCAACGATGACTCGTACAAGGACGATCCACCGCATGCAGCGCATGTGGCTACAACATCTTCAGGCTTCGACCCCACCTGATACAGTGACACTAGCGCCACTGATCACATCACAAATGATCTTGATCGTCTAGCTGTTCGGGAGAAGTACTACGGTGAGGACACTGTCCAAGTCGGCAATGGAATAGGTTTGCCCATTAAACATATTGGTAATTGCAAAATTAATACCCCTGCTAGATCCCTTGTTCTTAACAATGTCCTTCATGTCCCTGCAATTGCTAAAAACCTTATCTCAGTTCAAAAGTTATCTCGTGATAATGATGTTTTCATTGAATATCATTCTGATTATTTTTCCATTAAGGATCGGCAGTCGAAGATCACGCTTCTGGAAGGAAGATGTGAATCTGGTCTCTACCCCATCGAGCCATCAAAAGTTGCATCCGCTAGAGCAGCCTTTGCCAGCACCACCCTTAGTAGAGAGCAGTGGCATGCACCGTTGGGCCATCCACCATCATAAGTGGTTCAATCTATCCTGTCTCTCAATAATATCCAATAAATCAATAGCATCAGTTTGCAATGCATGTCAGCTTGCCAAGAGTCACCGATTACCATATTCAAGTTCTATTCATGTATCCACTTCCCCGTTAGAACTCATTTTTTCAGATGTTTGGGGTCCTGCTCCTATCTCTAGTGGAGGCTATAAACATTATATTAGCTTCATTAATGATTAAAGCAAATTTTCTTGGGTTTATTTAATTTCCTGATAGAATTGAGGCGCAAACTATTTTTATTTAATTCCAACGCCATGTTGAACGCCTATTTGACAAGAAAATTAAGTGTGTGCAATCCGATTGGGGTGGCGAATACAATATGTTGCACAACACATTTGTTAAATCTCTTGGTATTACACACCGAGTGTCTTGTCCTCACACTCACCAACAGAATAGATGTGCCGAGCGCAAACATAGGCATATCTTTGAGACAGACTTATCTCTTTTGGCACATGCTCACATGCCTCTCAAATATTGGGATGATGCCTTCCTGACTGCCAAGTACCTCATTTATCGTCTTCCTACTCGGGCTCTTGATAATTCTACTCCACTTGAGAGACTTCTTCGTACTCCACCTAATTATAGCATGCTCAAAACTTTTGGGTGTGCTTGTTGGCCTCATCTTAGACCTTACAACAGCCACAAACTATCATTTCGATCTAAACAATGTGTTTTCTTGGGCTATAGTTCCAGGCATAAGGGTTATAAATGTCTTGATCTTGACACCGGCCGTATATATATATCTAGAGATGTCGTTTTTGATGAAGGACTGTTTCCCTTTTCCAACTCCTCGACTACACCTACCACAAACCAGTCCTTCTCTAATGATTAAGCTTCCCTTCGTCGGGTCCCTGGCAGTGGCTTTAATTATTGCAATATCAATGTGTTTTCTGGTGCTCCTAATATTTTGTCTGCGGACAATGCATCACTGAACAGCTTCAACAGTACCTCATTCTCGGGCTCTGCACCGCAAGCCTCAATGGCGAGCGGCACTGCTGACATGCCGTCGCGGTCTCCTGATGCCGTGCTGAGCGGGGACCAGGCGACCTCATCGTCTGATCTCAGGGAGCAGGACAACATACCTGCTGGAGGTGTTTCTTAGCTGCACATTGATGGCATTCATGCAATTCACATCGACCCACGTGCAGAAGCTGCTGTGGTTCCCTCTGCACAAGAAGGCAACGTCAATTCCACCACCAAACAAGCTGCTCCTACACATCCATATGGTACACATTTGCAACACAATATTAGACAACCTAAGAGACGTACAAATGGTACATTAACATATTCAGCGGTGCGCTTATCATATCAAGAACCTAGCATCTATCAAGAAGCTATGAAAGATGCAAATTGGCGTAAGGCAATGAATGATGAATTTCAGGCACTAGTAAAGAATGAGACATGGCATTTGGTTCCTCCAAAGGCTTGGATCAACGTTATTGATTCCAAATGGGTGTTCAAATTGAAGTGCAAACCTAATGGGTACATTGATCGATATAAAGCGCTTGGTGGCAAAAGGATTCAAACAAAGGTATGGAGTGGATTATGATGATACCTTTAGTCATGTCGTTAAACCAAGCACAATTAGACTACTGTTATCTTTTGCTGTTAGTAAAGATTGGACCCTAAAGCAGATTGATATTCAAAATGCTTTTTTGCATGGAAAACTAAGTGAGGAAGTATATATGAAACAACCTCCTGGATATGAGAATCAAAACTTTCCTAGTTATCTTTGTAAACTAGATAAATCTCTTTACGGATTAAAACAAGCACTACAGGCTTGGTTTGCAAGATTCAGCACTAAAGTATTGCAGTTGGGATTTACAGCATCCAAAGCAGATGTATCTTTATTTATCTTCAACAAGAGAGGGATTCAAATGTATATTCTGGTCTATGTTGATGATATTATTATTGTGTGTTCCTCCTCTTATGCAACTGAGAAATTGTTGAAGCAACTTCAGAAGGATTCTGCAGTTAAAGATCTTGGTGCGCTTCATTATTTTTTTGGAATTGAAGTTAATAAGACCGTTGATGGTATTCTATTGTCTCAACACAAATATATACAGGATCTCTTGAAGCGCACTAATATGCTCAATGCAAAAGGTGCCTTGAAACCCACAGCGGCAACAAAAGGGCTATCTCGGCATGAAGGTGAATTATTATCAAATGAAGATGCAACAAGATACCGAAGCGCTGTGGGAGCTCTACGATATTTAACTTTGACACGACCTGATATTGCTTATTCAGTAAATAAGTTGTGTCAATCTCTTTCATATCCCACATTTATTCATTGGTCCGCAGATAAAAGAATTTTACGGTACTTAAGGAAACTGCTCACTACGGCTTGTCAATAAGCAAGTCAGGATCACCTCAACTCAGCACCTTCCCAGATGCCGACTGGGCAGGGGATTGTGATGACAGAAGAAGCACCGGGGGTTATGCTGTGCACTTTGGAGATAATCTTGTCGCCTGGAGTTCAAAGAAGCATCCACGGTCTCTCAATCGAGTACCGAAGCTGAATATAAATCTGTTGCTAATGCCACAACAGAAATAATATGGATTCTGGTATTGCTGCGAGAATTTGGGATTGATCAAAGACCAGGTTGCTGATATCATGAACAATCCACTGGCTGCTCCCTTGTCCACAAGATTTCGTAACACTCTAAACTTATCATCGGCAAGTATAGAGTGGGGGAGGGTGTTAGGATTGTTAAACATAGAAGTACATATCTTAAATATAGAAGTGCATATCTATTCTTAGAAGGACATCATCTATTTTTGGAGCTGTGTCTCCTCTTGCCATATACCAGAGGTCACACATGTAACCTGCCATATATGTTATCTTCTATATATATGTATATATATATATATATATATATATATATATATATATATATATATATGAAAGGACCCGCCCCTAGAGGGCACTGCACATCAATCCTATTAACAGTCGCAACCAAGAGCCACACTGACCGAGCCACTGGACATTCGATAAAGAGGTGAAGAGGGGACTCTAGAGACCGAGAACACAGAACACAAAAGTAATTGTTCAGCATTCTCGCCTTAGTGACCTATCTGCCGTCTGAATCTTGTTTTGAACCATCAACAAGGTGAAGATTCTACGTTTGTTTGGAGCCCATACTTTTCATATGTGGCTAGGAAACCACGAAGAGATAGTCCCCTGGAACTGAACATGGTAGGCATATGTCGCTACCCCACGTACGGGGTACCCTCGCACACAAGCCAAAAGTGCCTAGTTATGTTGGGTGGCACCACGTGTCCAGAGGGTGTTGGACCTCGGCTTTCCCCAGGTACAGGATCCGGCGCTGCCACGTAGACCACAAAGATGAGACCCGTCTCCCCTGGAGGGACTGGCTCCCAAAGTGCCACGTCTTTGGGTGGGACCTCATCCTACTATAGGGCGAGGTCCAGCGCAACCATGTGGCTCGAAGCAACAGACCGCATGCCTCCAGCAGAGAAGGGCTCCTGAGCCGCCACATACCCCGAAGGGATCTAGAGCTGCCATGTGTCACGATGGGACCCGAAGCTGTCGCATGCCCCGAAGGGCATGCAGAGCTGCCACATGCCCCGAAGACCAAGCCTGGCCTCCCCGAGTAGAAGCCAGCCCCAAAGCTGCCACGTGTCCTGCAACTCATCTTGGGCAGTGAAGTGCGGGAGTTAAGGGATGGTGCGCCCCATCTAGATCAGGCATTGAAGACAGGCACCCACCTTGGGCAGGTAACGCAGAGCACGCCAACAGTCAGATACTGCTGCACCCAATCACATCATAGTGAAGACACATCAGGCCTACCCTACCCCACAAAGTGGGTAGCTTGCAGCGACCAGACAGACGGACGGGACATCCCCTGACACCATCAGCGACTGCGCATGGGCCACTGGCGACCGAGGCGGCAAGATGGCAAGTCTTCAAGTCGCGGTCAGGGGAAGCTTATGCGAGAAGCCATATATCATTTAGGATAAGATCACCCCGAGGCCACCTGTCGGGCCCTGAACCCCACATGTAAGGCATATGGCCTTGTCTATAAAAGGACCAGACCGCCACCGTTACAAAGGATCCGATCCAATCCCCAACTTATGCATACACCTACACACACACACACACACCAGCAATACAACCTCACCGTGGAGTAGGGTTTTATGCTCTTGCGGCCTGAACCACGTAAAAACTACCGTCTCTTACTCTCATAAGCGCGACCACTAGATTGAGAATTAAGCCCTGCCGATCAAAGAACCTCTGCGGGCTGCTCCTTAGTAGATTTGGGGGAAGTGTTGCTTTAACACTTCGACATTTAGCGCGCCGGGTAGGGGCTTTTTCCTTCAAAAAAGTGGTTGCACTTTCATTACAATGACAAGCATCAAGCTTGAGAGCAGCGGCAAGATCAAGCCGCAAAAGGTCGACCGGCAGGTTGGCAAAGACGTGGCGATGGAGTTCCAAGAGCCTGAATGGGCCATTGAAACAGTCCATCAGGCCAAGAACCTCGACCTCAATGGCGACCACCAGCGTCGAAAATCACTCCACATTATCTGTGGGGGATCTTGGGAACCTGTGTTCCAGATCACGGTCAAGACCCTGCACCGAGTGGTAGCATCACTACACTCTACTGACGCCCCGGTGCTACACCACAGATGGAAGGAGACGCCGATCAGCTTTGACGCCTCCGACTGCCCTGAGAACATGTCCGGAGCCGGGCTTCTGCCCTTCCTCTTCGCCCCCACCATCGCTAATGTCAAGTTCTACCACATCCTGATAGATGGTTGGGCCAGCCTCAATCTCATTAGCTGTGCGGCTTTCGACAAGCTAAAGATCCCCAAGTCCAGGCTCACCCTATCGAGATCATTCTCAGGGATAGGGCCAGGGAAGATTATCCCATGCAGCAACATCCACCTCCGGGTGACTCTCGGAACTACTGAGAACTTCACGACGGAGAATATGTTATTCGACGCCGCATAGGTCAGCCTCCCCTACAATGCCATTATCGGTAGGCCGACCCTGTACCGATTCAAGGCTGTAGTCCCCTACGGCTACCTCGTCCTCAAGATGCTGACTCCCTCGGGCGTCCTCAAGATCTGCAGAGATCGCACAATGGCGATATCTGCTTTGGAGGAGCTTCAAGCACTGGCGGTGGCCCCAGTACCTGCCTCGGGCAATGCTGGACCAAGTCACCTTCGCCGAGCCCGCGCGAGCACGACTACGTCGCTGCACCACAGTTGCAGCCCTTCCACAACGGGACGTAGTTCACCAGTGCAGCGTTCCAAGACTACTATGAAGTCCTTGGCGTCCAAGTTTGTTTATGCGTGCATAGCTCACCCAAAGAGCAACGGTCAAGTTGAAAGGGCCAACGCCGAGATCCTCAGAGGCCTCAAGACACGAACATATGACTGCTTGGATAAACATGGCGCCAAGTGTGTTGACGAACTCCCATGTGCGCTATAGGCCAACCGAACATCGCCTAGCCGGGCCACGGGAGAAACGCCTTTCTTCCTAGTGTATGGGGTAGAGGTCGTCCTTCCCCCAGAGATTGCAGTGGGCTCCCTCCGAGTCCGGTCATTCAACGAAGCTGCCCAGGACCAGCGCCAATGCGAAGATGTCGACCTCATCGACGAAGCAAGGTGCACGCCACCATCCAAAATGCACGGTATCGGCAATCGCTCCGACACTACCAGGAGCGTTTCGTGCACAGTAGAGGGCTCCAGATGGGCGATCTAGTGCTGCGATGAATACTTTCTTGAGAGGGGGCACACAAACTCTCCCCCAGCTAGGAGGGCCCCTTCCGAGTGACACAAGTATCCTGCCCTGGGTGCATCCGCCTGTCCACAAAAGAAGGAGAGCCCCTTCCCAACCCTTGGAACATAGAGCACCTCCGTAAGTTCTATCCCTAAGCATAATAGTAAGACAGGTAGGGTGTCATGGTGCCAAGGATTGGCACTTAGGACAACCAAGCTCTGGGGGACAGGTCCAGAGTGTTCAGCCGTTTAGCTTGGTCCCGTACCCTAAGCTTGGACACACTGCCTCCCTTGCCAACCAGAGTGGGTCGTTGCCTTATTGTAAAGCCAATACCCTCCTATGAATGTCAATTTGAAAAATAAATCACTGTCTTACCTTGTGCTTTCTCCTATGTTCACTTAATTATCTGTTAATTTTGTGATCGATAAGGCTAGTCTCCTTTTTTGTATATTATCTTCATATACCTAGTGAATTTTTTCTATATCACCCCTAGTAGAGTTATGCAACCCAGCTGAAGGCGGACATGTTTGAGGTACCCACAAGGTGTTTCGGGACCTCGCGGCTGCCCTCTTACTTAGGGCCCTGTGGTGCCAAATGGTCCCCCACGAAAGGCCTACACCGAGTTGGAGGTCCAGAGCGCGTAGCTTGCTTAGTCTGGTCCTGTATTCTAAGCATGCACATTTTGCCTCCCAGTGCTATGGCTAAGTACTGAGGGCCAGGAGCTCACACCCTGAGTAAGGTGGTAGCCGGATCCCGGACGCTAACACACTAAATTACCCAAACCTCGCGTACAAGCCCTGGGCTGTAAGACATGGCAAAACTAAATAGTAGGAAAATATTGCCAATGAGCAAAAAATATGCATCCTTGTTATGTGTGCAGGACATACAAAGCAGGTTACGATGGTGGGCGACGCCAGAGCATCCAGCTCCGGCACCTCCCAGGGGGCCTGCCGTCAACGACTCTGCGACGGTGGTGGGTGACGCTAGAGCAGCCAGCTCCGGTACCACCCAGGGGACCTGTCGTCGACAACCCTTCGACGATGGTGGGCAACGCCGGAGCAGCCAGCTCCGGCACCACTCAAGGGGCCCGCCGTCAACGTCCCAGCACGCCAAAGACATGAACAAGCGCTCATTCATGAGTACATTATCCCGTCCCGCTTTTGTTGCTAATAGGGTTCTCTTGTGGTGCCTGTACACCAGGGTCCTGCTGTCAGCATACGAACACATCGGTGGTAGACGACGCCGGAGCAGCCAACTCCGGCATCTCCCAGGGGGCCTGCCGTCCACAAATCTACGACGATGGTGGGTGATGCCAAAGCATCCTGCCTCGACACCTCCCAAGGGGCCCGCCGTCGATGTCCCAACATATTGACGACAGCAACAAGCACTTATAAGTGAGTACACTCTCCTGCCCTGCTCTTGTTGCTGACAAGGTTCTCCTATGGTATCCTGTACACTAGGGGCCTGCCATCGACATGCTGCACATCGATGATGAATGTGCCGGAGCAGCCAGCTTCAGCACCCCCAAGAGGCATGCCGTCGACACATCTACGACAATGGTGGGTGACGCCGGAGCTTCCAGCTCCACCACCTCCCAAGGGGCCCGCCGTCTACAAATCTACGACGATGGTAGGCGACGTTAGAGCATCCAGCCTCGGCACCTCCCAAGGGGCCTACCGTCGATGTCCCAACATATTGACAACAACAACAAGCACTGATAAGTGAGTACACTCTCCTGCCCCGCTCTTGTCGCGACCACTAGATTGAGAACTAAGCCCTGCCGATCAAAGAACCTGTGCGGGCTGCTCCTTAGTAGATTCGGGGGAAGTGTTGCTTTAACACTTCGACATTTAGCGCGCCGGGTAGGGGCTTTTTCCTTCAAAAAAGTGGTTGCACTTTCATTACAATGACAAGCATCAAGCTTGAGAGCAGCGGCAAGATCAAGCCGCAAAAGGTCGACCAGCAGGTTGGCAAAGATGTGGCGATGGAGTTCCAAGAGCCTGAATGGGCCGTTGAAACGGTCCATCAGGCCAAGAACCTCGACCTCAACGGCGACCAACAGCGTCGCAAATCACTCCAAATTATCTGTGGGGGATATTGGGAACCTGTGTTCCGGATCGCGGTCAAGACCCTGCACCGAGTGGTAGCATCGCTACACTCTACTGACGCCTCGGTGCTGCACCACAGATGGAAGGAGACGCCGATCAACTTTGACGCCTCCGACTACCCTGAGAACATGTCGGGAGCCGGGCTTCTGCCCTTCCTCTTCGCCCCCACCATCGCCAATGTCAAGTTCTACCACATCCTGATAGATGGTTGGGCCAGCCTCAATCTCATTAGCCGTGCGGCTTTCGACAAGCTAAAGATCCCCGAGCCTAGGCTCACCCTATCGAGATCATTCTCGGGGATAGGGCCAGGGAAGATTATCCCATGCAGCAACATCCACCTCCGGGTGACTCTCGGAACGCCCGAGAACTTCACGACGGAGAATATGCTATTCGACGCCGCAGAGGTCAGCCTCCCCTACAATGCCATTATCGATAGGCCGACCCTGTACCAATTCAAGGCTGTAGTCCCCTACGGCTACCTCGTCCTCAAGATGCTGACTCCCTCGGGCGTCCTCAAGATCTACAGAGATCGCACAATGGCGATATCTGCTTTGGAGGAGCTTCGAGCACTGGCGGCGGCCCCAATACCTGCCTCGGGCAATGCTGGACCAAGTCACCTTCGCCGAGCCCGCGCGAGCACGACTACGTCGCTGCACCACAGTTGCAGCCCTTCCACAACGGGACGTAGTTCACCAGTGCAGCATTCCAAGACTACTGTGAAGTCCTTGGCGTCCAAGTTTGTTTATGCGTGCGTAGCTCACCCAAAGAGCAATGGTCAAGTTGAAAGGGCCAACGCCAAGATCCTCAGAGGCCTCAAGACACGAACATATGACTGCTTGGATAAACATGGCGCCAAGTGTGTTGACGAACTCCCATGTGCGCTATAGGCCAACCGAACATCGCCTAGCCGGACCACGGGAGAAACGCCTTTCTTCCTAGTGTATGGGGTAGAGGTCATCCTTCCCCCAGAGATTGCAGTGGGCTCCCTCCGAGTCCGGTCATTCAACGAAGCTGCCCAGGACCAGTGCCAACGCGAAGATGTCGACCTCATCGATGAAGCAAGGTGGCACGCCACCATCCGAAATGCACGGTACCGACAATCGCTCTGACGCTACCAGGAGCATTTCGTGCAGAGCAGAGGGCTCCAGATGGGCGATCTAGTGCTACGACGAATACTTTCTCGAGAGGGGGCACACAAACTCTCCCCCAACTAGGAGGGCCCCTTCCGAGTGACACAAGTATCCTGCCCCGGGTGCATCCGCCTGACCATAGAAGAAGGAGAGCCCCTTCCCAACCCTTGGAACATAGAGCACCTCCGTAAGTTCTATCCCTAAGCATAATAGTAAGACAGGTAGGGTGTCATGGTGCCAAGGAATGGCACTTAGGACAACCAAGCTCTGGGGGACATGTCCAGAGTGTTCAGCCGTTTAGCTTGGTCCCGTACCCTAAGCTTGGACACTCTGCCTCCCTTGCCAACCAGAGTGGGTCGTTGCCTTATTGTAAAGCCAATCCCCTCCTATGAATGCCAATTTGAAAAAAATCACTATCTTACCTTGTGCTTTCTCCTATGTTCACTTAATTATCTGTTAATTTTGTGATCGATAAGGCTAGTCTCCTTTTTTTTGTATATTATCTTCATATACCTAGTGAATTTTTTCTATATCACCCCTAGTAGAGTTATGCAACCCAGCTGAAGGCGGACTTGTTTGAGGTACCCACAAGGTGTTTTGGGACCTCGCGGCTGCCCTCTTACTTAGGGCACTGTGGTGCCAAATGGTCCCCCACGAAAGGCCTACACCGAGTTGGAGGTCCAGAGCACGTAGCCTTCTTAGTCTGGTCCTGTATTCTAAGCATGCGCATTTTGCCTCCCAGTGCTATGGCTAAGTACCGAGGGCCAGGAGCTCACACCCTGAGTAAGGTGGTAGCCGGATCCCGGACGCTAACGCACTAAATTACCCAAACCTCGCGTACAAGCCCAGGACTGTAAGACATGGCAAAACTAAATAGTAGGAAAATATTGCCAATGAGCAAAAAATATGCATCCCTATTATGTGTGCAGGACATACAAAGCAGGTTACGATGGTGGGCGACGCCAGAGCATCCAGCTCCGGCACCTCCCAGGGGGCCTTCCGTCAACGACTCTGCGACGGTGGTGGGTGACGCTAGAGCAGCCAGCTCCGGTACCACCCAGGGGACCTGTCATCGACAACCCTTCGACGATGGTGGGCAACGCCGGAGCAGACAGCTCCGACACCACTCAAGGGTCCCGCCGTCGACGTCCCAACACGCCAAAGACATGAACAAGCGCTCATTCATGAGTACATTATCCCGTCCCGCTTTTGTTGATAATAGGGTTCTCTTGTGGTGCCTGTACACCAGGGGCCTGCTGTCAGCGTACGAACACATCGGTTGTAGACGACGCCGGAGCAGCCAGCTCCGGCATCTCCCAGGGGGCCTGCCGTCCACAAATCTACGACGATGGTGGGCGATGCCAAAGCATCCTGCCTCGACACCTCCCAAGGGGCCCGCCGTCGATGTCCCAACATATTGACGACAGCAACAAGAACTTATAAGTGAGTACACTCTCCTGCCCTGCTCTTGTTGCTGAGAAGGTTCTCTTATGGTATCCTGTACACTAGGGGCCTACCATTGACATGCTGCACATCGATGATGAATGCGCCGGAGCAGCCAGCTTCAGCACCCCCAGGAGGCATGCCGTCGACACATCTACGACAATGGTGGATGACGCCGGAGCTTCCAGCTCCACCACCTCCCAAGGGGCCCGCCGTCTACAAATCTACGACGATGGTAGGCGACATTAGAGCATCCAACCTTGACACCTCCCAAGGGGCCTACCGTCGATGTCCCAACATATTGACGACAACAACAAGCACTGATAAGTGAGTACACTCTCCTGCCTCGCTCTTGTTGCTGACAAGGTTCTCTTATGGTATCCTGTACACCAGGGGCCTACCGTCGACATGCTACACATTGGTGATGAATGTGCTGGAGCAGACAGCACTTCCCAGGGGGTCTGCCGTCGACACATCTATGACAATGGTAGCTGATGCCAGAGCATCCAACTCTGGCACCTCCTAAGGGGCCTGCCATTGACGTCTCTACGACGATGGTGGGTGATGTCGAAGCAGCCAGCTTCGGTACCTCCCAGGGGGCCTACCATCGACGAATCTACGACGATGGCAGGCGATGCCAGAGCAGCCAGCTTCCCCACCTCCTAGGGGGCCTGCTATCCACGAATCTATGACGATGGCGGGCAACACTGGGGCATCCAACTCGGGCACCTCCCAGAGGGCCTGCTGTTGACACATCTACGACGATGGAGGGCGACGCCAGAGCAGCCCACTCCGGCATCTCCCAAGGGGCCTACCGTTGACGTCAACACCCAGACAAAGCTCAGCGCCCTTGGAAGGGCCACACCAAGGTCAAAAACTCATGCTTCCACGCTCTGATGGGGGCCCATCGAAGACATCCTACACTCATGTGGTAGGCGTGCCCAGCAACCTGGTCACACCTACCAGGGGGCCTCTAATGGAGTTCCATAGGCAAGATGTCAACCAACGACAAGATTGGCCATGTACAAATGTGCGATCGTTGGTTCCTCAATAACTAACGAGCTCGACAAAAATCCCCAAGCCCTTACGCAGCTAAGGACTTGGAACGACAGATTGAAAAGCACAAGACAAGCCATCAAGCAAAACAACATGTATTCAAATTCATTAACAGTTATTTGTACAAAGGGGTCATCCCCGGTTACAAAAGCACTCTGTCTGGGTGCCGCCAGTATCAACTCCGCTGGAAGGAAGAGGCCACCTGCTTGGCAAGGTCTTGGACTTTGGGCCTTGCCTCCTCCTCTCGCTCATCAAGTGTGACGCCCGGTTCCGAAAATGAACCAAGCTAACGCATATGTGTGCCCAGGATGTTCATCACACATACACGAGTGCAATCACAAAAGAGTATACAGAAAATTACCATAGAACAAGATTAATTATCAGATTTATTACACAAACCCTATTATCCTCGAATACAAGCTCTAATAAATATTAATGACAAGTTCAACTAATGCAGCGGAAATAAACTAATTAAACAACTAAGCAAACTAAGCAACTATGCAGCATAAGCGACAGGGTATGTATGCGCAGCTCCAATCAACACCACAGGCAAAGCTGACGGTAGACACGGCCTAGAACTCCGCATTATCGCCATTAAACTCCCAATCCTGACCTGCAACTGTTGGGGTGGGGGATTGCAAGAGTGAGTACATGTCGTACTCAGCAAGTGTGGAAAGTATGACATGTGGCTGAATCAGATGACGACAATAATAATGGCAAAGTGCTGAAAAGTACATTAAAACATTTGAAAAGCAATATAGTATAAGTATGTGAAGTAAGCCCATCATAATCACGAGTAATGCCATAATACCAAACTGAATTCATTACCATCGTCAATAAGTCCAGATTTCACCATTGCCAATAACCATATTCAATACCAGAAATTAAATCCATGACCGTTACCATAACCAAAACCATAGTATCAACCATAACCATTACCAAACCATAACCATAACCATATCCCAATTTCCCTCTAATCATGGAAGTTGTCCAGGTGCTCATAACCGGGAGCACGGCTATCATGATAGTTTTAGTTAACACTCTGCAGAGTTTGTACCTCTTTACCCACGTGTTCGTGATTTCATCACCCTTCGGTGACTAAGAACCTCCCTTACGCCCATGACCCGTCGGTCACGTTACACACTTCCGTTGGTGTGTGGCCAAGAGATCACAAAATAGCCTTTACAAAGGGATTACTAGCCTATTTAGACCCCACTGAGGTTTCACCGGTGGCGATGCCTCCAGCTGAGCACATCTTCAACCAAGGGCCCCCTCTTGAGCCATTCGGATCCCAGGGTAGTCCCACCAATCATCAACAAACCCAATCCGACTACCCCTTCCCCGAGCATCCACAATGGTCCAAACAGCACTAGCAAAGCCCTAATTAATTAGCTACGCCGCACCCATACTTGGCCTCGTGGTGGCACTGTAGTCCTGGCTTATTCTCGCATAAACCGGTCCTTAGATCTAAAGCAAGCAAACCACCATAACATCCAACCCATCCACATACCAGGCTTGCTTAGATCACCCATTACCATACCATATTTAACCAGTTCATGTTAACCATAATCTCATCCATGCATAAATAAATTGATTGGTATAGTTGTTTTCCATCCCAGTTGATTAAGCGAAGCAAAAAGTAAAAAGCCTTCCCGACTCTCTCTACCATAAATTCCAGGTGACAAGGGTGGTCGAACAAAACTAGTAAACTTCCTACCATAGTATTCCCATCAAATTGACACAGCATGCAGTTTTGCAAACAAAACATTTATTTTAAAACAGGATCAATATGCTTCAAGGACACTTGCCTTGCTCTTGCTGTTGATTAGGGTCAAAGCCTTCAACCTCTTGATGCTGTAGATCCTCCGCGGCACTTTCTAGCGCAAATCCGTCTAATCCACACAATAAACATACAAGACAAGAAACACAATCAAAGAGTGCACAAATATTACTCAATATGTCATGACATGCATGATTGATGCAAATGCAAGGTAGAACTTGTTACTAGATTGCTTTTAATGATCACTAACTAGCTCTAATAGATTATAACAAGTTTATACAGGTTTGGGGTTGATTAGATCAAACTTTAGAATTAATTCAACACAATTTAACCAGGAAGATCGGACTAGTCCGCTAGGGACCGGACAAGTCCGCACTTGACGAGATTAGCAGATTAGGGTTTTCTAGATCGACGTAAATTCGGAGATTAGGGGTTGAATTCATGTAAGGAAAAGAGAATAGAAGGTATACCAGGTGTTTAGAACTCCAATGAACCAAGAAACTTGGAGGTAACACTTGGATCTTGATGATCTAGGGTTGGTGATGAACTTGGAGATGAATTGGTGGTGAAGGATGAAACTTGGTGGAGATCTTGATCCTCCTTTGTTTCCTCTCTTCTTCTTCTTGTTTGGGATCTTCTCCTCCCTCCTTGATGGTGGATCCCCACGAACTAGGGTTTGGGTGGGTGGAAAAGTGGCAAATAGATGTCCAACCAAGGGGTGGGGTTGTTTATATAGGGGTGGAGGCTAGGGTTAGATGGATTTCGAGTTTTGGGATGAGTAGAGGCCGGTTTAGAGTCCCACATGGGCTCTAAAAGAGTTGGGCACGACGTCCCTAGGCCCACTTGATGTGAAACCCAAGAAACAAGTCGTAAAACAAAAGGTCAATCTCGGAGTCACGAAATATCGGACAAGTCCGGAAAGGACCGGACTAGTCCGAAGTCGTCCAGAGAGAAAATCGGACAAGTCTGGCCTAAAATTGGACAAGTCCGATCTTAGTCAAAAGGGAAAACGGACAAGTCCACTGGGACACCGGACTAGTCCGGAAAAGTCCAGGGACTTAGCAATCTTTCAAGGATTCATGGAACACCGGACTAGTCCGCACAAAATCGGACAAGTCCGAAGTTGTCCAGAGGCAAATATCGGACTAATCCGCAGCAAAAACGGACAAGTCCGTTTTTAGACAGAGAGAAATCGGACTAGTCCTCAGCAAAACCGGACTAGTCCGCACTTTCCTACGTTTTTAAGTGCGGTTTTGTCCCAAATCAGTTTTAAACTTGTTCCTCTTGTTATGGGTTAATGTTAAACATGTATATGAGTGGATGCAAGGCATGATGCATGAAAATGAGGGTGTTACAAACCTACCCCCCTTAAAATGAATCTCGCCCTCGAGATTCGACGCAGAAGGGAAGAGATAGGGAAATTCCTTCTTGAGATCATCCTCTAACTCCCAAGTTGCTTCTTTTTCGGTATGGTGCTTCCATTGGACTTTACACCATCGAATCACCTTGTTCCTTGTGACTCTCTCCTTGGTTTCCAAGATTTTGACCGGTTGCTCGGCGTACGTCAAATCTTCCTCTAGTTCCAATTCTTCCATTGACACTTGATCTTCCGGTACTCTCAAACACTTCTTGAGCTGGGAAACATGAAACACATCATGTACGTCTGAAAGATGAGCTGGCATCTCCAACTTATATGCTACTTCTCCTCTTTTGTCCAAAATCTTGAATGGTCCAATATAATGAGGTGCGAGCTTGCCTCTTATGTTAAACCTCTTATGACCTCTCATTGGTGACACCTTGAGGTAAACAAAATCTCCTATTTCAAAGGCTAATTTCCTTCTCCTATTATCCGCATAGCCTTTTTGCCTTGATTGGGCAGCCCACAAGTTTCCACGAATTATTTGGACTTGCTTTTCGGCTTCTTGCAACACGTCCGGACCAAATACTTGAGTTTCTCCTGCCTCATTCCAGAATAAAGGTGTCCTACACTTCCTCCCATAAAGCGCTTCATATGGTGACATTTTCAAGCTTGCTTGGTAACTATTGTTGTATGAAAATTCTGCGTATGGCAAGCTTTTGTCCCAACTTTTCCCATGCTTTAAAGCACAAGCTCTTAACATGTCCTCCAAAATCTGATTGGTCCTCTCGGTTTGTCCATCCGTCTGAGGATGATATGCTGAACTAAAATTCAACCTCGTTCCCAAAGCTTCATGCAATTTTTGCCAAAATCTGGAGGTAAATTGAGAACCTCTATCCGAGACTATCTTCTTAGGGACTCCATGTCGACACACAATATGCTCCATGTATGTTTCGGCCAATCGTGCAGCTGTATACTTGGTCTTCACAGGGACAAAATGAGCTGACTTGGTTAAACGATCCACAATTACCCAAATTGAGTCATACCCGGACTGAGTACGTGGTAACCCAACTATGAAGTCCATACCAATTTCTTCCCACTTCCATTCCGGAATCTTCAACGGTTGCAATAATCCGGCTGGCCTTTGATGTTCCGCCTTGACTCGTTGGCACACATCACATAATGCTACATATTCAGCTATGTCCTTTTTCATGCTATCCCACCAATAGCAAGTCTTCAAGTCCTTGTACATCTTCGTACAACCGGGGTGAATCGAGTAAGGCGATTCATGTGCCTCTTTTAATATTGTCTCCCGAATATGCTTTACATTAGGAACAACGATCCTCTTTCCAAGCCATAAGGTACCATGTTCGTCTTCATCAAATCTGAATTCTCTTCCTTCTTTGATTCTTTCCTTGATTTCCTTGATCTCCTCATCCGTGGTTTGTGCTTCTCGAATTTCCTGCTCCAAGGTTGGGTTTAACTCCATCATCTCCATCTCATTTACAAACCCGAGGTTCAACCGTTCAAACTCCTTACATAACTCGGACGGTAACTCTCGAACTGTAAGTTGATGACTTACTCCTTTTCTACTCAAAGCATCGGCCACTACATTGGATTTTCCCGGATGATAGTTGATCCCCAAATCATAATCTTTGATGAGCTCCAACCATCTTCGTTGCCTCAAGTTCAGATCCATTTGTGTGAAAATATACTTCAAACTCTTATGATCCGTATAAATTTCACACCTATGTCCAAGAATATAGTGTCTCCAAATCTTCAATGCATGTACCACGGCTGCTAGTTCAAGATCATGCGTGGGGTAATTCTGCTCATGTTTCTTCAATTGTCTCGACCCATAGGCGACCACTTGACCTCCTTGCATCAACACACATCCAAGCCCTTGTCTTGATGCATCACAATAGATGTCGAAACTCTTGCTTACATCCGGCAATACCAAAACTGGGGCTGTTGTCAACCGCTTCTTCAACTCCTCAAAACTCTCTTGACAAGCTTGAGTCCATTGGAATGCCTTTCCCTTTATTAGCAACTCCGTCATAGGCTTGGCTATCTTGGAAAAATCCTTGATGAATCTACGGTAATATCCAGCCATCCCAAGAAAACTCCTTATTTCCTTGACGTTTTGCGGTGGTTCCCACTTCAACACGTCCCTCACTTTTCCGGTGTCAACCGATACTCCTCCTCCTGAGATTATATGACCCAAAAATGGCACCTCTTTCAACCAAAACTGGCACTTGTTGAACTTGGCATACAATTGATGCTCCCTCAATTTTTGCAACGTAAGCCTCAAGTGTTCCTCATGTTCCTCCTTGTCCTTCGAGTAGATCATAATATCATCAATAAACACCACAACGAACTTATCTAAGTACTCCATGAAGACCTTATTCATGAGGTACATAAAGTAGGCAGGTGCATTTGTCAATCCAAAAGACATCACGGTGTACTCATAAGATCCATACCGTGTCCTAAAAGCTGTCTTGGGTATGTCCGATGGTCTAATCTTCATTTGAAAGTATCCCGACCTCAAGTCAATCTTAGAGAAGACACAAGCACCCTTCATCTGATCAAACAAGTCTTCTATGCGTGGCAAGGTGTACTTGTTCTTGATTGTTACCTCGTTGAGAGCTCGGTAATCCACGCACATCCTTTGGGATCCGTCCTTCTTGTCCACAAATAGAACGGGAGCTCCCCAAGGTGAAGAGCTAGGGCGAATAAAACCCTTCTCTAGTTGCTCTTGAATTTGCTTCTTGAGCTCCGCTAGTTCCAAAGGAGGCATCCTATACGGCCTCTTAGCTATAGGTGCAGTTCCAGGTATTAAATCAATAACAAACTCAATGTCTCGATCAGGTGGCATACCTGGCAACTCGTCCGGAAAAACATCCAAAAATTCACACACCACCGGAATCTCCTCCATTGCGGCACCGTCCATATGATTCAATTCCAATTGCTTCGGTGCGGTTTGAGATGCTTCAAATTCTACGGTGATCCCTTCCTCATTGGTCAACTTCACCGTCTTTGTGGCACATTCAATAACTCCATTGTGCTTCCTCAACCAGTCCATACCAAGTATAATATCCAACCCTTGAGAATCTAAAACAATGAGGTTGGCGGAGAAGTCTACCCCCCTCATTCTAAGGCTTACTTTTGGACATACTATATTTGTCCTCATCTCTCCTCCAGGAGACTTAACCAACAGAGTAAACTTCATATGAGAGATAGGCAAACTATACTTGGCAACATACTTCGATGCAATGAATGAATGCGATGCTCCAGAATCAAATAACATAGTCGCGGGGTTGGAGTTGGCGAGAAACATACCAATGACCACATCATCCGCTTGTTGAGCATCCTCCGTAGAGACATGGTTCACGTTGCCACGAGCAAAATTCTGCTGTCCACGGCTTCCTTGTGGCTGTCCTCCATTAGGTCTTGGGTTTTGCCTCGATGCATTGGTTCCTTGAACAAGGCCCGACTTAGGACATTGATGTGCAAAGTGTCCAGCTTCTCCACAGGTATAGCACTTCTTAACTCCACCAGAATTATTGGGACGAGCTTGGTTTTGAACATTGGCTCCAGGAAAATCAGCACGAGGTGCATAAGGCATCGGAGGCCTAGGTGCTTGTATGACAGGGTGCTGCTGCACAAACTGAGTTGGGCGCGGTGCATAACCAGGGCGCTGAGCAGGAATAGAGGGGCTGTAATGAGACGCATTGGGTGGCGCAAAGCGAGGGCGCACATTACTTCCTTGTTGCTGTCCTTGATATGGCGCCTTCCTCTTGATTTCTTGCTCCATCTCACGGATCTTGTTCTCAACCACAATTGCTTTGTCCACAAGCTTCTGAAAATTGACATAATCACAGTTGAGCAATTGCACTTGGATCGTATTGTTCAATCCCCTCATGAACAAGTATTGCTTCCGGCTGTCCCGGCTAACATCCTCAGGCGCATACCTTGAGAGTTGAGTGAATTTATTGAGATATTCACTCACGCTTGATCTTCCTTGCCTTAAATTCTCAAATTCTTGCCTCTTCAAGATCATAACACCCTCGGGCACATAATGAGAACGGAAATTCTCCTTGAATTCGGCCCAAGTGATTCTCTCTTGATTCTCATGAGCACTGCAATAAGAATCCCACCAATCTGCAGCTGCTCCAACGAGTTGATGAGAAGCAAATAGCACCTTCTCCCGGTCACTGCATTGGACAATGGCTAGCTTCTTCTCCACGGACTTGAGCCAATCATCCGCATCCATAGGGTCTGCGGCTTGAGCAAAGGTTGGCGGCCTAGTCCTCATAAACTCTCCCAATCGGTTATGAGGAGGTGGGGGTGGCGGTGGAGGCATGTGGGGCTGATTGTTGATATTGCCAGCCTGCAGCTGTCCCATAGTCTGTATCATGGTCTGCATGAGATGGTTTTGCATGGCCAATAGCTGCTCGATGTTGATAGCTCCCTGAGTAGATCCTTGTCCATTGTTATTCTGAGGCACTCCATTGTTCTCCTCTTCATCATTGCCATCCCTCTGGTTGCGAGTCCTCACCATCTGAAGAAAAGCAGTAGGTAAGAATTAGAAAACGCCCCAACTATATGCATCAAGGGATATGAAACTAAACAACTAGCTACACTAGCCTAGGTGGACATGGTAATGCTAAAGCATCCCAAAATCCTCTATTAAGCACACAAGCAAGCAATATATATAGCAAACAGCACTCCAAGCAAAAACACATCGATTCCTGAGTGCTCCTATGTGCTCTAAAGTGTCCATTCTATCTAGGCTGCGTCCTACGGTCAACCTGTGGCTCTGATACCAATCTGTGACGCCCGGTTCCGAAAATGAACCAAGCTAACGCATATGTGTGCCCAGGATGTTCATCACACATACACGAGTGCAATCACAAAAGAGTATACAGAAAATTACCACAGAACAAGATTAATTATCAGATTTATTACACAAACCCTATTATCCTCGAATACAAGCTCTAATAAATATTAATGACAAGTTCAACTAATGCAGCGGAAATAAACTAATTAAACAACTAAGCAAACTAAGCAACTATGCAGCATAAGCGACAGGGTATGTATGCGCAGCTCCAATCAACACCACAGGCAAAGCTCACAGTAGACACGGCCTAGAACTCCGCATTATCGCCATTAAACTCCCAATCCTGACCTGCAACTGTTGAGGTGGGGGATTGCAAGAGTGAGTACATGTCGTACTCAGCAAGTGTGGAAAGTATGACATGTGGCTGAATCAGATGACGACAATAATAATGGCAAAGTGCTGAAAAGTACATTAAAACATTTGAAAAGCAATATAGTATAAGTATGTGAAGTAAGCCCATCATAATCACGAGTAATGCCATAATACCAAACTGAATTCATTACCATCGTCAATAAGTCCAGATTTCACCATTGCCAATAACCATATTCAATACCAGAAATTAAATCCATGACCGTTACCATAACCAAAACCATAGTATCAACCATAACCATTACCAAACCATAACCATAACCATATCCCAATTTCCCTCTAATCATGGAAGTTGTCCAGGTGCTCATAACCGGGAGCACGGCTATCATGATAGTTTTAGTTAACACTCTGCAGAGTTTGTACCTCTTTACCCACGTGTTCGTGATTTCATCACCCTTCGGTGACTAAGAACCTCCCTTACGCCCATGACCCGTCGGTCACGTTACACACTTCCATTGGTGTGTGGCCAAGAGATCACAAAATAGCCTTTACAAAGGGATTACTAGCCTATTTAGACCCCACTGAGGTTTCACCGGTGGCGATGCCTCCAGCTGAGCACATCTTCAACCAAGGGCCCCCTCTTGAGCCATTCGGATCCCAGGGTAGTCCCACCAATCATCAACAAACCCAATCCGACTACCCCTTCCCCGAGCATCCACAATGGTCCAAACAGCACTAGCAAAGCCCTAATTAATTAGCTACGCCGCACCCATACTTGGCCTCGTGGTGGCACTGTAGTCCTGGCTTATTCTCGCATAAACCGGTCCTTAGATCTAAAGCAAGCAAACCACCATAACATCCAACCCATCCACATACCAGGCTTGCTTAGATCACCCATTACCATACCATATTTAACCAGTTCATGTTAACCATAATCTCATCCATGCATAAATAAATTGATTGGTATAGTTGTTTTCCATCCCAGTTGATTAAGCGAAGCAAAAAGTAAAAAGCCTTCCCGACTCTCTCTACCATAAATTCCAGGTGACAAGGGTGGTCGAACAAAACTAGTAAACTTCCTACCATAGGATTCCCATCAAATTGACACAGCATGCAGTTTTGCAAACAAAACATTTATTTTAAAACAGGATCAATATGCTTCAAGGACACTTGCCTTGCTCTTGCTGTTGATTAGGGTCAAAGCCTTCAACCTCTTGATGCTGTAGATCCTCCGCGGCACTTTCTAGCGCAAATCCGTCTAATCCACACAATAAACATACAAGACAAGAAACACAATCAAATAGTGCACAAATATTACTCAATATGTCATGACATGCATGATTGATGCAAATGCAAGGTAGAACTTGTTACTAGATTGCTTTTAATGATCACTAACTAGCTCTAATAAATTATAACAAGTTTATACAGGTTTGGGGTTGATTAGATCAAACTTTAGAATTAATTCAACACAATTTAACCAGGAAGATCGGACTAGTCCGCTAGGGACCGGACAAGTCCGCACTTGACGAGATCAGCAGATTAGGGTTTTCTAGATCGACGTAAATTCGGAGATTAGGGGTTGAATTCATGTAAGGAAAAGAGAATAGAAGGTATACCAGGTGTTTAGAACTCCAATGAACCAAGAAACTTGGAGGTAACACTTGGATCTTGATGATCTAGGGTTGGTGATGAACTTGGAGATGAATTGGTGGTGAAGGATGAAACTTGGTGGAGATCTTGATCCTCCTTTGTTTCCTCTCTTCTTCTTCTTGTTTGGGATCTTCTCCTCCATCCTTGATGGTGGATCCCCACGAACTAGGGTTTGGGTGGGTGGAAAAGTGGCAAATAGATGTCCAACCAAGGGGTGGGGTTGTTTATATAGGGGTGGAGGCTAGGGTTAGATGGATTTCGAGTTTTGGGATGAGTAGAGGCCGGTTTAGAGTCCCACATGGGCTCTAAAAGAGTTGGGCACGACGTCCCTAGGCCCACTTGATGTGAAACCCAAGAAACAAGTCGTAAAACAAAAGGTCAATCTCGGAGTCACGAAATATCGGACAAGTCCGGAAAGGACCGGACTAGTCCGAAGTCGTCCAGAGAGAAAATCGGACAAGTCTGGCCTAAAATCGGACAAGTCCGATCTTAGTCAAAAGGGAAAACGGACAAGTCTGCTGGGACACCAGACTAGTCCGGAAAAGTCCAGGGACTTAGCAATCTTTCAAGGATTCATGGAACACCGGACTAGTCCGCACAAAATCGGACAAGTCCGAAGTTGTCCAGAGGCAAATATCGGACTAATCCGCAGCAAAAACGGACAAGTCCGTTTTTAGACAGAGAGAAATCGGACTAGTCCTCAGCAAAACCGGACTAGTCCGCACTTTCCTACGTTTTTAAGTGCGGTTTTGTTCCAAATCAGTTTTAAACTTGTTCCTCTTGTTATGGGTTAATGTTAAACATGTATATGAGTGGATGCAAGGCATGATGCATGAAAATGAGGGTGTTACATCAAGGGAGCTTTTCTCCAGCGACTCCAGCAGGATCGTCAGGTACCAGCTCTGGAAACATACCAAGACATGGGAGGCCACCAGCTCAGCTAGCTCCCTTCCTTTGACCTCAAGCCTCCTCACAAGAACGGTGTTCACTGAACCCAATATTGAGCAGAGGGAGTCCAAAGGTAGGAGCAACTCGGCCACCTCATGAGATGGATCCCCGAGCAGCACGGGACCAAGGCCGAGGGGTTCCAACACTACCCCAACATGGGCCAGGATGTCCCGGAACCCTTGAGCCTCGGTTGCGTGGGAGGCCAGGGGGCCTTCCGCTTCTCTCCGCGTAGCTTCCTCCCGATCGGCGAGCTCTCGAGCACAACGCTCCAGATCGTACTTCTAGTGCTTGATGGTGAGCCCCGAGTCCTGCATAGCTTGACGCTTCTCCTCCAGCACACCAAGGCTCCGAGAGACCTCTTCCTCCTTCACTATCAAGTCCCGTTCTGCGTCAGCAATGGCGACCTCGCGGTAGACCAACTCCAACCGCTTATTCTCGCATAGCTTCAGGCGAGATTTGGCGACGGCATGGGTCTTCAGGGCCTTCACCTCGAGCTTCTTATTCATGGTGTCGACCAACTTCACCAAGCACTGCTTCTCAGCAAGCTGATCCCACTCTCGAGCGAAAGCAGTCTGCGTCTGGCGCAAGGCGAACTGGGCCGCAACAACAACATCAGAGCGGGGGATCGGCATGGCCGTCACCACAGACGGCTGCCTCTCCGCCTCTTCTGCTGACTCTACGGTAGACACCAACTCTTGGGGACCATATGGCTCCCCAGCTGGAGCTCCAGGCATCAGCGCGTCGCTGCCCGGTGCTGAAGTTATCTCCTCCGTCACGGAGGTATCATCGGCCGCCGGTGGCGAGTCGCTGTCTTGCGCTCCAATGATGTCGGGCACCGACACAGTATCAATGATGGGCGGGTCCGCTCCACCAAGGGTAGTCGCGATAGCCAAAGTGACCACCTCCTCACCTAGCACCTCCTCAGCCCCATATGCTTGGACGGATGGAGGAGCGGGAACATCGGCATCACCAGACGCCGACGTACCTTCAGACGTAGGGGGCAGTGCAGCAGATCCCGTTCCAGCTCTGGGAAGCGTGGGACTCACCAAGCTCCTGGACCTGACACCGATGCTGGCACCACATTCTCCAGCACTAGCTCCGGGACGGCTTGCGTCGACATGGCCGTCAGCATAGACTCCTCCACGCCCCCTCCGGAACTAGTGCCACCACTGGAATCAGAAACCAAGTCAATGACAGGAGCATCGACCGCTCCAGCTCGATCGCGATGAGATATTGGGGAACCGTCCCCCTGTGTTAGCTTTCCTTCTTCGGCGTAGCGGTGGCGGAACCTGTGGCCAGAGTGCGGGAACGCTTTTCCGATGCCGAGACTGGAGCTGGTTGGCTGCCCTCCACCCTGACGCTTCACAAATGGCAGGAAGCCCACGAATGCCTCATAGAAGTAGACGGACACATCCATCATGGTGATGGAGTTTGGCGACAAGTGGTGAAGCTACAGCCCATACTACTCCAGCACTACAAGGAAGAACCTTGACAGCGGGAGCCCAAGCCCTGCTGACACGTAGGCGGCAAAGAGGACAGTCTCGTCTTCGCGCAGGTCCTCAAGAGTTGGAGATCCACATCAGATCATGCACGCATACTTCACCACCACCCAGCCAAGCAGTTGCCTCATCAAAAAAGATCATTGGCCGACTGGAAGCGAGAAGGAGGCAGCAGGGAGACCATCGAAGCAAGCAAAAGTGAGAGCTTTGGCTGAGTGGTGAAAGTTCGGGCGCTCGAGGAAGAAGGTGAAAGCTTAGGTAGTGGGGTGTGAGTAAGGAAGGAACCGTCCCTTCTAACAAATGTTTACTTTTTTATTGCCCCCACAACGGCTGAGCACTTCGTGCGTATCGCAAAGGTTCGACCCGCACCACTCAACCCATAGCGTCAATGATAGTGGGGGCTAAGCCCCCTGACTGAAGTGCTGGCCCAAGTGGCCACATGAGAAGACAACTGAAGCGGTTCCCATAAAGGCGGAGCGAACATAAGCGCTATAGCTGCATTTGGAATCGTTGCGTTAAAGGCGCCGTAGAAGATAGAGATACTACAACAAGCAAAGATTTTATCACATAGTCCCTCAACCAGGAGTGGACGCGTGGCCACATTGGCAGAAGCGCCCACCCTTCAGCTGACCAAGATGAAATTCAAAGAGCAGTGCGACAAAACATGGTAAGGGCTCCACCCTCGGGCTCATCACCTCCTCCCAAGGTGGACCCAGAGGCTACTGTTGGTACCCCGCGTACGGAGTACCCTCGCATACGAGCCGAAAGTGCCAAGGTACGTTGGGTGGTGCCACGTGTCCAGAGCGTGTCAGACCCCAGCCTTCCCCAAGTACGCGATCTAGCGCTGCCACGTAGACCACAAAGATGAGACCCGACTCCCCCAGAGGGACTGGCTCCCAAAGTGCCACGTGTTCGGGCGGGATCTCATCCTACTATAGGGCGAGGTCTGACGCAACGACGTGGCTCGAAGCACCAGACCGAACACCTCCCACAGAGAAGGGCTGTGGAGCCGTCACGTACGCCAAAGGGCTCCAGAGCTGCCACGTGTCGCTATGGGACCCGAAGCTACCGCATGCCCCAAAGGGCATGCGGAGCTACCACGTGCCCCGAAGACCAATCCTAGCCTCCCCCGGCAGAGGCCAGCCCTGAAGTTGCCACGTGTCCCGCAACTCACCTTGGACGGTGAAGTGCGGGGGTTAAGGGATGGTGCGCCCTGTCTAAATCAGGCATTGAAGACAGGCAACCACCTTCGACAGGTAACACGGAGCAGGCCAACGGTCAGAGACCGCTGCACCCAATCACATCGCAGTGAAGACACCGCGGACCTACCCTACCCCACCAAGTGGGTAGCTTGCGGCGACCAGACAAACGAACGGGACATACCCTAACACCATCAACGACTCCTCATGGGCCACTAGCGACCGAGGCTGTCGGTACCCTATGTACCGTATACCCCTTGGGACTGCAAAAAGACCAAAGGAACTTCACCTGTCTAAGTTGAATACCTCCAAAGGCCCCACGTGTCATACGGGACCGTACCTGCCTCCCTTCTATGGTTAATCCTGGTGCTGCCACATGTATACTGCAACCGGACCTACATCCCACACCTGGGATAGCTCCGGGCTAAACACCTGTGCGGCACCCCTGGACCTAACCCCCGATAGAGGGAAGCTCCGGTACCAACACGTGTACAACTGTACCGGACCTACCCGCCCCAGACGGTAAGCTCCAGAGCTGCCACGTGTCCAACGGCTCGGACCTTCAGCCTCAACAATCAGACCGGTGGACCCCCAACGGCTCGGACCTTCAAGGGGCAATCAAAGAATTCAAGACCCAATTAAGTGTCGTTAATACCATCTTAATGACACAAGATCGGAGGGCCCTTAATACCAGTAACGGCACTGTCAAGACCCGTTACAACAAAATTAAGGTTAATTAAGCTCATTAATTGTGTATTAAGCATCAGTAACCGCCAGGGCCACATGTCGGGCCAGGCTAACGATGTAACGACCAGTCCTTGTACTATAAAAGGACTAGTCGAGCAATACACTAGAGAGGTCCACGCTCCTGACACTCTCAGACTCAGCTCTGACACAAGCTCACAAGTGCTCATATGCTCAATACAACAACCACACACCCCGTGGAGTAGGGTATTACGCTTAGGCGGCTCGAACCACGTAAATCGTCGTGTCTACTTGCCATCGTGTTCTGAATCTCTGCGCGCCCAATACCGAACTACAAACTCCCCATGCTACCAACGGTAGTACCAGGAGAATCGCCAGAATCAGACTCCGACAGTTGGCGCGCTAGGTAAGGGCACCCGAGATTCAAGAATGGTGAAATCTGCTGCTGGATCGTCCAACGGCAACCCTGCTGCGCAACCTACTGGAGGCAATCCCTCCAACATGCAGCAGCTAGCAGGTGTTGTGGCTCCAGCATGAGTCATTCCACCGCCGCCACCGTCCGCACCGGCGAATCAAGCTGGACAACGAGATGGGGCGTCTGCGTCAGTCACGGCATCGGCGAACAACAACCCTGAACACGCGCTCCATGCCGCGCATGCTCTTCTCCAACGTCCACCACCTCCAGGAGCATCCCAGGGTGCAATGGAGTAGTGGAGGGCTGATGTGGAACACTTGGTTGTAGCAGCAGCCGATCGCATCAACAACCAAGATCCTCCCCTTCGGGGCGGGCCCCATTGCAGCATCGGACCATGTCGGGTAGACTTGGTCCGCACGCTTCCCAACACAGGAGGCGTGCTGCATCTCAACAGGCGACATCGCTGTCTTTCGGGGCTCGACGTACCCATACGGTAACCAGGCTTTCAACTCACGACCTCCGGGCGGAGCTTGATTGCCGTTACCATCAACAGGACGACCGCGTCCATATCGAGCGCGCTCGCGAGAGGCTCAGGACAGTCCTGCTCCCGAGGGAGTAGGAGGAGGCTGTTCTGCCTTGGCCATGCACCTCCGCATGGTCAGATGGCCGTAGAAGTTTTGGCCTCACCTGCCGAAGAAATTTGACGGGACTGTCAACCCCGCTGAGTTTCTCCAAATCTACTCCACCAAAATCCTTGTGGCTGGAGGCAATGAGGCCGTGATGGCCAATTATTTCCCCGTGGCTTTGACTAGGACCGCCAGGTACTGGTTCATGAGCCTTCTGCCTGTCTCCATCAACAGTTGGGAAGAACTGTGCCAACAGTTCACCGCCAATTTCGGGAGTTCATACACCCGACCAGGCACCGAACTGGACCTTTTTGCTGTCAAGCAGAAGGGGGGAGAGTCCCTGCAATCCTTCATCCAGAGGTTCTCCCAGGTACGGAACACTATTCCTTCTATCTCAAGTGCCTCTATTATTGTGGCATTTAGATAGGGCGTACGAGACAAGAAGATGCTGGAGAAGCTGGCAACCAAGGAGGTCACCAGCGTCACGGAACTCTTCAGCTTGACAGACAAGTGCGCCAAAGCTGCGGAGGGCCGTGAAATGCACTCCCAACCACCTACGGAGGACAACAAAAAGTCCTCCAAGGGAGGAGCCACTACCTCCAGGAGTGGTAAGAAGAAGAAAAAGTCCAACGGCAAGAAGAAGCCGTCGGCCGGCACACCTACAACCGCTGTTGCCGCAGCTCCGGGTAGCTGGGGGCCAAGCACAAGAAACGACCTGGGCTGTCGTCTGAAGATGGTGGCAGCTCCAAGATGTGGTGTCCCATACACAAGTCGAACAGCCACAACCTGGAAGGCTGCCAGGAGGTCCATAACCTTGCCGAGCGCTACAACAAGCGTCGGGAAGAAGTTCCTTTCCGTCAAAGGGAAGGAAAACTGAAAGTCAACAAAGATCAGGCTGAAGAGGAGTTAGGCTTTCAGGACCCTAAAAAGGTCTTGAAGGCTGTTTACACCTCCGTCGACGATGACTTCGAAGTTTCTAACAACGAGCATCGGAAGACCATGAACACCATCTTTGGTGGTTCGTGTGACATCACCTCCCGCCGTGTCCTCAAGACCATGCGGCGAAACATGGCCTCAGTAGCTCCCACCACCAGGGCGGAGCCTCACCGGAAGTGGATGGACACAGCCATAACTTTTGATGCTTTGGAGTGCCCTCAGAACATGATCGGAGCTACCTAACTTCCACTGATGGTATACCCTACCATCAACAACATCCAACTCCATCATGTAATGGTGGACGGAGGTTCAGGGCTGAACCTCATAAGCTTCAAAGCTTTCGTCAAGCTTCAGCTCAAACCCTCAGATCTTCGCCCCTCCTGACCTTTCTCCGGAGTAGGTTCGGGGGCCATAACCCCAATTGGTGCCATTACTCTCCCGGTGACCTTCGAGACCCGGGGGAATTACCGCACTGAGAAGTTGGTCTTCGACGTGGCACATATAACCCTACCATTCAACGCCATCTTGGGTAGACCAGCCTTGTACAAATTCATGGCTGCCGCCCATTATGGCTATTTGGTGTTGAAGATGCCAACACCAGCAGGTTTTCTCCGGATCCGCGGGGATCGCATCGCCGGAGTGACTGCTCTGGAAGAACTCCATCCGCTTGCTACAGCGCAGGAGGAAGAATCCGGAAAGGAGCAAGCTCCGAAACCCCCGAGCATTCGTCATCGAGGATCAACCTTCGCACTTCGCGTGCAACCAAGCGGCGACACCGACATTCCTGTCAAAGTCGTCCAAATCAGTTCCGACGCTGCTCAGACCACCCGTATATCGGGAGGTCTGAATGTCATATAGGAACTCACGCTCGTCACTTTCATTAGGGCTAATGTCGACGTGTTTGCCTGGCAATCGTCACAAATGCCTCGGATCCCTAGGAAAGTGATCGAGCACAATCTGAAGATTTATCCCGACGCTCGGCCTGTACATCAAAAGCCTCTAAAGCAATAAATAGAGCGACAAAACTTCATACGTCAAGAAGTGCAGAAGTTGCTTGAAGCTGGATTCATCTGAGAAGTCTTCCACCCAAAATGGCTGGCAAACCCAGTCGTTGTACCCAAGGCCAGCGGGAAGCTCCGGATATGTATTGACTACACTACACTGAATAAGGCATGTCCAAAAGATCCATTCCCACTACCTAGAATAGATTAGATAGTGGACTCCACCTTCGAGTGCGAATTACTGTGTTTCCTAGACGCATATTCTGGATACCATCAAATCAGAATGTCTAGAGAAGATGAAGAGCATACTTCCTTCATCAGAGTGGATGTATTATATTGTTACACTGCCATGCCATTCGGTCTCAAAAATGCTGCTTCAACGTTTGTACGAGCTATGTACAAAACTTTTGGAGAGCTTATTAGAGATGTAGTGGAAGTGTACGTCGATGACATCGTTGTCAAGATCAAGAACAAGGAGTCATTCCTTGACACCTTGCAAGCTGTCTTCGACAAGTTGCGAGTCACACGCACGAAGCTGAACCCGGACAAGTGTGTCTTCGGGGTTAGCTCCGGAAAGCTTCTTGGATTCTTGGTGAACCACCGAGGGATAGAAGCAAATCCGACGAAAATTAAAGCTATTGAAGACATGCGGCCACCATCCCGCATGAAGGACGTCCAGAAGCTGACTGGATGTCTAGCTACCCTCAGCCGGTTCATCTCAAGACTGGCGGAACGGGCGCTACCCTTCTTCAAGTTATTGAGGAAGTACGGACCATTCCAATGGTCTGAAGAAGCAGAAAAGGCATTCCAGGAGCTGAAGCATCTCCTCACCGCTCTACCAACCTTGGTAGCTCCGAATCCTGGTGAGCCACTACTGCTTTACATTTTTGCAACTGACGAAGTTGTCAGCATGACCCTGGTTGCGGAAAGACCAGAACCATCTCCAGTTCAGAAATCCAGACCCCTTCGGGAGGGTCCGGAGCTACCTGAAGACGAGTCTGGGTCCCAGCCCCCAGACCCGGATCCTCAAGGTGAGATGCCAGAAGAGCCACCTCCTTCAAGTGGAGAAGTCACTGCTGCTGATCAACAAGATCCGGACCCGTTCGGGAAGGTCCGGGTCACTGCAAAAGAAGCTCCGGGTTCCTCCGGTAGGAACCCAGAGGTCCCTAAACAAGGTCCGGACCCCTCCGGGAGGGTCTGGATTGTTGAGGAGGAAGCTTCATCCCCTTCGGGAGGGTCCGGACAGTCCAACACCCAGTGTACTTCATCAGCGAAGTACTTCATGATGCCAAGACTCAGTACCTGGAGGTTCATAAGCTACTTTATGCAGTTCTTATTGCTTCTAGGAAGATCTGACACTACTTCCAAGCTCACAAGATTTCAGTGATAACTTCTTATCCACTGCGTGCAATCTTGCATAACCCCAACTCTACTGGGAACATTGCAAAGTGGGCAGCAGAGTTGGCCGAGTTCGACCTTGAATTCGTCCCAAGACAAGCGATCGAGAGTCAAGCATTGGCGGACTTCATGGCGGAATGGACCCCCACTCCGTCAAATCCTGGGGGGGCCCAGTGAGCAGAAGTCGGAACCCAAGGTTCCGGTCTTCACTGAGCCTCACTGGAGTCTCTACTTTGATGGCTCTGTGCAAAAGCAGGGATCCGGAGCTGGAGTCTTTCTCCTCGCTCCGACCGGGGAGAAGGTCAAATACATGGTTCACCTTGACTTCAAGGCGACCAACAACATGGCGGAGTATGAAGCACTAATCTATGGGCTCAAGGTGGCACTATCATATGGTGTCAAGCAGCTGTTGGTAAAGGGTGATTTACTGTTGTAAAACAAGTCAAAGGTGAATGCTGCTGCAACAACCCTCAACTAGCTGCGTACCTACTTGAAGTCTAGAAGCTTTAGAAGGACTTCAAAGTCCTGGACCTCTGCCATGTCCAGCGTCTCAACAATGCTGAAGCCGATGAACTCTCGACGAAAGCTTCAACCGGAGCTCCGGCTCCCGACGGAACCTTCGTCCAGAGGTTGTCTAAACCTACAGCTCAGCCTACCAAACCGAGTGAAGGGGGCGAGACCAGCACCTCGAAGCTGGCGGTCCCGATGGCCCTGTTACCGTCCATCAAGGGTCGTAGGTGCTGCAGGAAGCTCCGAGCAACCCAACACGCAAGACTCAAATCCTCAAGTTAGCTCCGATGCATGGATCTTGGAGATATGGAACTACTTGAAAGACAATTTTCTTCCTGAAGATAATGTATCCGCTGACCGGATAGTCAGATTGGCTAAAAGATACACACTGGTAGAAGGGTATCTCTACCAGCATGGTGCCAATGGCGTCCTAATGCGGTGTATTACAAGGGAAGAAGGCTGCGATCTCCTCGTAGAAATCCATGGAGGTGAGTGTGGGGACCACGCATCTTCCTGCACGCTGGTCGGTAAAGCCTTCCGACATGGCTTCTACTGGCCTACAGCACTCCAGGATGCAACTGAGCTAGTGAAGAAATGCGAAACATGCCAGTTCCATGCAAAGCAAATTTACACACCAGCTTAACCTCTACAAATGATACCTCCTACATGGACATTCGCTGTGTGGGGGATGGATATCTTGGGACCATTCCCAAGAGCCGTCGGAGGTTACAAGTTCCTGTATGTTGCCATTGACAAGTTCACCAAATGGCCGGAAGCAACTCTAGTTCTGACAATAAATAAGCAATCAACTATCAACTTCTTGCAGTCCATCGTATGCAGATTTGGAGTCCCAAACAAGATCATAATTGATAACGGGACCCAATTCAAAAGCTCTGCATTCCAAGGATATTGCGAAGACCTCGACATTCAAGTTAGCTACGCCTCAATAGATCACCCAGCAAGCAATGGCCAAGCTGAGAGAGCAAATGCAGAAATCCTAAAAGGACTCAAGACGCGCACATATGAGCGCCTGAAAAAACATGGAGCCAACTGGATCGAAGAGCTTCCGCCCACACTATGGGCCAACAGGACAACTCCAAACCGGTCAACTGGAGAGACACTCTTCTACCTGGTGTATGGAGCTGAAGCAGTCCTTCCTTCGGAAATCACCTTGGGGTCACTCCGGGTCCGGACCTTCGACAATGCCACGTAGGATCAGCTCCGGCGTGAAGACCTTGACCTCCTTGAAGAGGGAAGATGTCGAGGAGCTGTTCGGAATGTCCGATACCGCCAAGCTCTTTGGCGCTATCGCCAAAGGCATGTTCACAGCCGACAGCTCGAGGAAGGTGATCTGGTGCTACAAAGAATACAAACTCGAGAAGGGTTAAACAAACTCTCCCCCAGCTTGGAAGGACCCTTCCGAGTGATCAAAGTATCACGTCCCGAATGCGTTTGTTTGGCAACTAAGGATGGGACACCTCTCCCTAATCCTTGGAACATTGAGCACCTCTGTAAGTTCTACGCTTAATATCACAGAGGTGAGTCTGTAGTTACATGTGATGTATGTTATAGAGTCATTGTACAGAGTCGGGTAGCTCCTTCAGGAGAACAGCCGGACCTTCCCCGAAAGGTCCGCAAAGTTCAGGCAACACTTGTCACAATCTCAGAACTAAAAGTGTAGCTAGCTACCTTGAGTCAAACGAGAAACGTAACACACTTAGCCTGGTTCCATACCCTAAGAGTGTACTTGTTTCCCCTGTACCCCGAACCTATAATGAAAGACATCGTTGTGTGAAAATAGACTCCACATGCATTTATTTTGTACAGGCTCAATTTTTTTATTTTTCTCTTTCTTGTCTATAACAAAGTTGTGCAATTCTTAAGAAACTTTAGCTCGACCAATTCATGTATAATTCAAGTTGCATTGTCAATTCTTCTGGGTCTAAACATTGTTAATGGTCTACTCGTCTAAATGCTGCCAAACCAATCTAGGTCCGGAGTGTGCTATTGACTTAGCCTGGTCCTGCAGCCTAAGTACGCCACTCTACCTATACCCTGGCAGGCCGAAGTAAGGCGAGTCTAGAAACGATCGGACCTGGAGAAAACAAGCTAGTGCACTTGATTGTATGTAGAGTTGCATTCGACCTAAAAATTTCTTTCGAGAATAGTAAGTCACAAACGAGTTATAGATAGGAAATGGATTTGACTATTTTTCTTGACTTCAGTGTGCAGGAAAAATAAAGATCTCATGATGATGGTGGATGAAGCCAGAGCTATCAAAGCTCTGACACCTCCTAAGGTGGTCTATTGTCGATGTTTCAAACATTGATAGTAGACATCGCCGGAGCTACAAAGTTCTGGCAAATCCACAGGGCCAACCATCGATGTGAAGAAAAGATGGTGGGAAGACTCCCCAGTGGGATCTCCTGTCAACGCACCGCGTGTTGATAGTGTCGTTGCCGAAGATTCCAAGCTCTGACATCCCCATAGGACTGACTGTTGATGCTCTACGTGTTGACAAGGGTCACTGCCGGAGCTACTAAGCTCCGACAACCTCAGGGGGCCCCTACTATCAACGACTTCGGACCTACAAACTACAAGTTTGAAGCGTGCAAGTCTTCAACAAAATGCTACATCCTCTTGGTACATGTTCACAACCAAATTTGTACATCTACCAGGGGGCCAAGTGGGACAAAGGTGTTGAAGGCAAAAAATGAAATTCATAAAATTCTTGGATTTCGTTAATCTGGAGACAAGAGATTACAAAATTGGAGGAAAAGAATAGAGAATACAAGCGGGAGCTACAAAGAGAGAGTCTTAGACCCTATGGAAGAACGAGACGACCTTCTGGGCAACCTCCGACACGCTGGCTTTGGCGGCTTCTCCCTCTCCGTCGATGGGTCCTTCAAGCACCGGGTCCAGTGGGAGGTGAGGGTCCCGGCTTGTGTAGCACGTCAGCATGAACTCTGCGACGTTCTTCGCCAGGGATTGACCCTCGGTTTCCAGCTGGTCCGCGATGACATCGCCCATCTTGGTGAGATTGTTGCCTGCCAAACTCAACGCCTGCAACGCTTGGTCCAGCTCGGCTCCAGATCATCTAGACGCACGAGACTAAAACCCATCGGTGTCAGTGCGTCGTTGGCTTTACCCAAGAAGTCCCAAACTTGTTGGGACTCCGCAGTCCTTGAGCCTCGCATTTCCTCCAAGGATATTTTGGTCGCCGCAAGCTCTGAATTCTCCCGGGCAAGGCGCTCAACCTCTTTGGCATTCTGCTGAATCTTTTTAGCAACCTGCCTTTCGAGTTTTCCAAGCTCCTCCTCCCGGACGTGGATCTTGTTCCGGCGGTCGGCCAGGTCCTTCTCCCGGCCCCGCACCTTCTTCTCCCTGGCAGCAATTTCATTCTCCCTCTTGTGGAGGTCATGTCCTCACTGCCAGGCCTTCTTCTCCTCCTTCTCACAGCGCTCCTCCAGCTTCGGACCATGTCGGGTAGACTTGGTCCGCATGCTTCCCAACACAGGAGGCGTGCTGCATCTCAACAGGCGACATCGCTGTCTTCCGGGGCTCGACGTACCCATACGATAACCAGGCTTTCAACTCACGACCTCCGGGCGTAGCTTGATTGCCGTTACCATCAACAGGACGACCGCGCCCATATCGAGCGCGCTCACGAGAGGCTCAGGACAGTCCTGCTCCCGAGGGAGTAGGAGGAGGCTGTTCTGCCTTGGCCATGCACCACCGCATGGTTAGATGGCCGTAGAAGTTTCGGCCTCACCTGCCGAAGAAATTTGACGGGACTGTCAACCCCGCTGAGTTTTTCCAAATCTACTCCACCGCAATCCTTGTGGCTGGAGGCAATGAGGCCGTGATGGCCAATTATTTCCCCGTGGCTTTGACTAGGACCGCCAGGTACTGGTTCATGAGCCTTCTGCCTGTCTACATCAACAGTTGGGCAGAACTGTGCCAACAGTTCACAGCCAATCTCGGGAGTTCATACACCCGACCAGGCACCGAACTGGACCTTTTTGCTGTCAAGCAGAAGGGGGGAGAGTCCCTGCAATCCTTCATCCAGAGGTTCTCCCAGGTACGGAACACTATTCCTTCTATCTCAAGCGCCTCTATTATTGTGGCATTTAGATAGGGCGTACGAGACAAGAAGATGCTGGAGAAGATGGCAACCAAGGAGGTCACCAGCGTCACGGAACTCTTCAGCTTGACAGACAAGTGCACCAAAGCTGCGGAGGGCCGTGAAATGCACTCCCAACCACCTATGGAGGACAACAAAAAGTCCTCCAAGGGAGGAGCCACTACCTCCGGGAGTGGTAAGAAGAAGAAAAAGTCCAACGGCAAGAAGAAGCCGTCGGCCGGCACACCTACAACCGCTGTTGCCGCAGCTCCGGGTGGCCGGGGGCCAAGCACAAGAAACGACCTCGGCTGTCGTCTGAAGATGGTGGCAGCTCCAAGATGTGGTGTCCCATACACAAGTCGAACAGCCACAACCTGGAAGGCTGCCAGGAGGTCCAGAACCTTGCCGAGCGCTACAACAAGCGTCGGGAAGAAGTTCCTTTCCGTCAAAGGGAAGGAAAACTGAAAGTCAACAAAGATCAGGCTGAAGAGGAGTTAGGCTTTCAGGACCCTAAAAAGGTCTTGAAGGCTGTTTACACCTCCGTCGACGATGACTTCGAAGTTTCTGACAACGAGCATCGGAAGACCATGAACACCATCTTTGGTGGTTCGTGTGACATCACCTCCCGTCGTGTCCTCAAGACCATGCAGCGAGACATGGCCTCAGTAGCTCCCACCACCAGGGCGAAGCCTCACCGGAAGTGGATGGACACAGCCATCACTTTCGATGCTTTGGACTGCCCTCGGAACATGATCGGAGCTACCCAACTTCCACTGATGGTATCCCCTACCATCAACAACATCCAACTCCATCATGTAATGGTGGACGGAGGTTCGGGGCTGAACCTTATAAGCTTCGAAGCTTTCGTCAAGCTTCAGCTCAAACCCTCAGATCTTCACCCCTCCTGACCTTTCTCTGGAGTAGGTCTGGGGGCCATAACCCCAATCGGTGCCATTACTCTCCCGGTGACCTTCGGGACCCGGGAGAATTACCGCACTGAGAAGTTGGTCTTCGACGTGGCACATATAACCTTACCATTCAACGCCATCTTGGGCAGACCAGCCTTGTACAAATTCATGGCTGCCGCCCATTATGGCTATTTGGTGTTGAAGATGCCAACACCAGCAGGTGTTCTCCGGATCCGCGGGGATCGCATCGCCGGAGTGACTGCTCTGGAAGAACTCCATGCGCTTGCTACAGTGCAGGAGGAAGAATCTGGAAAGGAGCAAGCTCCGAAACACCCGAGCATTCGTCATCGAGGATCAACCTCCGCACTTCGCGTGCAACTAAGCGGCGACACCGACATTCCTGTCAAAGTCATCCAAATCAGTTCCGACGCTGCTCAGACCACCCGTATATCGGGAGGTCTGAATGACAAATAGGAACTCGCGCTCGTCACTTTCATTAGGGCTAATGTCGACGTGTTTGCCTGGCAATCGTCACAAATTCCTGGGATCCCTAGGAAAGTGATCGAGCACAATCTGAAGATTTATCCCGACGCTCGTCCTGTACATCAAAAGCCTCTAAAGCAATCAATTGAGCGACAAAACTTCATACGTCAAGAAGTGCAAAAGTTGCTTGAAGCTGGATTCATACGAGAAGTCTTCCACCCAAAATGGCTGGCAAACCCAGTCGTTGTACCCAAGGCTGGCGGGAAGCTCCGGATATGTATTGACTACACTACACTGAATAAGGCATGTCCAAAAGATCCATTCCTACTACCTAGAATAGATTAGATAGTGGACTCCACCTTCGGGTGCGAATTACTGTGTTTCCTAGACGCATATTCTGGATACCATCAAATCAGAATGTCTAGGGAAGATGAAGAGCATACTTCCTTCATCACAGTGGATGGATTATATTGTTACACTGCCATGCCATTCGGTCTCAAAAATGCTGCTTCAACGTTTGTACTAGCTATGTACAAAACTTTTGGAGAGCTTATTAGAGATGTAGTGGAAGTGTACGTCGATGACATCGTTGTCAAGATCAAGAACAAGGAGTCATTCCTTGACACCTTGCAAGCTGTCTTCAACAAGTTGCGAGTCACACGCACGAAGCTGAACTTGGACAAGTGTGCCTTCGGGGTTAGCTCCGGAAAGCTTCTTGGATTCTTGGTGAACCACCGAGGGATAGAAGCAAATCCGACGAAAATTAAAGCTATTGAAGACATGCGGCCACCAGCCCACATGAAGGACGTCCAGAAGCTGACTGGATGTCTAGCTACCCTCAGCCGGTTCATCTCAAGACTGGCGAAACGGGCGCTACCCTTCTTCAAGTTATTGAGGAAGTACGGACCATTCCAATGGTCTGAAGAAGCAGAAAAGGCATTCCAGGAGCTGAAGCATCTCCTCACCGCTCTACCAACCTTGGTAGCTCCGAATCCTGGTGAGCCACTACTGCTTTACATTTCTGCAACTGACGAAGTTGTCAGCATGACCCTGGTTGCGGAAAGACCAGAACCATCTCCAGTTCAGAAATCCAGACCCCTTCGGGAGGGTCCGGAGCTACCTGAAGACGAGTCTGGGTCCCAGCCCCCAGACCCGGATCCTCAAGGTGAGATGCAAGAAGAGCCACCTCCTTCAAGTGGAGAAGTCACTGCTGCTGATCAACAAGATCCGGACCCCTCCGGGAAGGTCCGGGTCACTGCAAAAGAAGCTCCGGGTTCCTCCAGTAGGAACCCAGAGGTCCCTAAACAAGGTCCAGACCCCTCCGGGAGGGTCTGGATTGATGAGGAGGAAGCTTCGTCCCCTTCAGGAGGGTCCGGACAGTCCAACACCCAGTTGTAAGGATCGAAACGCCCAAGAGGGGGGGGGTGAATTGGGCTTTCTTTCAGATTTTGAGGTAATTAAAGGCTAACAACTTAAAGCCCAATTCCCTATGCGATTAATCTATGCAATCAATGTAAATTAAAGTTGCGGAATGAAGATTGCATAAATGTAAAAGGGAGAGGGATGCAAATGCTCAAGGGACACAGAGTTTATCCCGTGGTTCGGCAAGATCACAAGGATCTTCCTACATCCACGTTGTGGCACCCACCAAAGGGTTTTGCCACTCCCAAGTCACCGAGACAAGGGGGTCTTCACTATTCTTCTCCGTTCGCCAACCTTGGCAAGGTGGAGCTCAAGCCTTGTACACTTTGAATCCTCCGGGCTTCCACAATCCTCTTGGCAAGCTCCGGAAGTCACACACACCAAGGGACACTCCCTTATGGCTCTCACTACACTAGATACTCCAATCACCTAGAATGGAGGCACACAAGCACTATCTCTAGCTAGTTCTAGCCTATCTCTTGGTGTACAAATGATGAACAATGATGTGAAAGTGGTAGCTCTAGGTCTTGAATGCTCTAGGATGTGTAGAGTATGTCTGGGCATCAAGTCTTATCGATTTGACAAGTTGAAGGGGTATAAATAGCCAGCCTCCACGAAATAGCCGTTGGAAAAGTAGGCTGATGTCACTTCTCTACGAACACCGGATGATACGATGTCTCCCCTTCAGTTATCACCGGTCAAAGCCAAATTAGCTGATGTCAATGTGTCAGATATGACCGTTGTTAGACCGATGTTGACCTGTCTTCTCGTCGGATGATCCAGTGGCTCTTTCTCCAGAATTTTGCTTGATCTTGAAGCTTACTGGAGTGATCGACCGATGTATGTAATTCTGCACACGGATGATCCGGTGCTTCACTTGGTCCAATGGTATTGCAAACTGTGATGATGGACCGATGTCACTGAGCCACTCACATCGGATGATCCGGTGAGTGCATTTGTCTGAGGTCTTCTTCTTCTGTTGACACAACTCGACCGATGCAGTCAACTCAACAAACATCGGATGATCCGATGTGTTCAATCTGTTGAATTCGAATTGTTTTGAGTTGTTCTTTTGGAAAATGAACTTGTGACCTCATTGACACTTGATTGAAGTGTTGTTTTGATAGTCTTCAAGTATCAAGTTAGAGCTTTCACTTCTTGTCTTCGTATGATTCGATTTGATCTCATTGGTTGATTTTATATGGGTCTCCAATGTAATATTGATTTCATTTGATTGAGTGTTATTGGGACCTTGCATTCACAAATTCATTAGTAATATCGAATGGTTGTCATTAATCACCGAAACCGTACCTCATGGGGCCTAGATGCTTTCAATCTCCCCCTTTTTGGTGATTGATGACAACACAATAATTTAAAGTGCAGTAATAATGAATTTGATAGTGCAATACTCAAGTAGATATGCAATGAATACAAGATAGGACACATTAAGCTTGTAGAAATCAAATGAAATTAATGGCGCGAAAAGCTCAATCAATTAATAACATAAGCAAATGTAACAAGCGGAAGAGTGCTTAATTAAAATTACGTAAGAGTACTCAAGCACGAATACAAAGGATAAACACACGAGAATACAAAGAGCAAACTCAAACTCCCCCTGAGACTACTACTACCACTCCCCCTGACTCCTCTACCTCTTCTCCCCCTTTGGCATCAAGACACCAAAAAGGGGTCAGAGAGCCTACAAACCCTGAGAGCTGGGCGCGATGACGAACTGGTCACCGTCGCAGTCGTCGGAGCTGGAGTCGCCGGTCGTAGGAGCTGCCGGAGCGGAGGGAGCTGGGGGGTCCGCTGCCGGTGCTGGAGGAGAGGAAGCAGGTACTGGAGGCGCCGGTGGAGCTGGAGGAAGTGGAGCGCTCACCACGGATGCCGGCGTCTGCTGGAACAGAGTCGTCGCCGGCAGAGGTGAGTGAATCGGTGCGCTGGGTGCCAGAAGTGGTGACATACTGATCAAAAGAATAGGAGTAGTGGGCACCTGAGCAACACCTGGAGCCAGTCCCAGTCCAGGCTGCTGTGGAGGAAGGGCGATCCCGGTCTGAGTGTAAAGGTTGGTGATCAACCCTAGGATCCCCATCATGGCCTGCTGGGTCTGCTGCTGCTGGTCGAGAGTACGCCGGTGCATCTGATCAACGAGGTTTGTGAACCGGTCCGTATCCTCTCGCCTCTGTCAGGCGATCTCCAGCTGAAGCTCCTGCTGCTGCCTCTGAAGCTGTGCCAAGTGAGCAACCTGCTCTGCCCTGGCCTGCTTAGCAGCGAGCCTGTCCTGGCGCTGCTGCTCTATCATCTGCTGGAGTAGTGTCGACAGCTCTGACGGCTGTGACACCTGTGCCTCGGACACAGGAGGTGGAGTCGGTGGTGGAGTAGCTGAACCTCCTGCCTCTGCATTGTGCTGCCTCGGTGAAGAAGGAGGAGGAGGGAAGTACTCCTCGACACTCTCGTCTGTGTCGCTCTCGGACCAGACGTGCTGCAGATCTCCACCTTGAGCTTCCGCCTCAGCTAGTCGCTCGTCCTCTCTCTCAAGGTCAGGCCAGTCCTCCTCAGTGAGCATCGCCCTGACCGGACGCTCAACTGGACGGCCAAGGCGGCGGTCACCAGGAGCTGGAGCTCGGTAGTGTCCGAACCGAGACACACTCTCGTCAGAGAGACGGTCGTGTGTGGCGGACCCCTCGGGAACCATCATGGTGAGCAGGTAGCAGATCCAGTGCCCATAGACTAGCTGCCTCATCATGCCCACTCCATCTGTGATGACATCCTCCATCTCGCAGATAATGACATCCACTATATCAAAGTCCATCCCGTTCATGATGTAGAACAGGATCGTCTGTTGGAGGCTTGTGAATCCCTCTAGATAGCCGGACCTCGGCAGGAGAGAGCGATGCAGGGCAAGGTGCACCGTGCGCGCTGCAGGCGTCAACAGGGCCGGAACCCTCGGCTGGTCTGGAGAGAAAGTGGGTCCAAAGAGTGATCTGATCTCCTCTAGAGCAGGAGCCACTCCTCTAGTGAGCGGCCTCCTCGGCGGGTCTGCCTGACCGTAGACCCTCTCATGTATGCAAGTGTCGTGCAGGTCAACTCCAAGCAACTGTCCCAACGTCTGCCTTGACAGGTGGTAGTGCTGACCCATGAACATGAAGTAAATGGATCGTCTGCCCTCAGAGACGTAGAGGGTGGCGTAGAACACGCGGACCCAATCCTCCACGTAAGCACTCTGCTCATACGACAGCAACTGCACCAGGCCCCTGTACCTCTCAAAGAACGGCCTGATCTCTATCCCTGCGGCTACTTCAAGCTGAACCCAATCCATGTAGTTGTGTTGGAACAGCTTGTGGCCACGACGTCTGTAGGTCTCGTAGAGAGACGCCTGTGTGACCGTCCAGAACCGACTGTCCACCATAGCTTCCCGGGGCTGCGGGTACCACTCCTCAAGCAACACACTCCATCTGAGCTTCCGGAGCTGCTTGGCCTTCATCTTCCGGTAGTCCGTGAGACGGACTCCCTCACCGACACGGACTGCCGTGTCCATCTCGTAGATGGCCCTCTCGGCCTCCCTGTCCTCACGACGGTTGGCAGCCGTCGGTCTCGGACGAGGAGCAGCCTCGGTGTGACCCCCACGCGTTCGGGCTGAGCGCCGGCGGACGAGAGGCTCAACCGGCTCCTCTTCGGCCTCGGAGTCGTCGATCACGGGAGTCTGCCTGGAACGAGCCTTGCGGATCCTCAGGGACCCTCCTCGGCCACGCTCACGCTCCTCGGCGGCGCGAGCAGCCATCAAGGCCTTCTTCTCCTCCTTGGATAGCTTTTGCTTCTTCGCGGCGGGATCCGCGACAGCCTTGCCCTTGTTCTTCCGGTCGCGAGCCATCGCGATCACGAGATTGCACGGAGTCGACGACGGGGCGTGAAGATCGACGGGCCGGGAAACCCTAGCGAGGTGGCCGGAGAAGACGGCGTTGCTCGGGTGGAGGTGCTTCGATGGAGGGAGGAGCGGTTTGTGCGTGGGGCTGCTGTGGCGGTGTAGAGAGGCGGCGGCGGCACTTGGGCGTGGGTGGAGCACGGCGGCGCGGCGCTTGGAGGTGAGGCGGCGCGGGTGGAGCACGGCGAGCGGGGGCGGCGCTGTGGGCGGCGGCGGTGGTGCCTAGGCCGGTGGCGGCGGCGGCTGGGTGCGAGGGAGAGGCGGCGGCGCGGTGGTCGACGGACGGAGGAGGAGGCGGCGGCGCGCGGGCGAGTGAGAGGTCGGGGAGAGAGAAAGAGGCGGCGGCGTGCGGGATTAAATAGTGGACCCCAAACCCTAGCCGTTATTTTAACACCGGATGGACCGATGCGAGATAATATGAACATCGATCGAATGCAACAGTAAGGATATTCAAGAATTGCTGTTGACACCGGATGGACCGACGTCTAGGGTTTTTATCATCGGTCGAATAGCACAGTAAGGGTTTTCAAAAGAGTGATGTAGACACCGGATGATCCGACGTTAGAGGGAGTAAACATCGGTTGAATTGACCACAACTTCGGAAGAGTGAACATCGGATGGACCGATGTTTTCCAGAATGAACGCGTCGGATCATTTGAGGTTTTGACTGAACTGGTTCTTGAAGATTGAACACCTATTGGTCCGATGAGGGATTGGCTTAGGCATCAGATAATCCGATGACAACAGAACAGAAACATCCCATATATGTCCTTTGACCAAACAAACAATCAAAGAGAAACACATGTCTTAGGACTTTTTGGGCAACCCCTTACCCCTCAAAAAGCTAATATGCCAATAGCTTGGCTAGGCCTTAATGCAAATGGAACACCGAAAAAAATGGAGAAAAAAGTCCAAACAAAATGTAAGGCCAATGCTTTGTGAGGTAGAGTATGAAGACTTCTATCTCTTTGAAGCATGTTCCTCTAGGCATTAACGTACCTAACATTTTGTTCTTTCCACCTTATATGAGTTGAGATATTGTATTTCAAACAAGTCTCCTTCTCATGAGGTGGGTTCGCCTTTGTGACAATCTACCGTATGCAATGCCAAACAAGTTATAGTGCAAGAAATAGAATGAGTGCAAGTCTATATGGCAGAGATCATGCAAGGCATAAAATAAATCTATCTTGCCAAGTTTAAACCTTCCAAAGGCTTCCTCAGGGAAAACTATTTCTAGCTCACCCCTATCCTTTGGGAGTTAGGCAAGACCTATACGATATGCATCCTTACATGAACATGGCAACTTACATGACGTTAGATGCATCTAGCACATTTAATTCACTTCTAAGTCTAGAAAAGGTTTTCTCATCAAGTGGTTTTGTGAAGATATCCGCCAATTGTTCTTCAGATCTAACACCTTGCAAAGTGATGTCTCCTTTAGCCTCATGATCCCGCAAGAAGTGATGGCGAATATCAATGTGCTTAGTGCGGGAGTGTTGAACGGGGTTTCTAGCTATCTTAACCGCACTTTCATTGTCACAAAGGAGAGGCACACAACCAAATTTAATTCCAAAGTCCAAAAGGGTTTGCTTCATATATAGAATTTGGGCACAACATGCACCGGCCGCTATATACTCCGCCTCCGCGGTGGACAAAGCCACGGAATTTTGCTTTTTGCTCGACCAAGATACTAGGGAACGCCCAAGTAAGTGACACCCACCGGAGGTACTCTTGCGGTCCACACGGCATCCGGCAAAGTCCGAATCCGAGTATCCCAAGAGATGGAAACTAGCGTTCTTGGGGTACCACAAACCTACACTTGGGGTATGCTTGAGATACCGAAGTATCCTAAAGACCGCCTTCTTATGCAATTCTTTAGGAGCCGCTTGAAAGCGAGCACACAAGCACACACTAAACATGATATCGGGCCTAGATGCGGTAAGATATAACAATGAACCAATCATGGAACGGTAGAGAGATTGATCAATAGGTTTACGTCCAAGTCCGCGTCGAGATGACAATTTGTCGCCATTGGAGTACTTCTTGAGCTACAATCTCCCATCTCAAATTTCTTCAAGAGGTCCTTGGTGTACTTCTCTTGGTAGATGAAGGTTCCCTCTTGAAGTTGCTTGATTTGAAATCCAAGGAAGAAGTTTAGCTCTCCAATCATTGACATCTCGAATTCCCTAGACATCATGGTGCCAAACTCATGGCTAAGAGATTTGTTAGTTGAGCCAAAAATGATATCATCGACATAAATTTGACAAATAAATAAATCCCCGTCGATGTCCTTGGTGAAGAGTGTGGTGTCCACCCTCCCGATCTTGAATCCTTGCATGATCAAGAAATCCCTTAGACGTTCATACCACGCCCTAGGTGCTTGCTTGAGCCCGTAGAGCGCCTTGTGTAACCTATACACATGGTTAGGATTCCTCGGATCTTCAAACCCAGGAGGTTGCTCAACATAAACAAGCTCGTTAATATAGCAATTAAGAAAGGCACTTTTAACATCCATTTGATAAAGCATTATATTGTGATGTGAAGCAAAAGCAAGGAGTATACGAATAGCTTCTAACCGAGCGACCGGAGCGAATGTTTCTCCAAAGTCTAGTCCTTCAACTTGTGAAAAACCCTTGGCCACAAGTCTTGCCTTGTTGAGGACCACAACGCCATTCTCGTCTTGCTTGTTACGGTATACCCACTTCATTCCGATGACGTTCTTGTCCTTGGGTCGCTCCTCCAATACACAAACTTCATTACGGGTGAAGTTGTTGAGTTCTTCTTGCATGGCCATCACCCAATTTGGGTCTTGGAGTGCTTCCTCTATATGAGTGGGTTCTACACACGAAACAAAAGAGTAGTGCTCACAAAATGAAGCGACATGGCGAGAACGAGTACTTACTCCCCGTGACGGACTTCCGATGATTTGATCAATCGGATGCGCCTTGGAGATGCGTCCATGTCTCATTAGAGGTTGTGAAGCATTTGGCGGTGGTGAAGCATCTTGCTCGTCTTGTGGTTGGACTTGATCTTGGACTTCTTCTTCTTGTTGTTGGTGTTGTGTGGCTTGTGAGTCTTGCATTGGCAATGGATCATCTTTCTCTTCTTCTTCATCAACTTGAGGCGCCATGGAGGTGTTGATGTTGGAACTTGATGCTCCCCCTTGATCATGGCTTTCCTCAACTTCGGGCTTGATGTCTCCAATGGTCATGTTTTTCATGGCTTATCATAGAGGCTCATCATCTATATCATCATGACCAAAACTCTCCTCTTGGGAGCCATTAGTCTCATCAAACTCAACATCACAACTTTCTTCAACTAACCCGGAGGTTTGGTTGAATACTCGATATGCTTTTGAGTTTGATGCATAACCAAGAAAGATACCAACATCACACCTTCTTTCGAACTTACCGAGCCTTTTCTTGCGGTAGATGTAGCACTTGCACCCGAAGACTCGGAAGTAGGAGATGTTGGGCTTTCTCCCAATGAGGAGCTCATATGGGGCCTTTTGAAGTAGTCGATGAAGATAGACCCTATTTGCGGCATGGCACGCCGTGTTGATCGCTTCGGCCCAAAACTTCTCCGACGTGCTATAGTCATCAAGCATTGCTCTAGCAAGGGTGATGAGAGTCTTGTTCTTCCTTTCAACAACACCGTTTTGTTGAGGGGTGTATGTGGCCAAAAATGCATGCTTCACGCCTTCACGATCACACCACTCCCCAATGTTGTAGTTTTTGAACTCGGTGCCGTTGTCACTCCGGACCTTGATGATGGGAAGTTGAAATTCCCTTTGAGCACGTTTAGCAAAGGTCTTGAAGACTTCCGGAGTTTCACCCTTGTCACCTAGAAACAAGGTCCAAGCATATCTAGAATAGTCATCAACAATAACAAGACAATAGAAATTACCACGAAGACTTTGATATGTGGACGGTCCGAAGAGGTCCATGTGGAGTAGTTCAAGCGGCTTGGAGGTTGACACCATTGTCTTCATTGGGTGGTGTGAAGCAACTTGCTTCCCGGCTTGACAAGCACTACAAAGCTTGTTCTTCTCAAATGTGACATCCTTCACGCCGGTCACCATCCCAAGCTTGAACGACTTCTTAAGCTTGCTCATCCCAATGTGAGCAATGCGTCGATGCCATAGCCAACCCAAGCTTGTCTTAGTGAAAATACAAGTGGTCAAGCTAGCATCCTTGTTGGAGAAGTCCACCAAGTAAAGATGTCCATGCCGAAAACCTTTGAAGATTAGTTCTTTGCTTGATTCACTAGTTACTACAACACCATTCTTGTCAAAGGTGCACATTAGTCCAACATCACATAGTTGTGCAATGGAAAGTAGATTGAAGCTAAGTGACTTAACATATAGTACATTAGAAATGGACAAATCATGTGAAATAGCAATTTTACCTAAACCAATTACCTTCCCCTTTGAGTTGTCACCAAAGGTGACTTGTTCATGATTGTCGGGGTTCTCTATGGTGGTGAACATACCATCATTGCCAGTCATATGTTGAGTGCACCCGCTATCGAGTACCCAATGCTTTCCTCCGGCTTTGTAGTTCACCTACACACATGAAGTTAGTTTTTGAGTTTAGGCACCCAAGACAACTTAGGTCCTTGTATGTGTGATACAAGTGATTTTGGGACCCAAAGTTGCTTGGGGAGCTTCCCCTTCATGCCCTTAATGTCTTTGCCGATGAACCTTGCCTTCACCTTGCCACCTACTTTCCTCAAGAGATAGTGGTAATCATTGAAAGTAGATTTGTAGTTAGGAGGCAATTTGGGAGAAGGACGGTTGGGAAGAGGACACTCCCTCGTGTGATGTCCGGTGACCTCACAATGTTGGCAATAGGAACCAACTTCTTTGATGAAGCTCGTCCTAAGCTCCGATGAGGACACCTTCCCTTTGTTGAGCACCGGGAAGGATCCAAGTCCTCTCTTGTTGAAGCCTTTAGCTTGTTGGTAGAGGATTTCCTTGTGCTTGTCCTCCCCCTTAGAAAGTCTTGCCACACTAGTGCCGAGACTTTCAATCTCGTCCATCAACTCCTTCTCCCTAAGGCTTGCTTTCAAAGGCAAAGACTTATCCAAAATATTAGTGGCATGTGAAGTAGTTGATACTTTGCCATCAAGGGTTTCCTTTTTTATGTTTTTCACTTTTAGTTCAATTGCTTCATAAGCACGGTTAAGCACTTCATGTTTTTGAACCAAGTCATTGTGCTTTCCCAAGAGTGCTTGGTTTGCTAAGTCAAGATCATGATGATCAAGCTTGATTTGAGCATATTCCTCCTCGATTTGCTTGACATGTGTTTTGAGCGTGTCATGCTCTTTAAGTATGGTTACATACTTGTCATGCAAATCGAGCTTCGCACTTTCAAGCTTAGCACAAGCTTGTTCAGGTGCCTTAACCTTGCTCTTTTCCCTTTTTATGATGACATGGTATTCATTAATCATAGATGCTAATTCATCGGGGGAGAGCTCATCATCATCATCGCTAGAGTCGTCACGTACCTTAGTGTTACCTTTTGCCATGAGGCACATAGGAGGTGGACGAAGAAGTGAGTTGTCCTTGTCGACGATGGCAAGGCCCGCCAAGTTTTCTTCATCTTCACTCTCTTCGTCGCTCGATTATTCATCCGTGATCCACTCATTGGCCTCGCACATGAAGACTTTTTGAGGACCTCTTCTCTTCTTTGGAAAGAGCTTGGTCTTCTTGCCTTTGTCAAATTTCTTCTTTCCAAAGGAGCGCTTGGGCTTGACCTCTTCTTCATCTTCATCACTTTCTTCTAGATTTCGATGCTTTCCCTTGTGATTGTCTTTCCTCTTGTCCGGTCTTGGACAATCATATGATATGTGGCCTTGATCACCACAATTATAGCATGTCTTGTTTTCATCTTTTCTTGGGAGGAAGGCTTTCTTCTTGGGATCAAAAGAGTATCCCTTCTTTGCGATCTTGGAGTTTAAACGTGAAAATTTCCTCATCATCAACGCAAGCTCGTCATCGTCCTCTTCGCTTGTTGCTTGCTCTTCTTCACTTGAGCTAGGCTCAACCACTCTCTTCTTCTTGGGTGTTGTCTTCTTGGTTGAGGCCTTGAGAGCAATGGTTTTTGACGATGACTCCTCCATCATTCCAAGTACGCTCATCTCATGAGCATGAATTTCTCCAATGAGCTCTGAGACTTCAATGTTGTCAAGTGATTCCTTTTGGAGCATTGAATTGATAATGTTGTACTTGGGCTTGGGTAGAAGCATGAGGATCTTGCGGTTGATAAGTACCTTACCAAGAGAAGCAATGTCAAGTGCATTAATCTCCTCAATGAGCACATTTAAACGAGAAAACATTTGGTTAACATTCTCATGAGGAAGCATTTTGAATTCATCATACTTGGATTTAAGCAAGTGATATTTGAGTTCTTTAACACGAGATGAGCCCTCATGTATTTCAATTAAACATGCCCAAATTTCACAAGCTTTCTCTTTACTAGCAATTCTAGCAAATACGTCTTGACTTATGCATTCATAGATAGCATTTCTAGCCTTAGCATCCCATTTTAGTTGATCACCAACATAATTGAGATCTCCAAATCCCGCATGGGTCGCTTCCCAAACTTCGAGAGCAATAGCCTCTAGGTAGGCACGCATGCGTGCTTTCCAATAGGCAAAGTTCTTGCCCTCGAAGGTAGGAACCGAACCCCCATTCTTGGCCATTTAAGCTCTCTAGCGGTGAAGCTAGAATGATCCAATGAGCAACCTTGATCTGATACCAATTGTAAGGATCGAAACGCCCAAGAGGGGGGGGGGGTGAATTGGGCTTTCTTTCAAATTTTGAGGTAATTAAAGGCTAACAACTTAAAGCCCAATTCCCTATGCGATTAATCTATGCAATCAATGTAAATTAAAGTTGCGGAATGAAGATTGCATAAATGTAAAAGGGAGAGGGATGCAAACGCTCAAGGGACACGGAGTTTATCCCGTGGTTCGGCAAGATCACAAGGATCTTCCTACATCCACGTTGTGGCACCCACCGAAGGGTTTTGCCACTCCCAAGTCACCGAGACAAGGGGGTCTTCACTATTCTTCTCCGTTCGCCAACCTTGGCAAGGTGGAGCTCAAGCCTTGTACACTTTGAATCCTCCGGGCTTCCACAATCCTATTGGCAAGCTCCGGAAGTCACACACACCAAGGGACACTCCCTTATGGCTCTCACTACACTAGAGACTCCAATCACCTAGAATGGAGGCACACAAGCACTATCTCTAGCTAGTTCTAGCCTATCTCTTGGTGTACAAATGATGAACAATGATGTGAAAGTGGTAGCTCTAGGTCTTGAATGCTCTAGGATGTGTAGAGTATGTCTGGGCATCAAGTCTTATCGATTTGACAGGTTGAAGGGGTATAAATAGCCAGCCTCCACGAAATAGCCGTTGGAAAAGTAGGCTGATGTCACTTCTCTGCGAACACCGGATGATCCGATGTCTCCCCTTCAGTTATCATCGGCCAAAGCAAAATTAGCTGATGTCACTGTGTCAGATATGACCGTTGTTAGACCGATGTTGACCTGTCTTCTCGTCGGATGATCCGGTGGCTCTTTCTCCAGAATTTTGCTTGATCTTGAAGCTTACTGGAGTGATCGACCGATGTATGTAATTCTGCACATCGGATGATCCGGTGCTTCACTTGGTCCAATGGTATTCCAAACTGTGATGATGGACCGATGTCACTGAGCCACTCACATCGGATGATCCGGTGAGTGCATTTGTCTGAGGTCTTCTTCTTCTATTGACACAACTAGACCGATGCAGTCAACTCAACAAACATCGGATGATCCGGTGTGTTCAATCTGTTGACTTTGAATTGTTTTGAGTTGTTCTTTTGGAAAATGAACTTGTGACCTCTTTGACACTTGATTGAAGTGTTGTTTTGATAGTCTTCAAGTATCAAGTTAGAGCTTTCACTTCTTTTCTTCATATGATTCGATTTGATCTCATGGGTTGATTTTATATGGGTCTCTAATGTAATATTGATTTCATTTGATTGAGTGTTATTGGGACCTTGCATTCACAAATTCATTAGTAATATCGAATGGTTGTCATTAATCACCGAAACCGTACCTCATGGGGCCTAGATGCTTTCACCAGTGTACTTCATCAGCGAAGTACTTCATGATGCCAAGACTCAGTACCTGGAGGTGCATAAGCTACTTTATGCAGTTCTTATTACTTCTAGGAAGATCTGACACTACTTCCAAGCTCACAAGATTTCAGTGATAGCTTCTTATCCACTGCGTGCAATCTTGCATAACCCCAACTCTACTGGGAACATTGCAAAGTGGGCAGCAGAGTTGGCCGAGTTCGACCTTGAATTCGTCCCAAGACAAGCGATCGAGAGTCAAGCATTGGCGGACTTCATGGCGGAATGGACCCCCTCTCCATCAAATCCTGGGGGGCCCAGTGAGCAGAAGTCGGAACCCAAGGTTCCGATCTCCACTGAGCCTCACTGGAGTCTCTACTTTGACGGCTCCATGCAAAAGAAGGGATCCAGAGCTGGACTCTTTCTCCTCGCTCCGACCGGGGAGAAGGTCAAATACATGGTTCACCTTGACTTCAAGGCGACGAACAACATGGCAGAGTATGAAGCACTAATCTATGGGCTCAAGGTGGCACTATCGTATGGTGTCAAGCAGCTGTTGGTAAAGGGTGATTTACTGTTGTAAAACAAGTCAAAGGTGAATGCTGCTGCAACAACCCTCAACTAGCTGCGTACCTACTTGAAGTCTAGAAGCTTTAGAAGGACTTCAAAGTCCTGGACCTCTGCCATGTCCAGCGTCTCAACAACGCTGAAGCCGACGAACTCTCGATGATAGCTTCAACCGGAGCTCCGGCTCCCGACGGAACCTTCGTCCAGAGGTTGTCTAAACCTACAACTCAGCCTACCGAACCGAGTGAAGGGGGCGAGACCAGCACCTCGAAGCTGGCGGTCCCGATGGCCCTGTTACCATGGCGTCCATCAAGGGTCGTAGGTGCTGCAGGAAGCTCCGAGCAACCCAAGACGCAAGACTCAAATCCTCAAGTTACTTCGATGCATGGATCTCGGAGATATGGAATTACTTGAAAGACAATTTCCTTCCTGAAGATAATGTATCCGCTGACCGGATAGTCAGATTGGCTAAAAGATACACACTGGTAGAAGGGTATCTCTACCAGCGTGGTGCCAATGGCGTCCTAATGCGGTGCATTACAAGGGAAGAAGGCTGCGATCTCCTCGTAGAAATCCATGGAGGTGAGTGTGGGGACCACGCATCTTCCTGCACGCTGGTCGGTAAAGCCTTCCGACATGGCTTCTACTGGCCTACAACACTCCAGGATGCAACTGAGCTAGTGAAGAAATGCGAAACATGCCAGTTCCATGCAAAGCAAATTTACACACCAGCTTAACCTCTACAAATGATACCTCCTACATGGACCTTCGCTGTGTGGGGGATGGATATCTTGGGACCATTCCCAAGAGCCGTCGGAGGTTACAAGTTCCTGTACGTTGCCATTGACAAGTTCACCAAATGGCCGGAAGCAACTCCAGTTCTGACAATAAACAAGCAATCAACTATCAACTTCTTGCAGTCCATCGTATGCAGATTTGGAGTCCCAAACAAGATCATAATTGATAATGGGACCCAATTCAAAAGCTCTGCATTCCAAGGATATTGCGAAGACCTCGACATTCAAGTTAGCTACGCCTCAATAGCTCACCCGGCAAGTAATGGCCAAGCTGAGAGAGCAAATGGAGAAATCCTAAAAGGACTCAAGACGCGCACATATGACCGCCTGAAAAAACATGGAGCCAACTGGATCGAAGAGCTTCCGCCCACACTATGGGCCAACAGGACAACTCCAAACCGGTCAACTGGAGAGACACTCTTCTTCCTGGTGTATGGAGCTGAAGCAGTCCTTCCTTCGGAAATCACCTTGGGGTCACTCCGGGTCCGGACCTTCGACAATGCCACGTAGGATCAGCTCCGGCGTGAAGACCTTGACCTCCTTGAAGAGGGAAGATGTCGAGCAGCTGTTCGGAATGTCCGATACCGCCAAGCTCTTTGGCGCTATCGCCAAAGGCATGTTCACAGCCGACAGCTCGAGGAAGGTGATCTGGTGCTACATAGAATACAAACTTGAGAAGGGTTAAACAAACTCTCCCCCAGCTGGGAAGGACCCTTCCGAGTGATCAAAGTATCACGTCCCGAATGCGTTCGTTTGGCAACTAAGGATGGGACACCTCTCCCTAATCATTGGAACATTGAGCACCTCTGTAAGTTCTACGCTTAATATCACAGAGGTGAGTCTGTAGTTACATGTGATGTATGTTATAGAGTCATTGTACAGAGTTGGTAGCTCCTCTGGGAGAACAGCCGGACCTTCCCCGAAAGGTCCGCAAAATTCAGGCAACACTTGTCACAATCTCAGAACTAAAAGTGTAGCTAGCTACCTTGGGTCAAACGAGAAACGTAACACACTTAGCCTGGTTCCATACCCTAAGAGTGTACTTGTTTCCCCTGTACCCCGAACCTATAATGAAAGACATCGTTGTGTGAAAACAGACTCCACATGCATTTATTTTGTACAGGCTCAATTTTTTTTATTTTTCTCTTTCTTGTCTATAACAAAGTTGTGCAATTCTTAAGAAACTTTAGCTCAACCAATTCATGTATAATTCAAGTTGCATTGTCAATTCTTCCGGGTCTAAACATTGTTAATGGTCTACTCGTCTAAATGCTGCCAAACCAATCTAGGTCCGGAGTGTGCTATTGACTTAGCCTGGTCCTGCAGCCTAAGTACGCCACTCTACCTACACCCTGGCAGGCCGAAGTAAGGCGATTCTAGAAATGATCGGACCTGGAGAAAACAAGCTAGTGCACTTGATTGTATGTAGAGTTGCGTTCGACCTAAAAATTTCTTTCGAGAATAGTAAGTCACAAACGAGTTATAGATAGGAAATGGATTTGACTATTTTTCTTGACTTCAGTGTGCAGGAAAAATAAAGATCTCATGATGATGGTGGATGAAGCCGGAGCTATCAAAGATCTGACACCTCCTAAGGTGGTCTATTGTCGATGTTTCAAACATTGATAGTAGACATCGCCGGAGCTACAAAGTTCTGGCAAATCCACAGGGCCAACCATCGATGTGAAGAAAAGATGGTGGGAAGACTCCCTAGTGGGATCTCCTGTCAACGCACCGCGTGTTGACAGTGGTCGTTGCCGAAGATTCCAAGCTCTGACATCCCCATAGGACTGACCGTTGATGCTCTACGTGTTGACAAGGGTCACTGCCGGAGCTACTAAGCTCCGACAACCTCAGGGGGCCCCTACTATCAGCGACTTCGGACCTACAAACTACAAGTTTGAAGCGTGCAAGTCTTCAACAAAATGCTACATCCTCTTGGTACATGTTCACAACCAAATTTGTACATCTACCAGGGGGCCAAGTGGGACAAAGGTGTTGAAGGCAAAAAATGAAATTCATAAAATTCTTGGATTTCATTAATCTGGAGACAAGAGATTACAAAATTGGAGGAAAAGAATAGAGAATACAAGCGGGAGCTACAAAGAGAGAGTCTTAGACCCTATGGAAGAATGAGACGACCTTCTGGGCAACCTCCGACACGCTGGCTTTGGCAGCTTCTCCCTCTCCGTCGATGGGTCCTTCAAGCACCGGGTCCAGTGGGAAGTGAGGGTCCCGGCTTGTGTAGCACGTCAACATGAACTCTGCGACGTTCTTCGTTAGGGATTGACCCTCGGTTTCCAGCTGGTCCGCGATGACATCGCCCATCATGGTGAGCTTGTTGGCTGCCAAACTCAACGCCTGCAACGCCTGGTCCAGCTCAGCTCCAGATCATCTAGACGCACGAGACTAAAACCCAATGGCGTCAGCGCGTCGTTGGCTTTACCCAAGAAGTCCCAAACTTATTGGGACTCCGCAGTCCTTGAGCCTCGCATTTCCTCCAAGGATCTTTTGGTCGCCGCAAGCTCCGAATTCTCCCGGGCAAGGCGCTCAACCTCTTTGGCATTCTGCTGAATCTTTTTAGCAACTTTCCTTTCGAGTTTTCCAAGCTCCTCCTCCCGGAGGTGGATATTGTTCCGGCGGTCGGCCAGGTCCTTCTCTCGGCCCCGCACCTTCTTCTCCCTGGCAGCAATTTCATTCTCCCTCTTATGGAGGTCATGTCCTCACTGCCAGGCCTTCTTCTCCTCCTTCTCATAACGCTCCTCCAGCTTCTTGGTGCGCTCCACGAGACTCTTGTCACCCAGAGTTAGCCTCTGAGTAAGCTCCTCCTCCCTCTTCACGAGGTCATCCCGCAGCTCCAAGAGTTTTTGCTCTTCATCCTCGAGCTTTTTCTCCCGTTCCTCAAGAGCCTCCCGGCGCTTGACGAGGCTGTCGTGGATGGCGTTGAGCTTCTCTTGGCGATCACTCACTGCATTATTAGCAGCTACGGCCTATTCGTAGATGGCCCGGGACTGGTTGTCAAGGGATCACATCATGCTTTCCCTCTCATCCAGCAGCTGACCCCAATACTCCATCCGGGCCTTCTCCTTCTTCACCCACTCCCTGTCGTCAGCTAGCCTGGTCTATGCCAGCTTGGTCTCTAATTGGAGCTGGTTGCGCCACCTCCTAAGGGTTTGCCGCTCCTCCTCGAGGGCCTTGCTGTCATGATAGAAGGCCAGCTGCACTTGACGAAGGCTGGAGCAGGCGTTGTCGATAGACAACGACAAGGGGATCGGCTTCGGACCTGCCGGGGTCCTCTCCGCTGGCTCCAGCGGGTTCTCTATGACAAAAATTGGGTCCCACTCTACAAGAGTGGTCCCCTGAGCTTCCGCGGCACTAGGCCGCCCTCCGGGATAGCTTCGGTCGCCAAGGAAGGTCTTGCAGCGGAAGTTTCTACCTACAGAGTCGGCTTTGAAGGTCTTGCTGCTTGGTCATCAGTAACCGACCCCTCAGACGAAGGACCGACAGCTTCATCTTGGCACCCTGGCTCAGGCGCAGGCACCTCCGGAACCACTACCTCCGGGGCAGGCGTTAAAGGTTCGGCCGGAGCTGAAGCCACTTCCAGCTTCGATGCTAGCGCCTCCTCCACCGCCGGTTCAGGCGCTGGTGCCTTGACGGCCATTGGCTCGGGCGCCAGCACTTCTTCGTCAACAGGCTTAGGTGCCAGGACTTCATCAAGACTGGGCTCCGCTGTCGGAACTTCATCAACACCCGACTCCACCGTCGGGGCTTCATCAACCACCGGCTCTACCGCCGCGGCTTCATCAACCACTGGCTCTACCGCCGGGCTTCATCAACCACCGGCTGCGCTGCTGGGGCTTCATCAACAACCGGCTCTAGGGCCAGAACCGCAGCTACCTCCAGCTCTAAGGCTGGAGCGTCCATCATCTCAGCATCCAAACCCAGAGCTTCAACCTCCAGGGCTGGTGCCGCTGGTACATCTTCATTCCCGTTGTTCGGCGCTACCACGGGAGCTTCAGGGGATGAGTCAAAGTTCAGGACCACGACAACCGGCGCCGGGGCTGTCGTGACCTCAGCCACCACTTGGGGCGGCGCTCGGATTGGAGCTGGAGCCTCTGCCTGCACAGCCTCAGCTGCTGCTGCAGGAACCGGAGCTTCAACCCCTTTCTTGGGTACCCTATGGATGAAGGACGAAGACATTCAAAACACAGTTACAACAAAAAACAATCAACTGAGGTAAAAAATCAAACTTACCTTGGAAGGCTTCCGCTCCAGCTAGCGCGGAACCTCTTCACAGGATGCTCAGGACTGGATCCGATCGCCACGGGCGTGGTAACTCCAGAAGGTTCCCCGGAGTTTGCTCCCGCCATCAGTTTCTTGGTTGAGGCCCCCCTCGACCGAGAAGGACCTTCAGACCTAGAGCCTTCAGCTGGCCCTGGTACCGGAGCTGTCGTCCCGAGGAGATGCCAATGCTGGAGTGGTCGCCGCCATCGAAGACCTCCTCTGCCAGGGAGAAGGAGCCGTCATGGAAGGAGCAGGTCTGACGGACCTCCCGTCAGCATGCTTCAACTTCCTCTTGCGGCTCGAGGGCTCGGCCAACTCCTTGCCCTTGCCTACGACTTCGATCCTTGGCTTCAGGGCAGGAACGGAGCCATCCTCCGAAGCTTCGGGAATTGCCAACCCGGAGGTTGATCGCCTCTCCATCAGGCCCAAGTTGTCCAACAGCAGCATCTTCCTCCGGATCTCTCTGCACTCCTCTGGTGTCATATTCAGGGGAAGGAAGGCCGCCAGTGGAGACACATCGCCAGGACCGATGTTCCCAGGCTGGAACTTCTTGAGATGGGTCTTCAGGGCTTCACCGGTCAAGTTGGTGTCCAAGACAACCTCAATGCGGTTGGTATCCATCTCACCGTTGAAGGCTCAAGTAGGTCGGCTCCTAGCCCTAAGCGGGGCCCACCTGTTCGCCAAGAAGTTGCCGAATACCATCTGCGGGGTCACCCCACCTTCAACACATTCCTGGATTCTGTTCAGGATGGGCCCGTACTCCCTCGACAGCTCCGACACGTCACTCCAAATGTCAGTGTCGATGCGAGGAAGGCCTTCAGGCAGCTCCAGCCTCTCGTGTCCCTCGACAGTGATGACCACCCAGTCTTTCTTCCAGTCGTACCAATTGCTGGAAGGGAAGGACCTCAAGTACCTCAAGTAGTAGAAGCCGATGAACTCATCATTCTTCCCGGTCTGATGGACAGTGAAGAAAGTCCGGAACAACTCCACACAAGGGGGCACGCCCACCCACATCTCACAAAAGTGGACGAAAGTCGCCACTAGCAAGATTGAGTGGGGGCCCAGATGGTGGAGCTGTAGACCATAGAAATCAAGCAGCATCAGAAAGAAAGTGGAGAAAGGCGGGATCAAACCCGCCATGGCGTACCCAAGGAAGTACACCATATCTCCGTCTCGCTCCTTCTTGAAGGGAAGCTTGCCACAACGAATGTCATTGTTGAAGGAGTCACTAGACCATCCCATGTAGGTCCGGACCCTAGACAACTCCTTCTTGCTCCTGATGCGGCTCTTGGGGAGTCCCAACTTCATCGCGGCACAGCGTGGCGAGAGAGGAAAAGCGAGCGAAAGCTTGGAGGATTTGAGCGCAAGTTCGAATGAAGGTGTAAAGAATCCCCAAACGGTGCACACTTTCCTTCTTAAGTAAGCCCCTGCAACGCTTGGATGGAAACCGCAGAGGAGCCGACGATACAGTTCAAAACTTCACCCTGCCAATGACAAGGGGGCCCGAGGCCACCCCGGCGATCAAGTCGAGGTCCTTACCCCAGGCGAACGGTTGTCATCATGAGAGGCGGGAAGCCAAATGGCGGCGGCCTGATAGGGCGCGCGGAACCGATACGGTTTTCGTATCGAGAACCGGCGACCTTCAATTGTGTGAGATCCGCACGCTCAGATCTCACCTGCTGCACCCTGGATATGCCACGCGACGATGGTTTAACTGCGAACTACCGCCAACGACACATCCGAAGACCCTTGAATACACGGCTGAAAAACCGAAGGATGGACCCACCTCCGGTAGAATGACTTCATCCAAAAGGTCTTTGCCAGACGTGGGCCCATGGGGCCACTATCGGTACCCTGTGTACCGTATACCCCTTGGGACTGCAAAAAGACCAAATGAACTTCACCTGTCTGAGTTGAAGACCTCCAAAGGCCCCACGTGTCATACGGGACCGGACCTGCCTCCCTTCTATGGTTAGTCCCGGTGCTACCACATGTATACTACAACCGGACCTACATCCCACACCTGGGATAGCTCCGGGCTAAACACCTATGCGGCACCCGTGGACCTAACCCCTGACAGAGGGAAGCTCCAGTACCGACACGTGTACAACTATATCGGACCTACCCATCCCAGACGGTAAGCTCCGAAGCCGCCACGTGTCCAACTGCCAGACCTTCAGCCTCAACAATCAGACTGGTGGACCCCCAACGGCTCGGACCTTCAAGGGGCAATCAAAGACTTCAAGACCCAATTAAGTGTCATTAATACCATCTTAATGACACACGATCGGAGGGCCCTTAATACCAGTAATGGCAGTCAAGACCCGTTACCACACTATTAAGGTTAATTAAGCTCATTAATTGTGTATTAAGCATCAGTAACCGCCAGGCCCACATGTTAGGCCAGGCTAACGATGTAACGACCAATCCTTGTACTATAAAAGGACTGGTTGAGCGATACACAGGAGAGGTCCACACTCCTGACACTCTCAGACTCAGCTCTGACACAAGCTCACAAGTGCTCAGACGCTCAATACAACAACCACACACCCCGTGAAGTAGGGTATTACGCTTAGGTGACCCGAACCACGTAAATCCTCCTGTCTACTTGCCATCGTGTTCTGAATCTGCGCGCCCAATACCAAAATACAAACTCTGCGGGCTACCAACGGTAGTACCAGGAGAATTGCCGGAACCAGACTCCGACAGAGGCGGCAAGACGACAAGTCTTCAAGCCGAGGTCAGTGGAAGCTTATACGATAAGCCATATATCTTTTAGGATAAGATCGCCCTGGGGCCACCTGTCGGGCCCCGGACCCAACTTGTAAGACATATGGCCTTATCCATAAAAGATCAGACCGCCACCATTACAAAGGATCCGATCCAATCACCAACTTACGCATACACACACGCACCAGCAATGCTACCTCACCGTGGAGTAGGGTGTTACGCTATTGCGGCTCGAACCATGTAAAAACCACCATCTGATACTCTCATATGCGCAACCACTAGATTGAGAACTAAGCTCTGCTGATCAAAAAACCTCCGCGGGCTGCTTCTTAGCAGATTTGTTGGAAGTGTCGCTTTAACACATCGACAGCATAATTGGTCGAATAAACCTCGGAAGCAGAGTGGCACCAACGTATCGTATCTGGAACTGATGGGTTAAGGATCAGTCTGCACCTATCAATGAGTTCCCACAGTGCAACCAAGTCCGACAACAAGGAGATCGAGATATGATGTACCAAATTACATATCCAGGTATCATTGAGGAGAGCTTGTGCCACCGAGATATTGCTGTTCCGGCTGTGTTTATACAGTGCGGGGAACCGGTGTTGAGATGCTGTCCCCACCAGCTAACTTGAGGACCAAAACTTTGCCGAGGAGCCATTGCTAATAGTTACGGTGGTAGAGGTCATGAAGAGGTCCCTCTCCACATTGTCCGTCGGTGTGTCCGTTCTGACCCATGGCTTTTGGGGGACCTGCCATTCTCGCCATAGCCACCGGATGCGCAACGCTCGTCCCCATCTCTCTAAGTCTGGGATACCCAACCCCCCTCAGTCAAATGACCGACAACATTTGACCCAACTGACCTTGCCGATTCCTCTTTGGGCTTTGTTGCAGCCGGACCATAAGAACTTTCTTCTTGCCTTGTCTATTTCCTTCATAAATTTTTTGGGCATCTTTAAAACAGACACTGTGTACATGGGCAGTGCGCTGAGGATGCTTTTGACAAGTTCCCGTCTCCCAGCCAGCGACATCAGTTTGCCTCCCAGCCAGGGACATCAGTTTGCCCTGCCAACTGGCTAATCTGCTTTGTGACTCTATCCAGTTTTTCTGCCATGTCATCAGGTTCCCAGACCCATTGCCCGCTCGCAGATTTGAGGCAGGGTATAAACTGTTTTTTATTGCGTGCATTCATCAGGTGGAAGAACCGTGTGCAGGCATCTCCGAACTTATCCAAGTCAGTCTTGACGTCTGACAACGCGAGCACGCTCCACTGCCGCGAGCCCCAAGATTCGCGCTTTTGTTTCCCTTCTGAGTGCCAGTTCAATTTCAGACAGGTCCCGGTAGTCTTGGGCAACATCCAATCTAAAAATCACCTGTTAGGAAACAATGTACTTTAGAGACAAAATAAATTCCTAAAATCATAAAAACTTCATGATAAATACTTCATAAAACATGAACCACAACATATTCATAGAACTGATGATATCTACTTTGATCATGCATATAAAACTCATCTTCACTTACACCGAGGATGTCTCCAACTTGGAATAGTGAAAAGATCGTAGAAGGAAGTAGAATGTCTAGCGAGCAGTCGCGCGTACGCTTGCTAAAAATCTGATTTGTCCCAACCCGTACAGGTTCTTCAGCAAGGCGTGGTTTCAGAGATACTGCTCTCCCGCACACTGGTGACACGCCAGTGAGAGGGATAGAGAGGCCGGAAGAGATGCACAACACCATGAAGCTGAGAGTCTGAGCGAGGATGTTTCCAGCTTGAAATAGTGAAGAAGATCGTAGAAGAAAGCAGAACATCTAGCGAGCAATCGCACGTACGCTTCTCAAAAATCCGATTTGCCCCCAACTCGTGCAGGTTCTTCAGCGAGATGTGGTTTCGGAGACACTGCTCCCCCGCACACTGGTGACACGCTGGCGAGAGGGATGGAGAGGCCAGATGAGACGCACAACACCGTGAAGCTGAGAGTCTGCTGTTCTTCACCTCTCCCAGAATGAAATATCCAGCGCATATATTACGCGAGGATTTTAAGACGCACTCTAGTAACTGAAAAATAATGGGCCCTAGTAAAGCAGGCTAATACTAATAGCATTGATTAACCCGTTGTAACTTAAACACCATTATTTTCAGAAACTGACTCGCAACATAAAATGCAATAAGTTGCAAGAATTGAAGCCATATTACTATCAGTTTTATCAAAAGAAAGAACAGAATTGTCACGCTAGCCGCTACGTCGCAAGTCACACGGTAAATTACGCGAAGATACGCGAATACGCGCGCGTGTGTGTGATATGCCTGTGCCTCTAGTCCATCTTTGTCTTGCATGTATTCCACATATAGAAAAGAGCATCCCAAATAAATGAGTATTTCTCCTCTCAAAATTTCAATGTGGGATTAATGTCTTCTTTATGATTTTTTCGAATTCAATAGAGAACAATTTGATGCAAAACCCAAATATTCCAGCATTGGGCAATCTGTAGCTTCAGGCGCGCCTGGCAAAAGTGTGCTTTGCTCCACTCCTTTAGTGCTTTTAGCAGTGTTAGCAAGACGATCATTCAGAGATCGGAAGGCAGTGCTGCGCCGGACTGGCTGTGTCCATGTTGTGTTGACAATGTCGTGGAATCCCGGTACCTCAGCAAAAGCTCTCAAATCGGAATCTTTCTTTACGAAATAGCCTCTGTTGTTGGGTCAGGACTAGTGAACAGTGATCCAACACCTAAGAGGAAAGTGGATGCAAAGCAAACCGCGGGAAGGCATCTCCCGCGTGTTCGACAGTCGTGTGGGACTATTTACTCGAACTTCTTCAAAAGAGGAACTTCTCTCCCAGTTGGAGAGGTTGGATCTCCCTGCTTCTCTCTTCGGCCTCATTGGTCGTTCGCCTTAACGGGATGATTGGCAAGGTCATCCAGCACAAGAGGGGGTTGCAACAGGGTGACCCTCTGTCACCGTATTTATTCCCGCTCGCGATTGATACCCTTCACAACACCTCTTCCGGTGTGCCACAGACCAAGGACTACTGTCACCACTACCAGGAACCAAAGCAGCTTTACGTCTTCCGCTATACACGAATGATGTGGCGCTTTTTATAAACCCAGTACAATCAGAGATTCAACATATGATGCACATTCTGCATCACTTCGGGGAGGCGACATGACTTCACAACAACTTGGAAAATAGTTCAGTAGTCCAGATAAATTGTCAAGGACATGATATGACGGACATCCTTGGGTCCTTCAATGGTGTACGAGCTGAATGGACCATGAAGTATCTAGGAGTATCAGAGGTATCCACTTACAAGAAACTTATGATCAGGCCCTCCAAAAGATGAATAAGTAGCAGGGAAAATTGTCGAATTTTGGAGGGCGATGTGAACTTGTTCACCGTGTTCGGTTCACTTGCGACATACCTTCTTTCGGCCATTAAACACCCCAAAAAATTTCATCAAAAACTTAGACAAAGTCCTCCGTTGTTTCCTTTGGACGGGGAAATGCCACTACTGGAGCTCATTGTAAAGTTAGATGGGGGACAGTCTGCCGACCAGAGCCTTGTGGTGGTCTTGGTCTTAAAGAGCTTCAATGTTTCAGCAAGGGCCCACAGTTGCGCTGGTTATGGCCAGCATTGTTGGGCCAGATTGGCGGTACGCCACTCTAGCAATTCTATCGCATCACACAGAAAACATGCAAGTACAGAGGTTATAGATCATTACCACTAGACGTGCAACGCAGCAGAACGTAGACACGCGTCGGTGTAGGGGAAGTAGACGATCTCGTTCATCTCCTCCTCGTCCTCGTCACGGCAGCAGGTTGACAATCAAGTTCGTCGTGGCCGATCAGCACAGCAGTAGCAACAGTGTCTCTACGGAGTCCACACGTATGGGGAAGAACGCCGTGCGCTGGTGTGCTAGCACTGCGTGCATGACAAGGGTCTCGACGTGAGGCCTGTGAGGGGTGGCGGCTAGGGCTCTCACATGGTGAAGTAATTAGCTCCTAACCCTATCTCTCGTATTTATAGGCATACTAATCGACTTTTAGGTCGCAGGCCCATTAGTACCCTAATTGCTTATGGATCAGTATCCAACAAGCCTTAACCCGAATTGTTATGATTGCCTCTTGGGCGTATCACCAGCAATCTCCCACTTGCACTAGAGACAATCATCTACCCAAGCTTTTCGATAGTCCAACCCCTTAAGTGTGTGACCCGTTACGTTCATTTGCAATCGGTTGTGAATGGAAACCGTTTCCAACCACAAGTCAGCAGAGATACCTAGCAGGACATATAAACTCCCGAATGTACATAAAGATCATATTGGCTGAACCTAGATACATTCAACATGCTAATATCTTTGCCTCATGATACCAGTCAAGTTCAAGGCGAGATGTGTGCCATCCTTGTGATAGCTCGACCATTCAGTCAATCAAATAGTGGATTCATTCCATGACTAACTTTTAGTCATTGTGATTAACCTTTAATCACCTTGACATGGCCATGAACTTTTAAATCAAACTATCTCGAGGGGTCCAGAGATATCTCTCCTATTATTAAGGAGGGACAAATCTCATATTGATCCACAAAAATCCCATTCTATATTTCATTACGAACCCGAAGACTACTTCTATGACTACCTAGTTATGGAGTAGCGTTTGGTAGTCTCAAAGTACACAACTACACACAGTGAGAAACAATGGCGATCTCAGGTCTAAGGATCTAGCAGGTGTATCACTCAAGACCAACTGATGATACATACGGAAATAACAATCCCAACAGTGTCTCAGAGTTGGTCTATCCAACACCATGTTCACTAACATGTGTTCACATTATTAATTTGATATCTCCATATCTATGATCTGTGAAACGTGATCATCAATTAATACATGTGCTAGTCTATGTGCTAGTATATAGACTATGTATCATTTGGAGTAACATTACTATTAACAAAGAGTTTCACGAACAAGTCACATACTTGATTATCAATGTAAATAATGATTACCTGTATAACAATTTATTTAATAGTACATAAACATAGCTATGACACAAGTCTCCCACTACACACTATGATCACTGATGTAAGTATATAATACCCATAGATCTCATGTGCGCCTCATGCTTTGATTGTGGAAGAGGTTTTATCAACGGATCTGCAACATTCAAATCCATGTGCACCTTGCATATTTTCACGTCACCTCGGTCGATGATCTCTCGAATGAGCTGATAGTGTCGTAGTATGTGTTTGGATCTTTTGTGTGATCTAGGCTCCATTTCCTATGCGATGGCTCCACTATTGTCACAATAGAGATCCAAAAGACTGGACACACTAGGAAAAACACCCAACTCAGAAACAAATTTTCTGATCCAAACAACTTCCTTTGTAGCTTTAGAAGCTACAATATACTCCGCCTCTATTGTTGAATCTGCTATTGTATCTTGCTTAGAACTTTTCTAGCTCACTGCCCCTCCATTGAGGTAGAATACAAAACCAGATTGCAATCTAGAATCATCCTTATCAGATTGGAAGCTGGCATCGATGTAACCTTTTACAACGAGGTCTTCTTCACCTACAAACACCAAGAACGCATCCTTAGTTCTTCTCAAGTACTTAAGGATGTTTTTGACAATGGTCCAATGAGCCTCACCATAATCTGATTGATACATGCTCGTAATGCTTAGAGCATAAGATACATCTGGGCATGTACATAACATGGTATACATGATGGATCTAATAGCCGAAGCATAAGGAATCGCTCTCATCCTCTTTTGCTCATCAAGTGTCGATGGACACTATCTCTTGCTTAGAGTAATGCCATGTGACATTGGAAAGAAAACTTTCTTGGAATCTTGCATATTGAACCGGTTCAATACTTGTCAATATATGTACTTTGGCTTAATCCAATTAGCCTTTTAGATCTATCTCTACAGATCCTTATGCTCAAATGTACGCTGCCTCTCCTAAATCCTTCATTGAGAAACTTCTTCTTAATGAGGATTTAACATCATCAAGCATTGCAATGTCATTTCTGATCAATAATATGTCATCTACATATAGGACCAGAAATACATGTGTGCTCCCACTAAACTTCTTGTAAATACAAGGTTCTTTTACGTTCTTGATGAAACCAAACCCTTTGATAACTTCATCAAAACGTAGATTCCAACTCCGAGATGCTTGCTTCAATCCATAGATGGACTTTTGAAGCTTGCATATTTTACTAGCATTTTAGGATCGACAAAACCCTCAGGTTGTGTCATGTACATATCCTCAGTCAGACTTCCATTAAGAAAGAATGTTTTGACATCCATCTGCCATATTTCATAATCAAAATATGCATCAATTGCTAGAATAATCCGAACAAACTTTAGCATTGCGATGGGTGAGAAAGTTTCATCATAATCAACACCTTGAATTTGTTGAAACCTTTCGCCACCAATCACGCTTTATAGATGTCATCCATCCATGTCAGTCTTTTCCTTGAAAATCCATTTACAATCGATAGGTCTCACACCTTCGATTGGATCAACCAAGTTCCAAACTAGATTTTCACGCATGGATTCAATTTCGGATTCCATGGTTCCAAGCCACTTCTCAGAGTCGGGTCTCTTCATTACTTCGGTGTAGGTTGTAGGCTCATTATTGTCCAACAATACCATGTCATGGTGCTTCGTGGTTAGAAGTGTTATCTTTTTAGTCGCACGATGTGCCCTTGTAGACCTTCATTGGTCTGATGTTTCATCAACTGGTTGGACAACATCTTGTACATCGGATCAGTGGGTGCTGAAACATTTTCAGGTATTTCTTGAATTTATTCAAGATGCATCTTGCTCCCACTAACTCCTTTTGAGAGAAAATCTTTCTCCAAGAAGATACCATTGCGGGCGGTAAACACTTTACCCTCTGTTTTGTTATAAAAATAATATCCTTTGGTTTCCCTAGGATACCCCACAAAGAAGCATTTGTTTGATTTGAGAGTGAGTTTGTCTGATGTCAAACGTTTGACATAAGCAATACACCACCAAACTTCGAGGAAAGACAATCTGGGACGTTTCCTGGTCCACATCTCATATGGTGTCTTCTCAACAGACTTAGTTGGGACTTTGTTTAGTGTAAGCGCAGCAGTTTCAAGAGCATAACCCCAAAAGAATAGTGGAAGATCTGCTTGGCTCATCATCGACATAACCATGTCTAAAAAGGTTCGGTTCCTCCGCTCGGACACCGCATTCCACTGAGGCATTCCAGGTGGAGTCAACTGTGGAACAATTCCACATTGTTTTAAATGATCATAAAATTCATGGCTCAAATATTCACCCCCACGATCAGATTGTAGAAGTTTAATTGTCTTGCCTAATTGATTCTGTACTTAATTAAGAAATTCTTTGAACTTTTCAAAGGATTCAGACTTGTGCCTCATTAGGTAGACATAACCATATCTACTAAAGTCATCGGTAAAAGTAACGAAGTACTGAAAACCACCTCTGGCTATTGAACTCATTGGTCCACATACATATGTATGTATAAGTCCCAACAAGTTAGTCACCCTCTAACTTTGACCAGTGAAGGGTGCTTTGGTCATCTTCCCAAGCAAACAAGATTCGCATGTGTCAAAGTGATTCAAAATCAAATGAGCTTAGTAAACCATCTTTGTGGAGTTTTTCAATGCGTTTCTCATTTATATGACCTAAGTGACAATGCCAAACAAAAGTGAGATTTAGATCATTTTGTTGAGCCATTTTGATATTAATGTTACAGGCGGTTTTATCCTCAAGATCAAGAACATACAATCCATTCACCAATGGACATTGAGCATAGAAAATATTATTGTAATAAATAGAACAACATTTGTTCTTTATACCCATGATTCACTAGAAGATAATGCAATGTTAATTTCTATAACATTCATACCTGAAGCGGAATTCTCACTTCCCTTCTTCTTCTTCATATCCTCCAAGTACTTCTTGCAGTTCCTGGACCAGTGCCCCTTAGCATGGCAGTGAAAGCATTCATCATTAGGAGAAGGGCCAGATTTGCCCTTTGGCTTAGACTTTGAGCTTGAAGGCTCACCGGGAACCTTCCCTTGCTTTTGCCTTTAGGATGAGTCACACACTTCTTTTTTTTATTCTCCTTTTGTACCATCATCAAATGAGTGGTGTTTTTCTTAATGCTTTCTTCAGCTGTTTTAAGCATCCCATGCAATTCAGCCAAAGTTTTTTCCATGCCATTCATTTGAAAATTCAATATAAATTGTTTATAGCTCGGTGGGAGCAATTATAGAACAACATCAATAGCTAGATCATTCTTGAGTTTAGAACCAAGTTTTCCCAAAGTCTTAATGTAACCAATTATTTTGATTACATGAGGGCTGACCGGGCTATCCTCCGCCAGCTTGCATGAGAACAAGGAGATTGAGATGTTGTATCTCTCAGCCCTAGATTGATTCTGAAACATTCCACGCAATCCCTCAATCATAGAATAAGCATCTGTATGCTCATACTGTTTTTGTAGATTAGGGAACATAGTGGGGAGCATGAGGCAGCTTACATTAAGCGCATCATCGCAATGCTTCGTATAAGCTCTACATGCCACAATAGTTGCATCAGCTGAGAGGTCATCAGGGTAGGGCTGCAGAAGAACACACTCGGTTTTCTCTTGCCTGAGAACGATTCTTAGATTGTGGTACCAATCGAGAAAGTTAGCTCCATTGAGCTTTTCCTTTTCAAGCACATATCGCAAATTGAAAATAGAATTATTACTAGCAGACATGATCTACAATAGAAAGTAAATATGTAAGATTTTAGCACTATGTTATGTATCAATCTTCTATGAACAGTTTAATAAAAGACACTACCACTATATGAGTATCATCCTCCCTCTAATGACATATAGTGGTCCAATATCCATATTCACAAATTCCTAGTGAGATTTGGCTTCACTGCTAGGAAATTAGTGATATAGGTAAACAATAATTAATAATCATATCCCTATATGACTCTTGTTTGTTGGGTGACATTCAATGCCCCATCTCCCAACTCTATGCCATAAAGCCCAAAACCTTTTTGATACCTTTGTTAACTAAACTAACACCATGCATGTGAATGTCCAACATTCACCCTATGCATTATGATAAATGATGGTACTTTGCTTTGGCAAACCTACCACACAACGATCAAAGTAACATAGGTGCAACTATTGGTAAATGGCATCAAACACTCAACTTTTGCGAGGGAAGCTATTCTATCATGACAAAACATCCACCATATGAAAAGCATGAAAAGAACAGTAATACGTAAACATCACAGTTATATGATCATATCACATTGTGAATAGTATGGCATTTAGAATCATTGTAGTCTCTATCGCCATGGATCCATCCTGATCTGAGCTGCCATGCCTCCCTTCTTGTGGTGATATCCATCTCCACCATGCTTGAAGACATCTCCAGGATAATAAAAGAAGCTAATACAACTAATAGCCACCAAATAAATTACATGAGAGATCAAGCATCACAGGTCGACACACAGGTCGTTATACAATTATGTGACAACCTCAACCCGATTGTGTTAAATTTGCAACACACAGGCTGCATGAATATTACACATAGCTCATACATCATATTAAGACCATACCATTCACATCATTCACTGCAAAAATGAGTTAAGCATAGAACAGTTTCTAGCGCGAAACGATATTATGTAATCACTATAGCAGACAGCAAACAACGGTCCCGCTATGAAATCACTATGAAAATCTCATTGGATTGATCAAATGAACCTGTATACGAGCTACTTAGAATGCCCATATTTTCAATGTGACTAGTTATTTATGAGTAGATCGTGACTTACGACCGCAGTCTGTTGGCTCAATCTGTTTGCTATGTACGCGATTAGTCTCGATGGTGCTTCCAGCCGGTAGGGACAGATTGTGCACACAGCAGAGAAGGAGCACGAACTGACCCTTTAGTCATATATGATCACATCTACTCTAACCAATTCCAAACCCAAAAACCGTGCGATAAGATTCATCGTATCAACATGTCTGCAGTAGATACCATCTACTAACAAGATCCAGACCAAAAACTACGCAAGTCGGCTCTGATGCCGCTGTTGGGCCAGATTGGCAGTACACTACTCTAGCAATTCTACTGCATCACCCAGGAAACATACGAGGACATAGGTCATAGATTGTTACCACTAGACGCGCAACTTAGAGGAATGTTGTAGTGGAAGTAGACGATCTCGTTTGTCTCCTCCTCCTCGTCATGGCAATAGGTAGACGGTCACGTTCGTCATAGCCGATCAGCGCAGCAGTAGAAGCAGCGCCTCCACGGACTCCACACGTACGGGGAGGAATGCCGTGTGCTGGTGTGCTAGCACTGCGTGCACGACAAGGGTCTCAGCATGAGGCCTGCGAGATGTGGCGGCTAGGGCTGTTATGTGGTGCAGTAATTAGCCCCTAACCCTACCCCACGTATTTATAGGCGTATTAATGGGATTTTAGGTCGCAGGCCTATTTGTACCCTAAGTGCTTATGGATC